>VXBJ01005355.1:293689-386044 GCA_013400055.1 Nycticryphes semicollaris | reverse complement strand
AGGAGGAAGAAGAAGAAGAAGAGGAGGGTGGGATCGCCTCCCACTCCGGCAGCCGGAGCGCCGCGCACGGCGGGAACAAAGAGCCGCCCGACTCCCCCCACCCCTCCCCATCCGCTCAGGGGAAAAGGCGGCCGGGGAGCACAGCGGGGGAGTCCCGGGGGCGGCGGGGATTTAAACAAAGATGCCGCCCCCCTCCCTCCCCTCCTTCATCGCCCCAGCCGCGGGCTGGGTCTAGGCCGGGACGCCGCTCCGCTCGTGAGGCGTGTAATTAGAGGCTGGTGGTGTCAGGGTTGTCATTATGCAGATGGGATGTGTAATGGAAATGGGAATCGCGAAGAAGAGAGGCTTTGTTGGGCTTCGAAAGGAGCGAGTTCAGCCAAAAAGACGGGCGTTTGTGGGTTTGAAACGTGCCGATTCCTGGAGTTTTGATTCCTAGCGAGGAAAGCGGCGATATGTTTTTGGAGGTGCGTTGCCGATGAGGCAAGAAGACTGAATCAAGTGTAGTAAAAAACTACATAACCACATAGCTGTTTAGGTATAGGAGAACTTCTGAGATGAAAGGTGTCCTGGTACTGAAAGCACTTCCTTTAACAGCCCAGATACATAGATGGGTTTGTAACCTTCAAGTCTTTGCTTGAGAGAGGGATGAATAACGTTCACTCGTGGTGTTCTTTTCACATTGTCCTTCATTGCCCAGTACTGAAAGAAACCATTGCTTGTGTCCCTTCTTCCCTCTTAGCAGGTGAGCAGAGGGTCAGTGTTGCCCAAAGCAACTCAGCCATCACGCAACTCTCATCAGGTCCATTTCCCCCAGATGCAATTACAGGGGACAACCTCCTAAGTTACTGTCCTGAAGTCTCCCATCAGGGGGAAATTCTTTACTGTGAGAGTAGTGAGACACTGAAACAGGTTGCCCAGAGAAGCTGTGGATGCCCCATCCCTGGAAGTGTTCAAGTCAAGGCTGGATGGGGCTTTGAGCAACCTGCTCTAGTGGGAGGTGGTCCCTGCCCATGGCAGGGGGGTTGGAACTCGATGATCTTTAAGGCCCGTTCCAACAGTCCTATGATGATTCTGTGGAATAAGGAACAAATCTCCAGGAAGCATGTGAAGTTGCTGGGCTGGTCACTAATAATAGCTATCAGTCGGTCACTACCCAATTCTTGAGCATCAGCTTGGGGCAGAGCTGCCGTCGTGGCGCTTCATCGGTGTCCCAGGTTTCTTATGTAAGGAGGGACTGACACTTACTCTCAGTTCAGGGCATAAATCAACTTTGAAATTTTCCAGCCTGTCTCAGGTTTCTCTCTGGAAACTTTCTTCTGCACGTGCATGGGACAATGACACTCTTGTTTGTCAGTCTTTTAAGCGCTCTTACAAGTGCAAATAATAACAACTGGTACTACAAGCATGGCTGGAACGGAAGCTGCAGCATGGCACAAAGCACTGACATCCAGATAATGTGACTTTCATCACTGAGGAGAATAAATGTAGCCCCCAGTGTACTAGATGGCAACCAGATAGCGCTTAAGCCGAAACTTTTGTTCGGTCTCCTCTGTCTCTTTGGAAGAAACAAGTGGAAAAATGCTGAGAGTGTAAAAAACGCCTGGCCCCAATTCTGCCATGCGTCATCAGGGTGAAAAACGTAATCCAGTTGTCACTGCTACAGATAGCTGTAATCTTTATTCCCATATGTGAAAGAAGAATTGAGTTTCTACATGCTTAGGCCCAGGCAAGAGGCATACACCTCAGGTTGTTGTCACTAATAAAGCTACTAGCTTTGATTCTTAGAAATGGCTATGCTAATCCAGTCCGATTGTAAAGTGATAAAAAATAGAAAATTGGCACTGTATGCAATATAGAGTTTACTAGACATCAGAAATATTAAATGAAAAAAATCCAAGAAGTTGGCGGTGGTGTCAGTGCTGGATGATGCAATAAGGCAAAGGAAATACTTGAAAGAGATGCAAAAGGGAGGAATTACTTTTACTCTCTGAACCAAGCAAGCAAATTTATTTAGAGGGCCAAAAAAAAATTAAAAAAAAAAAAAAGCAGGAAAAAAACGGGTATCTGATTTTTTCAATTGCCAGAACAGGAACATGACAGAGTTTGGTCAAGATATTTCATCAATAAAAAAATCTAATGCAGACACCAGTTTAAAGATACATCAGGAGACACATTTGTAGAGACACTACAGCATGTAGCATCGTAGCATGTGATCTCAAGAGTCACCATGGAAATACTTGTCCTCACTTGTGAGTAAATGTAGTTGCAAATTTTCAGCTGCCTTCTACTGACTGTTGGTGCTGCCTACACAAATGTTGCCTGCAAACACTTTTTTGGACTGAGTTCCCAAGGAGAAAATGCTAAGGACTGACTGAGCATAAGGCCTTAGCATGGGTACAAAAGCTTTTCCAGGCAGTTCCGATCAACTGATCACAGACAGGATAAGGCTCCCTCAGCCTCTCCTCATAAGGCTTATTCTCCAGACACCTCACCAGCTTCGTTGCCCTTCTCTGGACCCGCTCCACCACCTCAATGTCTTTTTTGTGGTAAGGGGTCCAAAACTGGACACAGTAGTAAGGTTGGGCCTCACCAGTGCTGAGTACAAGGGGATGATGACCTCCTGAGTCCTACTCGTCATGCTGTTCCTGATACAGGCCAGGATGCTGTTGGCCTTGGCCACCTGGGCACACTGCTGGCTCATGTTCAGCCAACAGTGGACCAACATCCCCAGGTCCCTTTTTTGCCAAGTAGGTCTCCAGCCACTGCTCCCCAAGCCTGTAGTGCTGCATGGGGTTGTTGTGACCCAAGTGCAGGACCTGGCACTTGGCCTTGTTGAACCTCAAGAAGGGTTGAGCTAGTAAAGGGTAAAAATCCATTTCACTGTGTTGCATTTGTTGCTCTGTTTTAAATTTACATGTAATTTCCCTAACAATGTAACTTCACATAGAGATGCTGGCAGATACTTTACGTGTTCTCAAACACACTGTTTCACAGTCTTCTTGCTGGCATGCTCATCTTCTGCAAAGCTGGGTTAAACACCTTAGTCATTAAAATATTTGACCTGATTGTTTGGGGTTTTAAACACAAATTATTCCCCTCCCAATATTGACATTACTATAAATTGTTAATGAGCTCTATTCAGTTTCCCAGCACTAGCTGATGAGTTTGATCAACCTGCAACTTTATAAGCTCTTTACAAACCACAGTGAAGCCTTGATTGTTCCATTCCCTTTTTTTCTTTTTTTTTTTTTTCCCCCCTAAGGCATTAATAAAATGTGCTTAACACCAACCCCGAACATCCTAACGTGCCCATAAAACCTGTTATTCCCAGACCTGAGAAAGTATATACCCTAAATCAGCAGAGCTCTATAGGACACTACTTACAGGGTATCCTATAGTAGAAATTTCTGAATCGGAGAACAAAGAAGCAGGAACTCTACAAATCCCATCTGCTCTTCTCTGTTAATAAGCCTGTTGCTTTATGCTGTGATCGCTGCAGGCTGGACCTGCCTTTCAGGCAAGCCAGTAAAGAATTAATTGCAGTAATCCAGTCTGGGCTATACAAAAGATGTGTTGCAATAAGGTCAGAGCACAGACAGTAAACTCCGAGTCTGGTGAGATTATCTTAAAGCATGGTTCCAGTCTGAAAAATGACTGTGAAACTCGTTTTACAAAAATAGAGCCACTACCATGCCAGCAGAATCCAGGATTCTGTCCTTAACAAAGGCTGATAGTAGCTTCATAAAGAAAATACCTCAGAAACAAGACAAATATTGAGGGATTTTCTCCAGCTTTCAGAAATCGCTGAATGGAAACATCTGGACCGTTTATTTCTGATAGCCACCAATGTGTAATAATATTACATTTGCTGAGTCCCATTTTTAAACCATTTAAACATTAGGAGGCTGCAACACCCTCTGTCAATTAGCACTGCAATTTAATTATGTATTGTAAGGAAAACTACTTCCTATTATCTGCTTTAAATCTGCTGCCTACTAATTTAATTGGGTGTCCCTTAGTTCTGGTTTTCTGAGAAAGACAGAATGATTAATCACTCTCTATTCAGCTTCTCTTTGTCATTCATGATTTTATAAAACTCAGTTACTTCTCTTCCAAGCTGACAGGCCCTAATTTATATAGCCTTGCCCCTACAGAAGTTGTGCTGAACCTCCCATTGTTTTCTGTCTCCCTCCATAATGAAAACTGAATTGCCTAACCCATTGTTTCCTTTCTATCAATATGCCATGTTTTCTCATGTCGTGATAGCATAGGGAAAGACTGTGACAAAAAATTCCTGTAAATCCAGATATACTCAGTTAAAGAAATCAGCTTAACCAAAAGCATACTGGCTCTGTCAAGAAACACTCATATATTCATGAGCAAACCTTGCTTTAAAAAAGCTGTATGGACTCTCCTCCAGCCTATCATACATAACCAGATGCCTCTTTATTCTGTTATTTATTATCATTTGTACAAATTGTCTTGATAGAAAATCAGACCAACTGAACTGTAGTTTTCCCCCAAGCAGCTTTCATATTTTTCCAAGACTGATGTCGCAGCTGATGCTTCCAATTTGTTTGGCAGCAAGCCTGCTTTGCATGATAGGGTAAATGTCTGTGAAAAGTTCAATAATGTCACACTTCAGCTGCTGTAGATTTTTTTGCGTAGATACCACCCAGTCCTAGCAGTTTGTTAGCATTAGATTTATAAATTTGTTCTGAAATATTTGACTAGTTAAACATATTCCTGGAGTTGCAGCATAGATTCTTCATTCTCAATGTCTTTTGCAGACTTTTTTACTTCCTAGTTGTTGTTAATTTCCCTAATTGCCTTTCTACTTTTTATATAATTTTCTTTTTTAAGCTACTTTGGTTCCTTCTGGCTTTTTCCTTATCAAGTTAATGTTACAGAATCACAGAATGATATGGGGTTGGAAGGGACCTCTGCAGATAATCTAGTCCAACCCCCCTGCCAAAGCAGCTCCATCTAGAGCAGGTTGCACAGGGACATGTCCACGTGGGTTTTGAATCTCTCCAGAGATGGAGACTCCACCACCTCTCTGGGCAGCCTCTTCCAGGGTTCTGCCACCCTCAAAGTGAAGATGTTCCTCCTCATGTTTAGATGGAACTTCTTATGTACAAGTTTGTGCCTGTTGCTTCTTGTTCTGTCACTGAGGACTACTGGCAAAATACTGGCCCCTTTCTCTTGACACCCACCCTTTAAGTATTTCTAGGTGTTGATCAGATCCCCCCTCAGTCTTCTCCAAACTAAAAAGACTCAAGTACCTCAGCCTTTCCTCATAAGAGAGATGCTCCAGGTCCCTAATCATCTTTGCAGTCCTAATATTAATTTGAAATACATTGTAATCACTATTAGAATGCATTTTCTATAGGAACAAATCCAAAATGTTATAATTTTCTGTGACCACCTGTTGCTCCAGAAAACCAGTGTTTATGGTATCCAAAGATATCGTCAGTGCATTAAGTTTAGGGGACTCCTGGTCTGTAGATCCTTCTGGACAGCACTATACATGCCAGCTCTAATTTAATGGAATAATAAGATTTAATTTTATTTTGACTCTTCAGTTCCATATCAAATCACTCTGGCTTTCAGATGCATTGGTCCCCATCCCTTCCCTTCCCTTCCCTTCCCTTCCCTTCCCTTCCATAGCTCTTAAAGCATCAGGCCTGAATCTTACAAATCAGGATGGGCTGTTTCTTTCTAATGACTCTTCCTCAAGAATGACAACTAATTATGCTTTCAAAGAAGCTCGTACTTCTGCATGGTTTCCAGTGTATATGTATACTGGAGTATATTATATGTATATAATTTAGTTCAATGAATAAGAAGGAGAAAGTAGAGGGGGAGTTTAAGATTGTTTATAAATGAACTTATAATGTTAAATTAAAGCTTTTGGAATAGCAGATAGGCTGTTTCAGTGTAAAATGCTGAAGATCAAAATGACAGAAGTACAGCTTTTCTCCATGACACACATTTTGCCAAGAATCCCGATTTCAGCTCGATTCATCTTCAGGAAACAGTGGCCATTGACACAGAAAAATGCCTTATTTCATGATGACATGAGTGTACTGGGGGCGTTCAACTAATTCTGGTCATTTTTTTCCCCCTGTCTTCTGTTACCTTTAGTTTTGTCTGTCTACATATAGTTGGAGAATCTGATTCAAGAAATTCATCAGCTTTGCAATAAAGTGGCAAAAATAATTACTATCTCTGTTAGCAACTCCATCATATGGATAACTAAATGATTTTTACAGTTTGCAAAATTTCAGCAAGTACAGGCCAACGGTAAGTTCAGTAAGTGAAGTCCTTACTTCAGGAGGTAAAGGCTGAATGCTTTATGATACTGTAAACTGGTTTAGAAATTGCCATGTTAAAAAAGCTAAACAGGGATAATATGCTTGGCACTGGTTATGTGACGTATCTAGGAAAAAATAAATATGGAAAAAAGTCCAGCAGTAGGTATGTTTACGGGGGAAGGCACGTCTGATGCCATGGCTGAATGAATGTCAAAAGAGCGTGGAAAGTTTGCAGTTGCTTGGAAGGTTTTTTGTGCGTCAAAGTGGGTGCATTAAATTTTCAGATGGGGAATGGTTTCAAAAAACAAGTACCTAAACTTTCACCCAAGTACAGTTTGATCAAGCAAAATTTTTACTGGAATATCCAGAAATGCCCATGTAATTTATTTTTGTGATTTCTTTTTTTCTCGTCAAATGGTATTTATGTAAAGGGCCTAACATAAAAAACCCTGTCCTTGCACTATCTATAACCCAATGAAATCATAAAAG
Source organism: Nycticryphes semicollaris (assembly GCA_013400055.1). Taxonomy (NCBI): domain Eukaryota; kingdom Metazoa; phylum Chordata; class Aves; order Charadriiformes; family Rostratulidae; genus Nycticryphes; species Nycticryphes semicollaris. Next base: position 379,238 of record VXBJ01005355.1, on the reverse strand, counting down.
AGCTACTAAAAGGCAAAGATACAGTAAGAAAACCTAAATCCAAACTTGTTTTCCAGACCCTCTCTTCCATGTACTGTATAACTTGCAGAGTGCTTGAGATCTGTCCTGCAACAGGAAAACCATTCCTCCTGCTATGCCAGCTCTCCAGGGTCTGGCTACGGATGGATTGATTGGCCTTTCTGGTTCAAGGTCCCTTGTGTCCATTGTGCAGATGTGTCCAACACACCTCTGGAGGCTGGAGGAGATCTGTTCTTTAATCAGCCCTTTCTGGGACAATCTGGAGTCAGAAGAAATGTGGTGCAGCAAAGGCATTTCTTGAGTATGCTCTCTTGACTGGCGAAGGACTCACGAACTGTGGTTTTACAAAAAGAGCATATTCTTATCTAGATCTTTTCCTCGTGTTTGCTCCAATTCCTTTATGAGAAGTGAAGTCCCTCCTGCCTCCATTCCCCCATTTCCTTCACGTTCCGATCGGGGAGATCCTGATTCTGAATTAGAAGGCCAAGGAGTTTTTGAACAGCCCTGGTGATCTCCGAGTTAGAAGCCAGAAACCAGAGTTCTCAAAGCAGGTGCTCTCCTCTGACTGAATATCTGGGATGTCTCACACTTCGAGGGGAAGGAGGGAAAAAAATCCTGTTCTTTCCCTGTTTTCCTCCTCCAGCTTTCCACACGTGTCATTCATGTCAAAATGCTTGCTCCCATGGAGAATTTTGTTGTGAGAAAACTGGTCTTTTACTACAAAAGGCTTTACTGCTACTTTTCCTTATCTGTTACTCAGGTAAAAGGATAAAAGCAATGTTCAAATCCATTATTAACCGAATCTTTTTTTTTTTACATTTTCCAAATATTAGTATTTAAAATATTTGGCCCTTTGAGATGATAATGCTACAGATATGGCTGGCTGGATTCCCATTCCTAATGTGAAGATTTGAACTACACACAAGGATAACGTAATTTAAAGTTATATGGGTGGCAAGTCCCTAGAGGAAGCAGAAGACATGACGACAGACCAGAGTTTTCTGGGATATTCGTTTTACAGTCAAGTTTGACTGTTGATTTCAAGGGCATCGTTATTTATGGCAACACTATTACTTTTTAAATTCCTGACCCCAGTTTTCAAAATCTCTGATTCTACTTGTCCTTAATTGGCTTCTTTGCATAATGCTTTCATCTCTTTCTTAACCTTTTATCCTTTTCTGCTTCTTTTGGGTATTTTGACATGTGAATGCTATTTTTTCCTCCCTATTAGGAAACAACGTCTTGAAAGCCAGAAAAAACTTTGCATTTTCCTTCCAGAAATAATTCTGTTTCTTTTTTTTTCCTTCCTGAGTAGGTAGTTTAAATATGTTGGCTGCCCATTGTTCTGACCACAATAGCTGTCTAAGCTCCCTAAACAGCTGTCTGATGACTGCACGGCAATGCCAAAAACTCAGAGAAGTGCTTTTGGCATGATTAGACTCAGATATTGACTCTGACAGGACAAAGCCAACCCTTTTTAAGTCTTGGCACAGGCTACGAGACTGAAGCTGTCAATTTTTGACTGACACGGTTATAAAAACTCCACGAAAATAGTAAATTTACAAGTAGCTTCCTTGGAAAGGGAGTTGAAATCTGATTTTTTCTTACTGTTTGTTTTCTTCACTCTTACACAGGTGCAGCAGTACCACCCAGAGGCCACCGCTCTGCTGGGCACTGCACAAACAGAAGGAGTTAGTCTCCGTCCAGAAGAGCTCAGAGACTAGAAAGGCAAAGAAGATGCTAAGGCTTAGAAGAGTTCATCACCTGAAGACATTTCTGGTACTCTCAAATGCAAAACTAACTCCAAGCTTCCACTCCCTCACCAACCTGCTCCAGACAAATCTGAGTGCAGGCAGCTCCTCTGGTGTTGCTAGAAAGGAACACGGCATTAACAGAGATAAACAGCGAATCATTCAGGCGGCTTTTAATTATGAATTAGACCGCTCAGGTGAAGGGGAGAAGTTCCAGGATCTGGTCTTTGCTCCCGGGACTGTCTCTGTATTTTCTATTCATCAGTCATTCCCAAGGGACCCATTGGCACATGGACAGCAAACAGGCAGGCATTGTAGCTCTCTTGTCGTCCATGAGCCCTAAGGATCCATCCTTTCCAGTCAGGGGACATGGCAGAAACATTAACAGGAACATCTCCTTGGGTGAATCTGTTCCACTGTGTTACACCACTTGGTTAAAATCTATCTCCTTGGTGGGAGACATTGAACTTGGCCCTCTCACCTTCTGGGCCCGTGTTCTGTTCAAAGAGAACACCATCTCCATGATTGTAAAAGGCGGTAGTTAGCCAGAGAGTTTCGAGGGGGTCTGATCTTAGCAGCGTGTGACAAACAGCATTTTTGGAGAGTATCTGCAGGTTCTTCTCCCTGAAATGCAAGGAATGTTTCTAAGCCCCAGTTTTACTGATGCAGAAGATTAGAGCTGGGTTGGTCACATAAGGCAAAGTGCAAAGTGGGAGGATAGGACTTTTAAGTCAAAGAAGGAAATACCTTCTTTGGTCAACAATTTCAGCCTTCGGCGCATCAAACCTTCCAAAGTATTAATTGTCTTTATCATTTGTCTTTATGGAATGAAGGATGTCTCTGTTGTCATGCTGCTGTGAAGAAAACCGAGGTGTTTTTGGCTCATCAGAAGGGAGAAAAGGAGGTTACATCTCTCCCTCGTAGTCTGATACCAATGTGACTGGAAGCTAAAACCACCTCCTGGTGTAATAGAGTAGCTATAGCCCACAACATGCAAGCATGATCAGCAAGAAAAAGCAACCAGGAAAGTGGATACTTTGCATTGTAAACAACAGGATTGTGTTAAAACATCAAGGAAGGCAGGAGGGATAGCAGACGTCTGAGTACATAAACTGGACACATGAAACTATCCCAACACGACACGTGTCTCTATCCCAAGGAGCAAGGAATTGAGCTACTGAATATAATCCAAGCCCTTTGGCCGTTGGCCAGTTCTTCACAAGCCTGGCTAAGGAGGTTCTATGAAGTAACAGACAGCATGTCCCATCAAACTGACAGAAAGGTTTATTACGAGAGGAAGAGGATGCAAGGACAATGTTACAGATGTTTGCCACCTCGTGTTAAGCACTGCTAAGGATGGGGTGCTCAGACTCAGCATTCTCTAAGAACCTACACAGGATGCAACAGAATATAATAATATAGCAAAACAGTTCTTGTGACATTCCTCGTTCTTATAAGTACCAGTAGCTTTGAAGGCGTCTCCATATTTAAATGCATCAATTTGTATTATAGAAGGCTCTGGGGAGACCTTACAGCAGCCTTCCAGTGACGGAAGGGAGCCTACAGGAGAGCTGGAGAGAGACTCTTTGTTAGGGAGTGGAGCAAGAGGACGAGGGGTAATGGTTTTAAATTGAAAGAGGGGAGATTTAGATTAGATATACTAGAAAGAAATTATTTCCTGTGAGGGTGGTGAGACACTGGAAGAAGTAGCCCCAAGAAGTTGTGGAAGCCCCATCCCTGGGAATGTTCAAGACCAGGCTGGATGGGGCTTCAGGCAACCTGATCTAGTAGGAAGTGTCTCTGCCCCATGGCAGGGGGGTTGGAACTCGATTTTTAAGGTCCCTTCGAATTCTAACCACTCTATGATTCTATGGTATGCATTATTTCACTCCTTTCCTCATATTGCTTGATCCTCCCCCATGTAGAGCTATGCCCCAGCTTTGTAAAATAAAGTATCCATTACACACTGAGAAAATAGGCCTGATGAATCACAAAAACCCCACATCATTTAGTACATCCTCGCTCAATACAGCTTTTCAGTCTAATTTAATGCATTATTGAGGATAACGCGTTCATTAAAACAGCTGCCAGCAAACTGTTCATTTGGATTGTTTCATGGAAGCACTAGTCAAAGAGAAATAAAACACCGCATGCTAATGATATGCAAAAAGGACAAAAAACAATTAAGTTTTGATACATTGGTATTGAGATGTTAATATGATTTTTTTTAATGAGTACTGCCATCCAGGCTTTTATATGGTAAATACCAAGCATCACAAAACCGGTGTTTCCTTTCAGCAAACTTACAACATATAATAAAAAATAACAAAAAACCACATGGCAAAATTACCAAGGCTGTTCAGCAAGGATGAATTAATGAGCACAGAATTATTATTTATTGTTTCTTATTGCTAATTCTCCGTCAGTGAGCATTTAGGTAGCAGATACTTGGATCCAGAGTTTGCTCCTGGCCTCTGATGGAGTGAACTAAAATTTCTCATCCGTTCAGACACCAGGGAATCCTGCGTCCCGATGTGCTGGCTCAAATGACTATCTAACATCTTCCATTGTAACTGACCCCTAGCAATAACTGTTGGTCTCTGAACGGGACCAAATTTGTGACCGTAACATTAAAGCTTCACCACTGATTTTCTCTACCGGTTGTGCAAGTGTCATTGTTTGCTGGTGCAGCACGGGGGAATTTTGAGTTGACTGGAATTTGTCATCAAAAGCACTAGACACACGCTAGAAGAAGCACGTGTGATAACAGGTTTATTAAAGCTACCGCCACTTATTCATAGGAAATTTTCATAAAAATAACAAAACGCAAACCATCGACTGTTTCATGGCTCCTTTACATGTCAGTCTCAACACCCTTTAAGTCAGGCAAGACAGATTACATCGTGATTCAGCTGCAGGCCCAACGGTTTAAATTATGCAGACGTCCATGCGTCCCGTCTCCACTACTGAATGTGCAGACGAGGAGATAAAGTTTGGCTGGGACAGCTGTTCAGCAGTCTAATATCAGCCTATGGTTTTGGCACTTTTCACCCTTCTAAGCTCCTGCTCAGGTCCCTCAGCCTCTGAGCACTCTAACTCTGTCATGATCATATCCAAGAAGTCCTTTTCAGCTGAGAGGTAAGAGAAAAATCAGTTCTGAATGACCGTGATCTAAAACACCTCATGGTCAGCACATATTTTTTTGTCCAGTAAACCACTGAACTACTTATTATTTCAGGCAAATAAGGCAGCTAATATTGAGTGTTGTGGAAATGTATAATAACAAAGCACAGACTCTTCTTTCAGTTTCTGTACTTTAATACATACGCTGCCCAAACAGAAAAAAACAATATGCTTTTGGTGTAGTCATAAAGGAAGGATTTTATCTGGCCTAACGTAGATGTCTAGAAATTTGAACTAATCACTCCAGGTTCCTTTGCAAACCATGGAAAATAAGACATACGATCAGAATATGGTTAACCTCACGGTAAAACAGATGTTTGTAATGTGACCAATTGAATCACTTCCTAAAAACTATCTACTTCTTTGTATGACTATAAAGACAGAAAAGTAACTTAAAAGTAGATGACTACACTTTAGAAGTTTACATTTAGGTGAAATGAATCCATGCAAGGTGTTTAGATAGTCAGCTTAATAAAGTAGGAAAGATAAATACAACAACATAATGTCACACAAAGTATGTAGTTCATGACTTCTTGGCAACTAATAAGTGTGGACTTCTTAAAAAAATGCTAATAGTTACCAGAATTACAAACATGGAGTGGAATATTTTTATTTAAACCCTATAACAATTTTTGTTTAGAATCCCTTTGCCATCATAAAGATACATTTTCCAAAGGTGATTTGTTCCATCTTAAAGTCCTCATTAAAGTTACTTGAGAAGACTGTTATTCTGGAGACTGACATTTCTTCTCAAAGGTACAAAATGAGCCCACCTCACTCTATATGAAAACAGTAGTTTACAATCAATAACTGTCTTTGAAGTGACTAATCTTTGATGAGATTTATCTCATTCATGCTATATAAAGATAACAGATCTTTATGTCTGAGCAGGTGTTGTTTCAATAAAGAGAATATAGCCCCTTCAAAACACATGCATAGGTATGTGCTGCTGTTCACCAAATTTCAATAAATCATCATTAGTTTTACATACAGTTTAGCAGTTTCACAGATCTCATGGCTAAACTGAACAAAATCTTGTTTTGCTTCCTGGAATGTGTGAATGAAAAGGCATCTAAATTCTCATGGAATTCATTCCATTGGGAACCATTCAGTAGGAGTGAATTTAGAGTAGTTGTTCATAGCAATAAAAATTATTCATTTTCCATAATAGTTTGAATTAACAGGCAAATACATGTAACTAAACACAAGTGGAACTTCTTTTTCATGTGTTCTGTATGTCAAAATTAGTAGATCCATTTTTCTGCAAGAGAGAAAAGACTGATCAGAAGTGCCAAGCAAATCAGAATTTTCTAAATGTGACACAATGAAACTTTAGATCAATTTATTTTTGTAGAAAATCTACTAAGTCTGACTGTCCCATCTTGTCATTTGCTGAACCAGGATATGTCAATATATAATGCTTAATATAGAGATCCTTGGTATGTCTTTCTACAGTTCTGTAACTGTCACAGTGCCATATTAATTTTATGATCTGATTAATTCAGAAAATGCACTCATCAAATTTTGCAATGGCATAATAACATAGTTTTTTAACAAAACAAGTTAATTATAATTTTAGTTCACGGGATCTTATCTCAGAAGAAGTACGTAAGTGAACCCCAGCTCATCAGAATATTTCATCTAGGTTTCTGTTTGTCTTTATTTGGTACACAGGTATGAATAGTACAATATTATGATTTCAAAGTAATTCATAATAGTATTATGAATGAACAATTGCCATGAACAGCGGAGACTTAAAATCTAGGAACTTCTAGAAAAAATAGTAAAACAAAAGCTTCATTCTTCACTGCCTGGCACATTTGTTTACTCACTATGCTCCTCACAAAGTTAAGAATGGTATTCATAATCACAGTACAATATTTTCATTATGATATAATAGATTTTGTACCTGCTCTTTATGAATAAGTTCGGTGAAAATACCTCTGAACCCTGGCTTATTCGTTTCAGTAGAACAGACTGATTGTCAGATGGTCTTGCAATTTATTCCTGTGACTTTCTGGGCAAGATGCCATTGCATCACTGCAGGTGTTTCTATTGACTGCACAGGTAGGACTCTACAAATTACAACGAGACCTTAAAAGCTCTCCCTCACAGGTACAGAGTAATTATTGTGTCTGGAGCCTGGGGTTGGATATTATCCTGAGCAACCCAGTCTTACTGAATGAAATATTTTTAAAAGGTTTAAGTACGCAGAAATGATTAAAAGAAATAATTGGTTTATAATGAATTGAAATTATTTGAATGAAGTTCTCTGCATTGTTTTTCTTACATTCAATAGAATACATCTTACCTTTCACTTTGGAGTAGCAAGGCTCACAATGCACAGTTTGTCTGTAAATCCAAATGCTGTCTCCTGCTTTCAGATCTTCCAGTGGTCTTTTGCATACTTCACACTTCAACACACAAGTATAAGTAACATGAAAGATTAAAACAAGCCCGTTCTCTAATATTCCTTCCCAACAAGCTGCCTTTTAGGGAGTAAGAAACCCCAGACCAGAATAGGGGTTATGAATACTGCAGTGTCATCAAACCTGAACATCTGAATATCTCATTTTAGACATCTGAAAATCAAATATCTAAGTCTTTCTAGTTCCATAAGTTCTCTGTAAACTCACCAAATCCTTACCTCCCCTAGACATTCCAAAGAATAATTTCTCTGCCTCGGTTTAGAAACTTATTCTAAAATAATATGAATCACCCATTTGGGATCTTTTTGTTTCTTCATTGATAAATGAAGCATGATCAGTCTGAATCATGGAAATCAGACTAGCTCTTAAAGAATCTAAATCTGCTTATTTAAAAATGTTTTATGATTCAATATGTCTCCAATTATTGCAGAGTCTGGACATTGCGTTCACAAATTTCTGAAAAAGCTAACTTTTGGGATAGAGAAGCATCGTCCATGTTGCACATGGGAAAATACACAGATACACTCAGAAGCTGACTTCGCAAGACCAAAAGGAAAGCCTACAGTGGGTCAAGGAGCCAAGTAAATCAATCTATAAACCAGAATCTTGACACCTAAATTGACCCTTCTTTTGCAAACTAATAAAAGAATGGCAAATTCTGGTTTCTTAGGATATTTTTTCTTCTGACAAGTGAAAATCAGTATTACTTTTAAAGTGTAATTAAGTAACCAAAATGCCAGGCATCCCAGAAGAGCTGTAAGTCTTTCCATAGTTTTCATAGTAGCTGTCTATTGAAATAAATTTGGACTGAAAGTCCTTATTAAAATTAAAAATTAACAGTCTTACCTATAACATCCTTTTGCAGCTAAAAGAATAAAGAAATTGTGTGATGTCAACACCATTGACTTAAAGGCACTGTGAATTATTAGGTCCAGGATCCAGGCAATATACAATTGTCTTATGTTACATGTGCTCATTAGAGCTAGTATGAAATTGAAACTGAGCACCCAATATTGATTAGTATAATGTGGTAGAGTACTAGAAAACTCTTTTTTTCCCCCAATTTTACAGAAATATGTTTTTTTCTATATATTTTCCCCATAAGCTGTTGGAATTAAGGTACTATTAAAACAGTCTAACCTCTTCACTCATCTTATGTTTTCTTGTATAAATCAGCAAATGGATGTGAATGCTTTCAAAGCTTTGATCACCAAGATTAGCTATCATTTTTATACAGAGAATTAACCTTACAGTTTGGATTATTTACTCATTGAACTTTTGGTATATACCTTTACAAGGAAACACAGACTTTAGACTGCTGTCAGCCACATGCAAATCTCAAATGGATACAGGGTGTTTGTAAGGAGCTAAGTGAATATTAATGAGGAGAAATTGCAATGCTTAGTTAAATACATAACTACAAGCATGAACCACAGACTTACATTAGTTGTTTAAATTTTTGCCAATGCTTTCATAAATGTTTATTTACACAAAACTTAAGCTGAATTTTGCTGGCCAGACAGGTCTCCACTTGGGAATAGGTAGCCAAAAGAATACAATTTTAAAAATATGCTTAAATATTTAACAGATAATTCAGCCAATACCAACATATTAACACTCCTAAATGCATAAAAATGTGGGTTGATCCACCTGAAGAGAACGGAAGTAAATGAGAGTCTGTATTTATTTGCAGTAACAGATTTGAGGAAGTCTTACATAGTCTTTCATAGTAATTTCCATGGAAGAAACAGCATTTTTAGTGCTCACAGAGCTCAGAAAGTCTAAAACACAGTCCACAACAAGCATGTGTTTGTTGTGTTACTTTTCATGCAATATCTAGGTACAAAAACCTGCTGCCAGAAGCAGAAACAAAGCTATGCAAGAATGGGCAGAAAAATGAGCTATTCTAATGCTGTGATTTTCCAAGTATTGTTTGTTAGAACAACAAACTCTGTGTGGAGATGCAAGCAGAATTAAGACAAATGAGGCAGAAAGCAAACAGACTACAGGGCTGAGCGCTGGTAGGCATACCCTGAGAAAAGTTTAAGAGCAGATTTTAGGCTGAGGCTGAGGCTTTGGAATGGCAAGTAAAAAAAAAAAAAATCCTTCTGTGCTTTCATTCTTATTGGAAACAGGAAAAAGGACTTTTACATGATTTATAATAAATATGACTGAAACAAAGACATACCCAATTTCAGCACCATTTTATCCTACAGCAGAAACTATCCATGTGACCCAGATTTTAACCAATTAATTTACCCCAATGTATAAAATTTCACCTCTATTCTTTGTTTTTAATACTTCTTAGTAATGCCTTTGATTGTGGTTTCCCCACAAGCCATGATTTTCGATATCAGCTAATCAAGAACATTTACAAAACTTCATTAAAAAATAAGTAGAATAAAATTTTAACAATATGAAGAAAATAGGATAAAATTCACTATATCAGACTGGAAGCCTATAAAACTGAAGTCTTATGAATGCATAGGGCATTCAGGATACCTTCCACTGCATCTGTTGTCATCCTTGTGGTTACAAGAGGACAGAAAGAAGGAGAGACAGGAGAGACAGATGGAAAGAAAGAGGAAGGGATTGCATAGGACTGAGAGAGAGAAAGACTAGTATTTCCTACATCTTCTTCAGTGTGCAAGCCTTCGCCTTCTTTCAGGTAGAGAAGACCTAAGGCCTAAATATTCTCTTATTGTATGTGTAATATAATGCAGGTATTACATTCAAGTTATATTTCTTAGTAACAGGTGACATCTTCTTACCTTGAAGCAAGTCGAATGACAGCAAATTTGCAAGGCATCTAAGATCATTTTGGCATCTATGCCCAAGGGCTTCCTGCAGTATGTACATATATCTTTTCCAATTATACTCCTGTGTATATAACACAACAGCAGCAGTCAGCAAAAGGGCTACCACTGAAATTTCAAGGAGTAAATTGATAAACTTAGTGCACTACGTGGGAAAGATATTTTTATACTGTGCAATGGCCATAAATGGAAAAAATGCCATGTGTGTATTTCCTCCATTCTAGTTGACAGTCATAATATATCTGCTCCTATGATGGGCAAGTTCCTAAGCATAACTGTCAAGTAGCAAAAATACCTTGATAGAAAGAATGGTCTTTGGGGAACAGAATGATTTCAAGCAGTAATAAGACTATATTAAGAAATCCTACCCTCACAGCAGTTTCAGGGAACACGTGTATAGAACAGCCTGCCCCGTATTCAGAACAATATTATTTCATAAAAATTCTCAGCTCTTTTTGCATTCTTTTGTGACACCAGCCTGTACTTTCTCTAGATACAACTCATGGTGGTGGCTTTGCATTAGAAAATCAACTGGTCTTGCTCCTTTCCACTCAATAATCCATTGAACTAATTTTTCATCATTCCGATTTACTTCTACTTACATTGGATATGATACAAGCTTTTCTGTTTTATCATAGAATCATAGAATGGTTAGAGTTGGACGGGACCTTAAAGATCATCAAGTTCCAACCCCCCTGCCGTGGACAGAGACACCTCCCACTAGAGCAGGTTGCTCAAAGCCCCATCCAGCCTGGCCTTGAACACTTCCAGGGATGGGGCATCCACAGCTTCTCTGGGCAACCTGTTCCAGTGTCTCATCACCCTCACAGGAAAGAATTTCTTTCTAGTATCTAATCTAAATCTCTCCTCTTTCAATTTAAAACTGTTACCCCTTGTCCTATTGCTACACTCCCTCATAAAGGGTCCCTCCCCTTTTCTCCTGTAGGCCCCCTTCTCCTAAAGGCTGCTATAAGGTCTCCCTAGATCCTTCTCTTCTCCAGGCTGAACAACCCCAACTCTATCAGCTTGTCCTCATAGGAGAGGTGCTCCAAGTATTTTGGTATTTCCAAGTAATGGAAATGTGCAAATTATCTGAACTGGGCACATTAAATGCACACATTTAATTTTCCCCCCCCTGACGTAAGATAATACTGATTGAGCAAATACACTTCTTATATTTGGGAATATCTTAAGTGGTGTGGAAACATATTTTTTTTAACAGCACTGTCATGTGAACCTATTCCTCCACATCTATACATAAAGTTGGTCATTACAGCCACCATTCTCACAAAGGAAGGAATTTGACAAAGTGGCTGCCCAGGGTAGAAACCTACAGAATCACAAAGCCTATTCTACCACTTAAGGCACTGACTATTGTTTCTATAGATACTTTAAAATGTCAGCTGTGACAAGCCTAACATAATACTAGGCTGCTAAACCGTGGTAATGATTTGATGTCAAGATCCCACTGAAAGAGAGCTCTGTAAAAAGCTGTCTGATGAGCCTAATGGTGACTTCCACTGCTCTCTTTTGTCTGAACACTTGAACACTTATGCAAAAAGTCTGTGTCCTTTGATACTCTACAATGCTATTGATGTGTACTTACCGATCAGAAGTAGAGTAAACAGTTTTGATGGTATTTCCAGTTATATTTTCTTCATAGGCACCATATGATGATTTGCTGTGAAACAGTGGGTGCATAGTAATCACTAAACAGTACTTGTTATTTTTAAATGTTTCACTGCAGTGATGACAATATGCAAATTAAACTAATGTAACATGCTTATAAACAAAAATCATCATGCGTGGTGATGAATACCTTTTCTGTATTTTCACAACCATCGAGAAAAATACATTAGAAATATAGTGTCCTTAGACTGTGTTCTGTTGCTGAATGATTCTTCAGCATTTCAAAATTAAATCCACAAGCCCATTGAGCAAAATCTACATGATGGTATTGGGTTTACCTGTGCTGATATACCAGCCTAAATGATACATGTCAGGAAATGGTGACATCCCCTTCATTCATTAGTCCTCAAAGAGCTGTCAAACAGCCAAACAAAATAACAGCATATCCCTAGAAGCAAAGACAGGTTCTTTATAATACCAGCTGTTCGACTATTCAATATGTGATTTGTGCTCAGTACAGAAGCTGTATTGTTCTTTGCATCACGGTAAGAAGGAATATGCTGAATTTAACTATCAGGGGAGTTAAGTCTTCCTTTTTTCACAGTCCCAGTTATGCTTGCTTAACTGTCACTTTTGTTTGCATGGAAGGGATGAGAATGTATGTGACAAGCGAAGAAGTCATCTTGCCATACATGTTTTGAACATTTCTGAACTGATTTAATTATCCTATTCCCCCTGAAATTCCTAAGTTATATGGTAATTATTACATGTTCCATATCACTCCTGAATTATGTTTAGTGATGTTAGGAGCAATTTTTTTAAAAAAAAATTTCCAGAACAAGTCTTTTTGTTTTTTTTCAGGGAAAATATAACAGACTGATGGCATTATTATGTAAGGTGTTACACAGCCCAGACCCATTTTGCTACATTGTCTTTTGTAGCGTGCATCTGTCTTACTTGATTTCTATGCAACACCAGACATTTATTAAAAGTGCACAGTTACTGAGAAGCTTAAATGAGAAATGTTTTATTTATTTTTCATAGAACGTAACAATATGCTTGTTATTTAATTGTTACATAGTAACCTGGGTTTGCTCACCACAGGGAAAGTATGATCTAGAATGAAAACCCAGTGCTCCATTTACATTTCAGGCAAGACAAAAGTAATTGTACTAAGCAGGAAAGCAAACTGAAGCTAAGTGTTTGCCCTTTGAAAGAATCTTTCTGGCTATTTTTGCCCCAGCCAAGCTAGACACAGGCACAACACATGCTACAGGTGGAGTATATTGATGGTGCAAGTGCCTAAATTTTCTTGCTAGAGTGAAAAGTGGCATAGGACTATCACCTCTCTATTCCTTTAAAGCACGTGCCTGTCTGCGCTTGGCTTTTGTTGTTAAACTTGTTTTTCCCAAATCTTTCTTAAACTCATTGTATTTAAATGAAGAATCTCGTGCTGAGTCAGGCTGACATTTCACATCACCCAGTTAAATAAAGGTTAAGGTCAGGGCAAAGTGAGTACTGTGCTTTGCACACTCAACCTAATATGGCAATTTAGATGCACAATGCCTGAAAATAACACTATTTATCTTATAGAAAGTGGTACAGGCAAAAATACTTTCCTCACGTGTTCTATTGTAGAGGACAGTGGCCTTTGGATTTTACTAAATGGCTAGAGTATTATGGTTGAAATACACACATATAGATACAACCACATCTTAAAAAAAGAAAAAAAAAAAGATAAAATTGTACTGTATAGGACAAAAAACTACAAAGCTACATCAAAAATATTTCCTAAGCATCAGTTTACAATCTTGCCAACTAAAAGTGTGAGGAAACTCAGAACCTTTTCAAATAAATGCATAGGCTGGCAGCTTGACAAAACACTAAGTTAAAAGTGAGCCACCAGGCAGCCTGAGAAATGCCTATCTGACCAAGTGCCTTCTTTCAGTTCATATCACTCACTCCTTGCTATGGTGAGACTTGTTTACACAGCGAACCACTCAACCACTCTGCAGAACCTATTGCATAAAACTTGAATGAATTACCTGCAAAGACCATTCACTAAAGCAGGCTTTCATGAGTTAAACTGGTATTACAGCTGCAGGTAGCGGATATATATTTTGTCAAGTGCAAGGTGACACTACATACTGAAGCACATTTTTTGCCCTGCCATTCTTGTGTTTTTGTTCTCTATTTGGATTTTCAAAGACAATCAGAATTACACCTCAGAAGCTGTATGTCTGCAAAATGCTAATTAATTTTTGTGTTGAATATTCATTTTGAGCCTTAAAATTTTATGCTGTTTGGATTTTCTTTTACTCCCAGCCAGTTTATGGACTTGGCCTTCAAAGCCATGCAGAGCTTTCAGAGTGCACAGATTTCAACTACGCTCTAACACCCTACATCAAACATAAGTCAACAAGACATCAAAGACCCTGTGCCAAGTCATACCCACACCATGGCTCAGGTGTGCATAAGCTTAAGGATTGGGACATTGGCCACAGTTCCCAGAAAGTACCAGACTGCGACTGCTATTTTCCCTATTAGTAAGGCTCAACAGAAGATTTCTCCTCTCCTTTCCAAGTCATCAGTCTTGACTCAGGCAATTCACAGCCACTATACAGCAGTACCACACCTTGGATATAGGACTGTCTTTGAAAAGTCCTGTCTACATTAATACTTAAATCCACATAGATGAGTAGGTTGGTACTAAAGAGACATTTTCCTGATTCAGAAAGGTCCGTTATTTAAGAATTATACATTATGGGCTTTGTCGTCATATTTCTTGGAAATACATTTTGACTGTGAAGAAAAATATATTATTTCCTTTATTTCAACAATTTCCTGTTACCAACAGACCTGGTGTTTAGTTAGTTCTATTAAATATGCCTATATCACATTTCTTCACTCAGATTTGCAACCTGTGTTCTTGTAGAGACAGAATCCAGCTAGAGCAAGAATATTGCAAGAGAAATGGTTTTAAAAGTAGTTTGTACAGGGTCAAAAAGTCAGAAATCCATGTTGCAGTTTCAGTGCTTGGGATAAGAGATGATAGGTGGGTTCAGATTCATCCCATGTCATTTTAGGGACTTAACAAGGCACTTGAGTGAAGAGCATAATGTTTCCTTACAGCCTCAGAAAGAAATAAGCTCCCTGAGAGCATGCCGCATCAAATATGCAGGAAATGCCTTTTCCCCTATTGATTAGATAAGAATTTTGGCTTAACTGCTTTCCTAAATTTCATACCTCAGCTACATCTCTGGAGGTACCCAGGGTATGTCTTGCGCTCCCCACCCTGTACAATAGAGTTATGCATTGTGGGCTTCTGTTTGTGGGGTCCTGGAAGCAGAATTTGGAAGGGGGCTGGCATGATTTCAGAGACCAGTGTGAGGTTTCTAAACATCCCTGAAATGTCTTGCATAAAAATGGTTTCTCTTTCTTGTCTTTTTTTCTTTTCTCTTCCCCCCACCCCCAGAAAAAAAATTACACTTTAGACATTATAGTTCCCAATTAATTGACCACAGTACCTGGTCTTTCTTTCACTGCCACTGGAGTAGTTTATCTTTGGGAGATTATTTGGAGCCCTTGGAGAATTTTCATATGCTTGCTCCTTTATCCTAAAAAAGCAAAACAGCAGAAAACCAAAACAAGAAAAAAAGCACTTTTTAGATACCATTTTCAGCCACACAGCTTTCAGTTACACTTACAGCCATAAATGTAGAAGCTTGAGCTAGTAACAGTAGGCAAGATAAATTTATCTTTTTCTCACTGTTGTTAAATTGTTGCCTGTGAAATATAACGGAATCACTGACTTTTGTTTTATGTTGGTACATTTATTCATATCAGAAGCTTCATCTAACTTTAATTGAACTCTAGTTTCCTCAAATTGCCCACTGAGTTTTTCAACAGTGCAGAAATGTCTCTGGCTGAGAGCATTCTGCATTTTCTTGGCAGTACTCCATAAAGTTTTCTTCTTGTTTTTACTATATTTTAGTTCCAATTTTCCTTTTTTTTTTCTTTATATATATACTACAGTGATGTTTTTATTAGAAATGACCAGCTAAACAAATACATAGAATTTTATTTCAAAAAGCAGGATTAAGATTCAAGCAGCAGAAACCTTATCTCCCACAGTTTTCCCTGCCACAAACATGACATGCAGCCAAACATAAAAATAAACCTTGTCAGACAAATTATAGGATTTAAGGATTAAATGCTAATAATGCTTTTGATGATTTTATAAAGCAGCTCAGACAAAGGCTGCTCTTGTTTGGTTCTGCCAAAGGTTATATTCTGAAACAACTTGATGATTATAAGCCTTAAGTCTGGATGTTTGGTCTGCAGCTTGATTTATTTCAGTGAGTTTGCCAAGGTCTAAAGCTGTGCTAAACGAACCTTGCTCAGTGCTGGTCACTGTTTTATATGCAGAGCATGTTGCGTGAAGCAGCAACCTTTTTATGCTTGATTCCTAATCTGGCAGGCCCCCTTTCAGAACTAAAAGAGAAACTCATTCACTGTACATATTCACTATATGCTTCTCTGGTCAGACTGCCAAGTGAGACTGCTAGGATAAAAGTATTTTATATTTAAAAAAAAGGAGACGTACTTGTGTATAAAGATGGCTAAATTCTTCTTAATTTAGATATACAACTAAATGGAAGACTCAAAAAGACATTATCAGAATGGTACCTGAAAACATAATAATCACTTCCCTTTAATTGACCAAAATGGATCTTAGTTTTTCCAAATGATGAAACACAGTAGCAACGAATCTTTTGAACTATGAAGGCATTTAGTTATATTTCTTTGAGATGTTAATGGTTCAGTTCACAAAACACCTAGCTAAGCACAAAAATACTTATAAGGGTCTTATCACCAGGTATTTTCATTCACTGCAAGAGATTATAAATTTGAGTCATTTATTGTCAAGATACAAGCGGCTATATTTGGTTAATCAGACATAATTTAGAAATAATACAGATAAGTTATTCAAATTCTGCTTGCTTTTATTAGGAATTCACATTTTCTGGTACCATGCTAAATGACTACAACTTTTGATATTAGCTCTTTGAATTTTATAAAGAACTATGAATTGAGTCTCACCGCTTTTTATTCTGACCATCAGCAGATTTCACTGTAGTGTGACCACCAAGGTCCTGATCTCTGTGAAAGACAGAAAGACAATTAATCAAATTGTTTGATTAAACCTAAACACGTTAAATCAGTTGAATTATTTATGTTGAAGATGAAAAAAAAATAATTTTCATTTCACAAGGAAGATTCCTTACTACACTAAGTATGTATCAAAATTGTTCCATGTTGTAATTGTAAGAGTTATCAGTTCAAACTACTATATTTTTCAGTTTCTCTGCACTACTAAAGAATGACAAACTACTCAACAGTGCTAAGTTCATTATAGTATTGTAGGATAATTCATACTGGAATTCTGGGACCTCAGGAGGTCTCTAGTCTAACCTCCTGCAGGTCAGAGCAGGTTGCTCAGGACTTTTTCTAGTTGGATCTTGAAAACCTCTAAGGCAAGAGATGGCACAGCCTCTCCATCACATTACATTAATATTTTATGCTAAATGGTCTGTCATTAAAAATAATGTTATCCATTGAGGAATTGTTTAGGATTTTAAAAGACCATACTGGTTCTCATTTGAAAATGAATAATGATACTAAGAAAAAAGACATTATTTAAAATTTATTCATGATTCTTTAAAATTTATTTATGATGCTCCTCTTTTGTATTCAAAGGACAATTTTTTACTTTGATGGAGAATTTCACATTCATTGGAAGAACTTTGATGGTCACCCATTGATTATTTAGAGTTCCAATAAGATAAAGTCGAGTACTACCTGCATTTTTTCCACACTCAATTATTTATATTTACTAGCCTGTATTTAATGAGGAAATTTTAAAAGTTAAAATGTTATGGTTTAAAGCAAATAAAAATATTAATTTTGACTCCTCTAATGATTTTTTACAGAAGAGGACCTGTTAATACCAATATCCAACCAACCACAAATATTTTATAAGCATATAAGGGAAAGATTATGACTGCCTTGCCTCTTTTTTTTCTCATCAGCAGTATTTTTTTCTGTAAAATCCTCAAGGTCTTTTCCTCTGAAACAACAAACAAATACAACTATTAAATATTTCCCTTATTTGGGAAGAGGTAAAGTAGTAACAGAAATAAATATGCACAGTTTAAAAGGAAGAAAGTAAGCTGTTCATTAAGTTTATGTTAAAAATTTGCAAACACTTATCATCTATGAGTTCTACAATATTTTCTTTAATGCCCCTTCTCTAACTATATTAAATATTTCTTTAATAGTTATATTAAGGAAGCATATAAAGCATGTATGATAGCTTGCCATGGCTATTACTTGTCCAGCTGATAGTGCACTTGTCAGTTATTTGATCTGTATTTTGCATTCATCATCCTGTATATAGAATGCTACTTATTAATCTATAAACATTTTACAGATTTACAACATTACCTTTCCTGACATCCTCATAGTTACAAACTACTCACTGCCTGAGAAAAGCAGGGCCTGAGAAGCTTTGAAGACTTACTCCTTGTCACTTGTGAAAGAACTTGAATTCACTTTGATGGGGTTATCAAGATCTTGGTTCCTTTAGAGATGGAACAAAAACCAGATCAAATCACAGTTAGTATAGTCAGCTGTCAATTAGCCAAATTAAATACTCACTTAAAAATAAATTATAGTTGAAATATTCTTTGTGAAAGACAAAATTAAACTGATGAAAAGTTCAAAGCATACAACCTTTTAGTAATTCAAAAATATTCATAGACACAGACATATGCTCCCCCATATGCACATAAGCACACAGTCTTCCTGGAAAAAGAGGACTAAATTGTGTTCTGGATACAAGCAGTTATACCTAATACTTATGTCAAAAACGGTAATTCCCACTGAACACTACTAAGCCCTGAAGTAGGTGCTTGTTAACTTATATTTTTGCAATTTTCATTAAGAAAAAACCTCCAGCTGTGCACGTATTTGACTTGAGTAAAATATACATCATTATTCTTGTCTCCTCCATCCTCCATTCCTTTACCTTCTTAGAGGTATTTAAAATTTGCATCTCAAGTCTTCTGTAAAGCCTACTGAAGCTTTGCAATTGCAGCGACCTCAGTTATGATATTTATGTGTTAGGTAACCCTCATATATATGTATATACATATATATATATATATATATATACACATATATATCACCCTCTGTGTGGCATATTCACCCAAAACATAGAAAGCAGAAGACTTGGATCTCCTGTTCATTCTGCCTGCAATTATGGATTATATGCAGTTTACTCAGCGGGGTTATCAGCAGCCTTTCTGTTTACTTCTGTTGAATTTCACAGCATGGAGCAACGGAAAGGCTGTGACAGTAGCAAAGCTGTGCCCTGCAGGCCAGTACACTCCTATGTCTGATTTTAAAGGCATATAAGCACTCAGGGAACCAAATTCCAATATGCTTTTTAAGAGACTTAACTCAGTCAAAGAAATACATTTGAAATTTTTACTGAAGGTATAGATACAAAATATTGTATTTGCTTTTTTACAATTTTCCCTTTCATATTTTTTAATAATACCTGAAGTATCTTCCTTCAGAATCAGATAAATTAAGTGACAACACCTTCCTATAAAAATAATCAAATGCTATGCAGATAAATATGATCCTACCAAAAGGCCCAAATACTGTAACTTTTTGTGTTATTCTTTGTATGAGATATGAAAATATCTTAGTGATTTTGTATCAAATGCTTCATAATTTAATAAATAATACTATAGAAATTGATTGTAGAACACTGGGAAGTTGTATCACTTATATGCTTGTTGTAGATAAGATTTTTCTGTCAACAGGGAATGAAGAAACTCTCTCAAGATCAGAAGGAAATATTCTGGCTTTAAAAAACAGTATTTTTACTTTTTCATATGTATTTTAACACTCTTCTCAGGTAACTTCAGATTTCATATACCTTAAATTGCGTCATTCACTGTGGACAGTTTTCAAACCAAAAAAGAGGAGTTACCTAAAATAGTTCAACCTTTACCTACTGCCTATTTGAAAATCATGAATAAAAGAATAGATTTACAAACTTCCAATAATTTAGTATTCTTCCCTTCAGAAATGTGTTTACTAGCCCATATTAATCCCTGGTGCAACTCAAGGGACAGAGTTAGTTCCCTTCTGTAGACTTTAAATCATCATAACTTTGCAGCCAACAGCATTTTCTTACTTCCTCGTACATTATTTCAGTATCACTGACTGGTTTGCGAGGAATATTTTACTTGCTGTCCAAAGGGATAGCAACAAGCTGGGCTGCAGGTCCACACTGTCAACTGGCAGCTTGATTTATAGAATAACAACACTGAAGAGTCCTAGTAAGGGAACAGAAATCGTTGTAGCTGCAGATTTCAGCACACAAAATACTGACTGACTGACCTGTTCAGCTATGCTTTATGGTTCCTATGGATCAAAACTTCTGTAAAACATAACCCTTAGAAGATACACTTCTCAAACTCATGAAACATCTGCTTGATGTGACTGCAGCAAGCAATCAGGGCTGACGTCTTACAAGGTCTTTGCCCTGAGGTGGATGGCTAGTTTGAAGGAGAGGTCATAGGATATACAACTTCAAGCTGCTGCTTCAAACATAGTTCAAGTTATTAGCAACTAAAGTTGAAGTCTGAGAGTTGTTATCTGTAAGATGTAAAGTGGGACATGCTGAAAGACATAGTGGATAAATTGGAATTTATATGATTATTTCGGGGCATACTTTAACTGTTTGTTTTTTTTTTTTTAATCACTCGTTGTTAGAAAAGATACATTTACTTTAAAAACAGCAAACAGTGGGCACCAGTATTGACATCACCATATAACCCAGTCTCACATTAAAAATTAGAGTGGATGTGCAATATAGAGCCTAAACAGAATTTAAGTTTAGGTTCTGTTTGAGAGTTGTAAGCATGCTAAAAACAACCAGTACAACTCATACCTTTTCTAATGCTTCTAAAAGAGATGTCAATTATTATAGTGGGTAAGAGACTAACCTATATATTCATACATTAAAGAAGCTCCTCGACTATCAGAATATCACACACAATGAAAGGCTTTCCAGTTGTGGGTATAACTGCCATTGGAAAAAAATAACATTTTCCAGTGTTCAAGGCTTGCTGAACTGAATTCATTCTTCTTAAATTTGTCAACAATTTTAAAACAGATAGATGATGATGGAAAACAGCAGCATAGAACTTCCAAACAGAGCAGTTTAGACAAAGTTGGGGAAATATCTTTCAAATATGGTAGGTGAGTTGTAACGGATGATGACATTTTTCATAGCTCATTCCAACGGATGCCACCTCCAAGCATAGCAGTTTCAGAGACAACCATTACATCATTGTGAACATTCTGCCTAGGGTGAGTATTTTTCTAAATGGATGAGAATGAGGCAGGTCAGACAGCCTGCCAGGATGAGAATATATCATTTGCTCATAAATTGAAGAAGATGAAATATTTTAATACAGCCTCAGGACATGAGTGGAATTTTTTTAGGACCATCTAATTCTGGATAACAAATATAAATTTTTGTATTCTGTATTAAATTACTTGGAACAGTAATACAGAGGAATTTTGATCACATTTTGGACAAAAGGATGAAGCATTGACAAAATCAATGAATTTAATATAAAATTTAGATTAAGACCTAGATGTGCTTGTTATCATCACTGAAGTATGGAAGACAATTCTATTGATTCACTTACTTTTCCCTTTGTAAATGACCACTTCTGGAAATAAAGTCTACTCTTTAGCATCCCCTTGCAGAAAACTGCTTAAAATAACACTATGAATCTAGAAGAAAGCCCCACTTTGAAGGGCAGAAAAACTTATGTGCAACTGGACTGCCTTGGGTCTCATGGCAGAAAGGTGTTACCCACTAACTTTGCTGCTGCTGCCTCCTATTTTGCCTCCAGCTGCTTGTGTAAAATAGGATTAGGAATTTGACAGGAATAGGATTAGGAAGAGAGTCCAGCAGAATAAAAGGCTAACAAAGAAGATAAGTAAAGTAGGTTTAGAAAAAGCTACCTAGGTATGCTGCATGTAAAATTTCTGGCTTAGTTTAACCAGAAACTCATGCCATATCTTGGATGTTTATACCTCTCAAACACAGACAAAAAGGGAAATTATTTAGGGCTTATGTGACAAATTGTTCAGAAATTAGCTAAATTTCAAAAGCTTAATATTTTTGACCCTGAATCAATACCAGAAAAAGTTCCTTCATTAACAAAAAGAATCTCTTTGTGGCTATCTAATTTTATTCATGTTGGGTATCTAATGTCTTCCTTGATTTAATGCATAAAAGACCTACAGACATAGAGTCATAGAATCATCGAATGGTTAGAGTTAGAAGGAACCTTGAAGATCATTGACCAAGCGCCCTGCCATGGGCAGGGACACCTCCCACTAGAGCAGGTTGTTCAAAGCCCCATCCAGCCTGGCCTTGAACACATCCAGGGATGGAGAATCCACAACTTCTCTGGGCAACCTGTTCCATTGTCTCACCACCCAGGAAGAATTGCTTCCTGATATCTAATCTAAATCTCCCCTCTTTCAGTTTAAAACCATTACCCCTTGTCTTATTGCTCCAATCCCTGATAAAGAGTCTCTCTCTATTCCTCCTGTAAGCCCCATTTAGGTACTAGAAGTAATCTTGAAAAGTATAAAAATGAATGTATGATGTAAGCACAAAGTATGATTTTTTTTCCCTTTATGATCTTAGAGAAATTGAGTTGCCTACATTTTACTTTGACTTTCAGTCTGCACTCTAACTCTGTTCACTTGAGATAAAGCTCTAATACTTTTCAGTCCTCCTGCTCTGTCAGATATATTTGTGCATCTCAGTTATTTCAGTGGTTAATAGTTCTGTAATTCTGGTTTAACTGGTGACAAGTCAGATTAACATCAAAAAAGAAAACACAAATGAATCCCATCCAGACATTCAAGCACAGATAATAGTATGGGTGTTGTCTTGAAAACACTGAGATGAAGTTTCAAATACAGAGAAACAGGGAACACGTGAATTATGCCTACAGAAAGAGCTTTAGTGATGCGATTGGTTGCTTGATGCTATTAGTTGTTTGATGAAAGCAATGAAAATCTTTCCAATGCTTGTATTTTCAATTCTGAAGGCAATGAAGAAAACCATCATAAAAAATAGATTTTACACCAATATTGTAGGTGTTCTTTTATCTACCAGAAAACTGAAAGACCACACAAATTTCATATGATTTGCTATAGTGTCTTTAATCTGTGGGACACTTCATATCAAATCCCAGCATACTCAACAAATTTTCACATCTGCAGATCTATTAAAAGAGTCATAGACAATATTTTTAATAGATCTCCATCTGTTTTCTGATTAAAAGCCCTGAGGAGGACTATACAAACTACTGAGATGATATTACAAGATACATATGATATTTCTAAATGTGATACTAAACAAGTTGTACCTGTTGTCCTTCAGTGATCTCTCCCAGCTGACCTCCTACAAAGTATTCTGATCAACAGCTTCTTCTTCTGACATGATTGAATATGCAAACACCACGTTAACAAAGTCTATCTAAAACCTTAAGGGCATGTCTGACCTATTAATGTCAGTATAGAAGAAGACAAAAACAACCAATTGCCAGCTGGACCTTCCAAATCTGAACTAAAAGAATTGCTCTAGGATAATGGGTAGTGGTCAATTGCTCAATGTTTAGTGGACAACGGCTTAATGTCCAAATGGAGATTATATAACAAGTGATGTCCCTCAGGGGTCTGTACTGGGACCACTACTGCTCAATATCTCCATAAATGACATAAAACAGTGTGATGGAGGGCACCCTCAGCAAGCTTGTAAATGATACCAAACTGAATGGTGCAGCTGACACGCCTGAGGGATGGGATGCCATCGAGAGGAACCTGGACAGGCTCAAGAAATGGGCCCATGTGAACCTCCTGAGGCTCAACAAGTCCAAGTACAATGTCCTGCACCTGTGTCAGGGCAACCCCTGGTATCAGGGGATGAAGAGATTGAGAGTAGCCCTGTCAAGAAGGACTTGAGGGTACTGGTAGATGAAAAATTAGACATGAGCTGACAATGTACACTCTCAGCCCAGAAGGCCAACTGTATCCTGGGCTGCACCAAAAGGTGTGTGGCCAGCGGGTTGAGGGAGGTGATTTTCCCCCTCTACACCGCTCTGGTGAGACCCCAAGTGAATTACTGCATCCAGCTCTGGAACCCTCAGCACAGGACATGTTGGAGTGTGTCCAGAGGAGGGCCACAAAAATAACCAGAGGGATGGAACATTTCTCCTATGAAGAAAGACTGGGAGAGTTGGAATTGTTCAGTGTGGAGAAGAGAAGGCTCTAGGGAGACCTTTTTGAGGCCTTTCAGTACTTAAAGTGGACTTATAAGGAAGATGGGGACAGACTTCATAGCCGTCTTGCACTAGGACAAGGGGCAATGGTTTTAAACCAGAAGTGGCAGGATTTAGATCAGATATAAAGAAAAGATTTTTTACAATCAGGGTGTTGAAACACTGGAACAGGTTGCCCAAAGAGGTGATAGATGCCCCACCCTTGGAAAAATTCAAGATCAGGTTGTATATAGCTCTGATCTAGTTGTAGATGTCCCTGCTCATTGCAGAGGGGTTGGACCTTTAAAGGTCCCTTCCAATCCAAACTATTATATCATTTTATGATCCTCTGATTCTAATATATTAAGTATGTCAAGAATCTCACTGGATAAAGTTTAACGTAACAGGCCCATCTGAATTTTGATCTGCCACCTGCGGCTGCTTTACTGTCCCTATGTAACACTTCATCATGTATAAATGAGAATCAATAAAGAAGTTCTTTGAGAAAAGAGTGACATTTATTCTGAAGCAGGGTGCATTTTCTTCCACACCGCCATACTCACTAATCAGTGCCAGGAGTCCTCATTCAGACCGTTCATTAATAATAGCCGAGGATAAGGGAACAGAAGAGCTCTGCAGTCAACTGTGAAAGCCAATTTATACTGTGCCAAAACCAGTGTAATGCTTAGCCCAGAGCATTTTGGAGTTAAATGCAGAGAAGAAGCTGTTGATCAGAATGTTTCATAGGGGGTGGACTGGGAAGGATCACTGAAGAAAGTACAATAACTTAGTCAGTTTTGCTTGGAGGATACGTGTGACCCTGTAAACACTGCATGAACTTTTCAGTTAGGACTAATAGTCTTGGATCTCTTCACACAAACTCTGCAACAGCAAATTATTTATATCAACATACAGAAAAGCTGTAAACTAGCATTCAACTGAATGCCAAATCTGTCAGAATTGGGAGGCAGAAGGTCCCTGTCACTAGAAAGTAAATTAATATTTTTGCCTTCTGCTGAAATGCAAAAATGTATCATCAAAAATGACTGTATTAATTTGTACTATCCAAAACAATTTAGAAAGTTTAAAGCCACTTCACTTTACCATAAGGAAAAAAATTGTCATAGTAGCCAAAGCAATATCTGGCTGCAGTTACAACTACTGAATTATGGGTATGCCTACTTGAGTTCTGTTTTAGTATCCCTGCTTCCAACATTTTTTGAGTGACACACATGTCCTCCATTTTGGAGGTCTCCTGAAAGTCTCACTAAAAAGTGAAAGCAAATAAATATCAATCACAATGGAAAAGTCACATAGGAATATCTGGTGTGGGAGTCATACCTGATAATCACGGTCATCTAAACTTTAGTCTAGCCTAAGGTAATTCTCTAGGATGTTTCGAGTGGTTGTTTGAAATTACCCATCTCTATCCATAGACTGGATTTCTATTTTCACATAATGGGAACACATAATTGGCCAGTGTCTTGAAATGCCCCTACATTTTCTCTCAGTTTTGTGCTTTTTGGAGCTCTATAACAATACAGATTGTATCAATAAATATTCATTTAGGATACTTGACATGATGGTCTTAATTCCGTAGGTTTGGGAAAATTCAAGCCAATACCAATTTATTCATATTTTGTAAAGAATTTGGAAAAAAAAATATGTATCTTATTTTTTCCACTCTACAAAGTTGCCAAATGTCGGTAGACACAGAAAAATGTGTCCTTGTTGCAAGAGAGAGTTTAAGGACAGGTAATGGCTGTGTTGTTCTTTCATAAGCTTGTAAAATGAAATCCAGCAATACCATTCCTGGAAACATTCAAAGTCAGGTCAAATGTGGCTCTGAGGAACCAGGTCTAGTTGAGGATGTCCCTGTTCATTGCAGGGGGGTCGGATGAGGTGACCTTTAAAGGTCACTGCCAACCCAAACTATTCTATGATTCTATGATCTTGGGTCAAACAGGAATAACATTAAAAAGGAGCTTTATACAAACTTATTTACAGCATTGTCTACATTTACTACCATCTGATAGGAGTAATTTTAGTGGATCACCCTGTACAATACAGGAAAACCCTGTAGAGAAGTAATATTCAGTGTACTGTACTTTATAGAAAGTAAAATGCTAAAGAGCCAAGAATATACTATCTGCATAATTTTGTCAGAAAAATATTCTAGTTCCTTGTTTCTGTTCCCTAGAAATTGCCTCTGTCACCCACATACATACAAAGACATAGCTGAGACATTCTCTTCAACTTAACTCTGCTGTAGACAGCATGCCAAAAAGAGATGCTTATGTAAAAATTCCTACAATATGCCATGTTCCTACAGACCAATAGTCATTCACTGGTAGCAGACAACCTCACTACAGATGCTTTAAGAGCTGAGTGAGTTCTCTATCTAATTTCTTACATAGCCCCTCTTACTATCACCTCAAAAGCTTCTCCTCAAGTATGTCCAACACAAATTCTGATATATCTATGCAACATAAAAGACAAATTCATTACCTGTGCAATTTATGAAATGTTGAAAATATGGCTGAGTATTCAGCGCCTTTTGGCTGTAATACCTTTGTTACTGCACCATTAAATGTGCCAAATACTGTTACTTTCTGTATAGATCATATGCAAGGAAGCAGTGTAGTTGAGTATAACTGAACCCCATATAAAAACATTTTCTAGAAATACATGTTTTTGCTTCCTAATTATAATCATTAATGAAAGATTGACTAAAGCTGTGTTAAACACCCCCAGGATGTTTGAAATGGTTTAACAAGATTGCCCACAGAACAGGGTTGTTTAAAAAATTGCAGTTTTTTAAATAGCTGCATTTAGTGGTTGCTACAATTCTATAATGGTAAAATCCAGAGTAAGAATCTTAGATGTCCTCTGAGATGGAAATAAAACAAAACCAGAACTTGACAAGCAATGAATAAAAACCCCGTTGAATAAATGAGAAAATATCTCTGTATGTATCCAGTGCAGTGTTCATATGCTGCTGCATTTGTAATTTTCCAAGAGCCCAGATTTGAGGACAACCTATCATGCTCTGAAAAATACACAATTATTAGACAGTGGTTATCTTTACTTTTTCTGGTTTCTAGCCTACTTATGTTGTCTAGATACCCTAACTAAGCATAAGATGCTTATTCCATTCTGCTGATCATCTCCAAAAGGTGGAGGTCCATGTGCCCATGCTCACAGATACAATATATATATTACTGCATACTCTATGTTTTAAGACACCGCATCTAACTGTTGTGCTTGAAAACAATGCAAAAAAATTTGCTTTTTTATGTGAACAGAATCAGTTTTAGGGCTTGCATTGGACAGTACACAGTGAAGCTTACATTTTTAGCCAAAAGAGACTGTATCTGACATCTTTTTCTGGTAAATCCTGTCCAAAGCATTTTCCTTATATTGCTGATCAGTTTGATGGAAAACCAATTGCCATTTTCCACTTATTCTATACCAGAATTAATTAATTATGCCTCTAACAACTCTATCAGAATCCTGGGTGAAAGATGAATAATCAATTACGTATGACTTTAAAAAGCATGACCTGAAAACCTTTCTATTCTAAGGAAAAATAGAGGAAATTAAAAGATGTAAGATGAAATTTCTTCTAATAAATAGTGGAGTTACTAGAAATACTTTTCATGTAACTGTTTATTTCCCTTGTGTGGCACAATCATTTTTGCCAAAAGTGTAGTATTTATATGGCATCTTTCATAGAAAAAAAGGCACTTCTGCTGACAGCTGCTTAATGCATTTTCCGTTAGCCTAAATTTAACAAAAATCTGTAGTTTTGTGAAGCTGATGCAGATGGACGACATCTGAAACACCAGCCAAATGTAAAGAAATTATAGCAGGAGTAGAGAGGACTGAATTTTGCCCACTAAGATTACAGGCTACTTATAGTTTATATACTGACACAAATAGCTGTAGCAGTGCGATGTTGCCATAGAAACTTGTAGACCAGTAAAATATTCCTCCAGCTCTCCGCCAATGGAGGGCCGGGAATAGAAAGCTTGATATGGTAATGAGAGCCACCGAGGGATGATGAATGTGAATTGATTGAGGGTGGGGATTAAGTAAGACCTTAACAAGCCTTTAGGAGGGAAGGATGGCTGTGACTTCCCTAGTTAATACAGTGGCGTATTTAATTCTCCAAGATCTCCCATATTTGTTGAGAGGAAAATGTTTCACTGAAACATTTCTTTTGTCCTAGGGGTAACACCGTTAGACATCTTTTAGATGGTTTTCTTAATTATTTTGTACTGTTTTTACATACTGGGGGCTTTGGGGGAGGGGGGTCAATATATAGATACAATATAATATGGACTGTGGCTGCAGACCTGAGAAAACTGTACCTTTAGAATAAAATTAAATAAAACTAGATAATTTAAGCTAATTTTTGTGTCTGCACCATTTAATATTTGCAGGTAAAGACTGCAAATGAGCTACCATAATTCTTGGTACATAGCAAGAAATCTGTCTCTAGTTCACTCGCTTTTTAATTGCATATTCCAGCCTTTTATTCTGGTCAAGGTCATAAAGTCAATTTTTTTGCATAGTTATTGATGGTTGTTTTGAAAAGTATAACATGTCCATTAATAAAGAACCTTATAATCTGCTGGATTTTCAATTAAATATTTTTTTCTTTGTCTTTTCCACCAATAGTTTTCACAGTATTCTGTACACTTTCTAAGATACATTACTACATAATGCCATCTAACTCATACCACAAGAACAAGTCCATCTGTTTAAACCTACTAATTTTGTCACACTAAATGGTATATGTTGGTTTTTTACTAGTTAAAATGTTAACACTGTAATGCATAAGTTAGGAATTTTTATGTATCTAGTACCGTGAAGATACTCTCTCTCCCACAATCTATTGAAGCCTGAAGAGAAGAGACTGTATAATCCACACTTCTGCAATTCATCTGCTTCCAATCGTTTGCAGCAACTATCTAGGTGCTGTTCTTTAAGATCCAGGCTAGACAGACCGAAAGAATAAAAAATGAGACATCTATGGTAACTTCGCAAGTCAATGAGGTGGAATTCCAAGTCTGTACTTCTAGACCAATTGTTAGGACCAGATAAATGCTGCATTTATCACACACCACGTCCAAATGAGCTATTAAATACAGAAATCAAATAAGTTGAATACTTAATATCGCATTTATCAATGTTCATAAAAACCCTGTTTTGATAATATCTACTTGTTACCTTGTGGTAGCTTGATCATCCACATCAGTCTTTGATTTCTGCGGGGTCTCCTGGTCTGATGAAATGGGAGGCCTGCAATATGAATGGTAAAAACATACTTAATGCACACAAAGATATTTGGAAACACATTATATCATTTTGATGGGTTATCATTGTAGATATTGTATTTCTTACAAGTGTAGCCACAGGGAGTTTGCATTTTCTTTGGGAAACTTTTTTCTTGACATGGATATATAATATATAAATATATATAATATATATAAAGAATTCTTTATATAATATATATATGAAGAATAAAAGTATATAAAGAGCTTTGTAATGCTCTAATTACTGCATTCACTGAGCTTTTTGAAAAAAAAAACAGTATTCCAAGACTAGCTGTTCTGCTAATATGGATATAGGAATAAAGCAGAATTTCTTTACTGTTTCAAAAATATTTTAGTAATAAAGGAATTTTTAAATACTTTTTATGACCTACTAAATAAAATTTTCTTATTTAGTGAAGACTAACATTTTACTTATTTAGCAAAGTACTGATTTTTTTAAAAAACTAACTAAATAAACAATTACACTTTCCTATTTTTACTTATTTACGTGAACAGTCAGATTGATCACTACACAAACACTAAAATTATAACGAAGTTCAAGAACGGGAGAAGGTGGATGATACAGTTGGATGTGAGATTTACGTGATTCTTTAAAGATTCTTTCTGTTAGGACAAGTTTTGTAACTGCCTTAATTACAAACCATGACACTACAGGTTAGTTAAGTAATCTTTTCCTAATTTAGGCTATGTGAAGTGTCCATTTAGTTAATGATTTAATTTAATAAATTTATTTTCTACATTGGGGTAACCTTTGCAGACATTTAAATAAGTTTACATCAATTCGTCTTATGTTAATGTCTTCTATTACAAGCATTTGCAACTTTTTAATTTACCTCTTTCTTCATTCTACTCAGGCTCTCTTTTCAACTCCTTCTTTAGAGCACCAGTTTAATGTAAAGGAGTATTTGTATTAGCAACATATATAACTGTGGAAGTAAAATTGTGAGGCAGTTCATTATTTTTTTCTGCAATTACAGTTGGTTTTTCTATTTGAATAAATATCCAATTAAATGTGCTAAGCTATGTGAAAATAACCACATTTCCGCATGGAAGGAAGTTGGCTTCATGTGCTTCTGTGACATTGACTATGGAGGAACCCTCCCAGGTAAATTATACAGTCTTTGTATTAAAATGTAAAATAATAAGGTTTGTGCACACAAGTGTGTTACGTTTCTAAATCTACTAAGAAGCAAAGTAAGCAACACATACGTCATTGGAGCCTCTGAATTTTCTGAAGTGGTCCTAGAGAAAGGAAAAGATAAACATTTCAGAAACCAAGTAGCAAAATACTAGTATGAAAGCACTTTACCTGATTTTAGATCAATCAACATCAATTAATTTTGCTTTTCCTTCCTTCCAAGATAGTAGTTTTCTTTGTTTCTTTATGTAGAACATAACACATTTAACTCAAATAACATAATACTAAATTCTAATCATATTCGTTATATGTTACTAAGATGATCGTTCTTCAATTAAGATTCTCAAGTCAATCACTCTGATAGTGTTTTATTTGCAGCACACAATTCACAATCAAAAAACTCAATTGCTGTTAGCTGCTTATATCCTTAGCTTCAGTTGCAATTTCTTTCAAGAGCTCTGTAAATGCTTAATCGGCTTGGAACTGAGGCAAAGCACTCTAGAAGTTTACACCATGCTTGACTATGGAAAGCTAGAATCAGGTCTCAGGACTGGAAAAAGTAAGTAATTAATAAACCCTGACCAAAAAAAAAACTCACAGACCCATGATTGCTGAACTCCCTTCCCGAGGAAAGCAGAGTAACTGGCCATTCACATAGTTGAAGAAAAGGCATGGCTCGTTGCTCCATCTGTCATTAAGACTGATTATGACCTTATAAAACTGTGATTAGTATCTATGCATAGCACTTTATTTCCTGAAACTCACAGGTGAGTAAAGGCTTTGCTTTAGTGACTATTATTAGTTATAGTAATATTCCGAATCTGAAATAGCATTCACATCTTCAAAGCACTTTTAAAAGATAAACAAATTAACTATTTAATGCCCATCACTGTTTAACCAACTCTCCTTTGTGACCCAGGAAGGGTCATGAAGGATTAATAAAAAATATGCCTGTATTTAGGTCTTCTCTGGACTACAAGAGTAGAGAGCCAGCTGGGTAATTAGTGTTGAGAAAGACACAGGAATCCCAGCATTTTGTTAGAAGCTGCACGGATGCCTTATAGAGGATGCATCCTATCCTATGCTTTCAAAATTCCCATGATCATAGTGAGATATTGAAATGAAACCAGACAAATTCATCACAGCTGACATATTAAAAATATCTAGTAAGCACTGACTTAAAAGAAAATAAACTTCAGCATCTGGGACCAATCTTTCCGCTGGATGGTGAGTGACTTTGAACCTTGGCCAAATAGATGGACAGTAGTAAACACAAAATAAGAATAAAAATAATTGCTAAACTTGATTTTAAGGATTCATCTTAAAGTCTTCCAGTGACAGAAACTCCATGAACTGCTAGGCCACTGTCTACCAAAGAATTCTACCTAATACAGGAATGCCTCCATTGATTTCTGTTTCATTTAATTTTCATCGTTGATATGCATGAGACTCACGTTGGAAGTTTCCCAAATTAAAACTAGGGAAGCACAAGGCCATGTTGCAGCCATTAGGGGACATAAGCAAAGAATATAATGAAAGTTCATTTATGAATATTTTAAAACATCTATATTCTACTTTTAGATGAGAGCACAAGAAAAGCTCCCTGTTCTCTTTCTGCTCTGCCAGAAAGCAACCAGAATTTTAGAAATAAATGTTAAACCTTCATCTGCAAGTAACTTTAGCTTGAGCTTCTCTTTTAAACTATTTCTTGGACACCTTACTGAGAGCTGACTAAGCAAATCTTGAGGTTTTATTGACATTGTTAACCAAAAGGTCCCAGGGGTCAGACCCTAGCTGTCAATAGATTCCTGACCTTATGGCTAGTCACTTTACAGCAGATTTGTTTTGTGGAGAGCTAACTGGAATAGCCCAAAGCAAAACCATGAAGAGAGCGTGCAAGCATTGTAGAAATATTTTGGGAGCAGTTATGTAACTTCAAGTCACTGGCACTTCACATACTTGGACCTCAGTCAATGTTGGGCATCAAGCTGCCGAGAGCCCAAACAAGTATTTAAGCATATAAACCCTGACCATCCCATGCCATCTAACTCATCAGACTTAGTCCCTCAAAGAATTGTCCCGTTGGTTCACTCCATGAATCAGCTCTAGCCAAGTATTAGGAAATAAGTAGTGATCATCAGTACTTACTGTTTGGTTTCCACTGTTTCTGTTGTGGTCTTACTACTCGAAACCAGAGGAGGCATCCAAGATTGCCTGTCAGTGTTAACAAATAAATTCTTGAGTATTAGTTCAATACTATGGGGCTGAACAACACTCTGCGAATGTTAGAATGTCAGAAGTGATGTAGAAATACCTGTAACTTTTTTTAAAAAATTATTAGTATTTTGAAATACTGCATACAAGTAGTTTTTACATAATTTTTTCCAGACAACTTAATGGAACCAGAAATAATATAGTAATTTTAATTATTGCTGTGAAAAATGTATCCTCTGACTCTAGCTGCTCTTTTCTATAACCCGAATACTACAAATAAATGGATCATTTATGGGAAGGACAACCATATATAATGGACAAAGGAAATGGTGTCAAATATCAACCCAAGAAACACATTCAGGATAGTATTTGGGGTCACATAAACATCACAAGCACTTTAAATTCTTCTATATTTTTTTCCCTCAAAACCATTAATCCAGCAATTGTTTGTGAGGAAAAAGCAAATGCAGAGCAATGTGACAGCCTTTCACATCTCCAAAGAGCCTGAAGAGAACTAGCAGGCTGAGAACACCATAAACTTCCACCAAACGAGCAAGGCTGTTAATAAGAAAATTATGAGAAATTAATTTCTACTTTTGTAATTCTACTGATCACAATTTTTATGCATGAAATATGGAGAAGAAAATCATAAACAGACCGGATGTGAGGCTGGGAAGGATGCATAGAAATACAGCTATTGCCAGCAGTACATTTTAAATTAAAAATGTAGTTCTTTCTTTGTTCTACACCCTGTTTTTATTCTAGCCCAGGTAATACTATCTGAAATCCAGATTTTTAAAGCTAGCTGTGTATCACGCAGAAAACCTTAGAGTGGTTCATGTGTACTGCAATAGAACAGGGTCAGGTTTGGCCTCAGAGATTTTAGCTGGTCGCAATTACAGTGAGCTGCAGTGCTTTAAATTTAGACACTGGAAAGGCATATGCCAGCTGAGTTAGGGGCTGCGGCAGGGTTAGCCTCTGTTGCACTGTGTCCACCGGGCTCACAAAACTGGCTCTGCAGAGATAACCTTCCTCCCATGGAAAAAGCCAGAGCATGTAAAAGATGAATTCTTGAAGCTTGCTGAGGACTTAGAGCATGCTAGAGGAGAGAGCTGGTAATGGCTTTTTTATATAATTGTGATACATTACTGAGGTTTAATAGAGTGCTATGTATCCTCTGGCAGCCAAGCCATGGGGGTAATGAATACCTTTTTTTCTTCATTGGAGAAGTCACAGCAGTGTTTGTGGATGGTGCATTAGGAGTCCAAGATTGTCTGTGAAGGAAATATATTTAATTAATTCATTAATCTTCAGTAACCTTATTCTTTTAAATGAAAAAAAATAACGATAGAGAACATACTTCTACTATCAGAATGATACAACTCAGTATAGTAAAATGGTATTTCTAAGTTTATATATGCCAGATGAAATTTTGGGATTACCTCAAAGGACACAAGATTTGGGACACCTTAAGGGATTCTGATGCTTAGATACTTAACATCCAAAGTAATTTCTGACTTCTTAAAATCTTAGCTTCTGTACCTACACTTCAGTCTCCAACCACTGAAATATTAATATATTTTTCATCCTTTTAAATTTTATGGTTCTTACTCAGTTTTGTCAACGCTGCTCTATTTTATGATATGCCTGTACATGGAGCCAGTATTCCTCATTCTCTTAACTATATAAATTCCAAGCCAGTGATTTTTCTCATGGTTTATCAAAAAGTTATTGTCTTGTCCTCTGTGATTTCTAAATGTAATGAGAATAATTGAAGAACAGAAGTTTGCAAATCATTTTATTGCTTTCTGGCAGGGAAAAGTATATACCATTTAAGTCTCACTTAAGTCCCACTTCATTTTTCTATTAAAAAATCATGCCTGGACAAAATAACAAAAAATCCAATTTATGTGATGCTTCATGTGTCATCACCACCGTGATTTACAATATAATGGTGCAAAATCATAATTTGAAAGAATGACCTCACTTGAACTTCAAATGCCAGACATACTAATTTGCTCTTTGGAGTAATATCTCAATGCTTTGCAAGATGACATTTAACTGCCGCACTCGGTCTTCACTAGAAACTTAATTCAGTGTAATTTATTAGTGATAGAACACTGCTGACATTGTTGAAGGCACCCAGCAATATATTTGTCCCTTTGCATTTATTAGTATGGTGGTTGAGGTCTTCTGACTTTCATTTTTTAAGTAAAAATTTCAATTTGGTAAGAGCTGCAAGTTCTATAGAAAACAAATTTTGTGTGTTGTGTAGTCATATTACATATATGGAATGGCCATGGCTGATTCTTAACAACTTTTTTAATAACATGTCAAAGATTTTGTACTAACTTATTTTAAATTTAAAATTGTTTTCAACCTGTTTTAAACAGAAGACTGACCTGAGGAAAGAAAAGCTTTCCACTGGAAAAATCAGTTAATCTATCAAAAAAGTACGTTTATGTTTTGGTACTCGTGTGTTCCATTGGAAATGTTCAATGGCATTTCCCACTGAAAACCTTAATTAAGTTTTTTTCATGTAGCCTTTCCTCAGAAATACATCTTATATTTGGTAGAATTCATGCAGAGAAATGTAGAGCTCTAGAACTACCCACACTGCACTGTTTTCAAAACACTCTTATTCTTTCTTCTTTGTATTTGAAAAACATGTCTCTTAAATTATTGTTTATGCTGATTAAATGTGTAATCTGAGCTGGCGTCTCTTTTAATCTATATGGAGAAATAGGCATTTTTAAGGAAAATTCCTCTTATTCTAAAGAAAATATCTGAGAGACGTCAGATACGTTGTCCTCTGAAATACCCCTTTTCTCCTCATTGGCTGTAAAAAGAGTCTGTGATAACCTAGATATGGATGTCTGCATTCCAGATGTCAGGTGGTGAAATAAAGCCTGCTATTTATTAGGCCATACATCATACAAATTATTTCTTTATATATTCTTGGCATGTACATATAATTAAAACTTATGACAATATATAATACTTAGATGATAATGTATGATAAATTATACATGATGAATTATAATATGTAATACTGAGATGATAGAGTTTCCAAAATTCATACCTGTTGCTGTGTTTATTATTCAGAGTTGGAGACTTATTTATTTTGTCAGTGTCACTTCTGGCTGGAATTCTGCCAAAAACATAGAAATTATTTATAATACACACTCTAGGTCTTTTATAAACTGAAGATATAGGTACAAAATAATTAATTCTAGCGCTACAATCTCATATTATGTACAAAACATTTTGTATCCTGACGTCACAGAATACAGTTATATTTAATGAAAACCCTTTAAGGGACATGTGGGACACAATCCACACCAGGATGTGCTCTGTGCCTTTTAAAAATCTTAAATTTAATAGTCCAAATAAGTATTTCATATCATGGGTAGATTGTTGCTCTGACTGTCAGATACAGTTACTCAAAAGATCACTAGAGGTCTCACTAAACTTGCTAGCATTACTACACATGCAAATGTAAGCATTTCTTCTAATTCACAGCTATCCAATGAACCAGCATCTTTTCACACTTCATATTTTCAAAATTTCAGCATAATACTTTAAGTAGCTCTGTAGTTGCTCATTTTAAATACGTAAAGGGTCCATCTGGCACCCTACTCCACTTCAGCCCAGCAGAAGCTTTGAAAAAAGCGAAAGAAGAAAGGCAAGTATAATGTTAACTTCCTCTTGTACAATTTTACAGCTTCTGATAAGCACTGTTCAAAGAATACCTTCAGTTTGCACCCAGAATGCTGTCTCCAACAGACACCTTTGGATCAATGATCCATTTACCCATTTAATATTTTTCTGAACCAATTTATATTTCTGACCTCCACAATAACCTGTGGTGGTACCTCCTACAATTAATATATGTGTTAAGGGAAAATCAAGTGTTCTTATTTTTGATTTCTTTTTTTTTTAATCTTTACCTAAACATTTCCTGCATGTTCTCCTCATTCTTACAGTGCAACAAACAGAAAATATTCCTTCCTTACTCCTACTGCCATCAGGCTATGGATTTCTGTTAACAACTTAACCACGTTTGGTATTTTCTTGTGCTTGCAGCAAATGGTACAATTGCATGTAGCAAACATCTCTCCCAGGTCCTTAAGACTATAACTGATGTTCAAATTTTGTACATTTAGCTTAGGTAAAATTTGTATCAAAGAATACCTTCTTTAAACATGGAACTCATCAGATTCAGGAAGCAAATTCAGGAAGCAAAAAGCTGTACTTAAAATGGCTCTTAGATATGTTTTCACTGTTACATTTACTACTCCTTAGTTTATTTTAGAATTATTTTTTTTATTATTAGAATTCTAATGACATTTTGCCATTCTGAAAATTTGCTGTTGAAGAGACATTAATTCAGATAGATCCAGATCTTTAAAATCCTTATTTTCTGGGATACTAGTCACGTCCAGAAGATACACAAAGCAGAATTCTGGAAAGATGTTCCAGTCTCTGGTTTGAAAACAGCTAGCTCCTGAAGATCATTTGCAGAATAGAAGACTAGCATCTTTGCTAGAAAGAAATTATTTTCCATACAGGCAACACAACTTAAAATAATTCTGTAAACAGCTCTGAGAGATCTCCAATACCAAGGTAATTCTTCTCAAGAGCTGTCTACTAGGAACAGTCCTTTAAACTTTGTGTCCAGGAACATGCTCCATTTTCAGCTCTGCCTTTTAGTTTTGGACAGGAAAAAACCTAAAAGCTTCACAGGCAACTAAACAATATAGCTGTTCTGCAAACTAATCTATTTTAAGCACAGAGACTTCTGTGCTAGGGTTATGCTTGCCAGAAATAATTTATAAGAAAATAAGGGATTTGTACCTGGTGGAGAACATCTTTCACAGAGGAAGCACAAGTACCAAATTTGACTGCAGGCTACAAAAAGGTGCTAATAGAAAATATATCACCACACCCTTTTATGCCTTAGGCTGCGAGTTTGAGGAGATGCAGAACACGTGCTCATCTCCCACAGAAGTGCCTGGCTGCAATGGGTGTGCTCAAATTAATGCTAGAATGGCCATATTCCACAGTTTTGAAATCAGTGATGAGTGAGGAAAAATAAACTACTTGGCTGCAGCTTCCTCACTGTGATTATTTCAAGGTAGAACCGTCATTATTCAGTCCATTTATGGACATACTCTGCATTAGTAATCAGAACTGTATATTCACACTTAAAATCCTTTCTTTGTATTCTCTCTCATCTCTTGCATGTTAAGAACCCTTTATGTTAGGTATTTGTGTATAGGAAAACACAAAGTCAGCTTAAAAGCTAAAATAATTCATACGCCTTAATATCTCAGTGTAAAGCCAAAAGAACCAGACAGGAGTACAAAAAGACAGTGCTGTTCAGCCACGCTGTAGCAACTGGAATTCTCCTGTGACTTCTAAATTAGTAATCTTCTATGCATGAAAATCAAGCCCTAAAAATTGTTTTTAAGTCAATGAGCATGTGGATAAGAGTGCCATTGCTGATATACTCGAGTAATTTCCAAAGAACTTAATAGAAATTTTCTTTAAGGACTCTTAAATAAACTGTTTTCCTACATGGTAATATAGAAGGCCCTTTCATGCATAACTAACTGATTAAAAAGCAGGAAAAAAAGGTTTGGAATAAACAATAATTTTTCCGAATGGAAGGAGGGAACAGTGCAAGACCAGTGTTTTTCCATATGTTCACAAATTATCTGAAAAAGAAGGAAAGTGAGATGATGTTTCTTGCCAATGACACTAACTCATGGTAGTCAAAACAATCGCTGACTGGCAAGGTTTTCAGAAGTCATTTGCTAACATGTCAGGTTTCTAGAATGGCAGATGACATTCCCTTTTCTTAGATAGAAAATAATGCCTGCCAAGAAAAACAATTGATCTCTGAACCAGCTATTATCACTCAGGAAAGAGGTCGTGGAGTTATA
This sequence comes from Nycticryphes semicollaris, assembly GCA_013400055.1. Lineage (NCBI taxonomy): Eukaryota > Metazoa > Chordata > Aves > Charadriiformes > Rostratulidae > Nycticryphes > Nycticryphes semicollaris. The sequence continues at coordinate 340,336 of VXBJ01005355.1, read as the reverse complement.
TAGATAACGTTATGGTAATGAAAGCTCACTTCTCAGCAGCACTCAAAAGAGCAAATTCAATAGGATGAAGTATGAAGGAAAGAATAGCAAACGAATCCTATGGTTATACTCCTCTACATGCACAAGGTGTGCTCCCATCTGAAATACCCAAATGGAGATTGGGATCACCAGATCAAACAGACTAACATGGAAACAGAAAAGACACAGAGAAGAGCAATAGGTAAAATGAAGTTAAAGAATGGCTTCCTCATGATGGGTGAACAAATACAGAAGGATTCATCAACCTGTAGAAGAATTGATGGAGTGGTGATATCACACAGCTCTGTAGTCTAATCTGTTCCAGACTTCCATGGAGAAGGTAAACATTACCTAACAACTTTTTGTTGTTCCTTACAACAGAAGTAAGGATCATCAAACAAAATTGCACACTGCTGAGATCCAACCAAGCAAGTGCACTTTTCCAATGTGCTGTTAGGTGCTGGTACTCATGGTCTCAGCATTTTGTGGGTACCAGATGTTAACGGGGGCTGAATTCTGAAGACATGGTGCAGAAAGCATCTGCAAACACTCTGCGTGGTAATGTCTTAACAGAGGTCAAGGCTGAAGAGGATATTCAAATTAAGTACCTGTATGATAAGCAAAGGATTCTGGTATTTGTACTGATCATGGTCTGAAGAGACAGCAAGGATTGTGAAGAACTAGGGGTTTAGCCATGTTGTGCTTAACTATTAGAGAAAGGACTTTGATTTATAGTGTGAAAAGCAAGAAACTGGGAAGGAGTGGATATAATCTATGCAGAGATACTTACATTTGTGAGGACAAGAATATACACAGAAATTGATGCAGAAAAAGAAGAGAAAGATGTCAAAAGAACCTTTTCTCAAATCACATTTGCATTTATCTCATGCAAAAATCATTCAAAGTCTTCTACTTAGACGATTAATAAATACATAAAAAATTTAAAAACCACTGATTTCTTTCATGCTTTAATTTTTTAAGACCTGACACAGGTCTGAGAATCACAAAATACAATAAATGCAGAAAAAAGCCCTACCTGTCCAAGGTAGTATCAGACCTGTATCGTCCAAGGGCAGCTTTCTGATCTTCCTTTTCATTTGTGCTACTACTACCAAAAAAAAAGAAAAAAAAAGAAGTTAGAAATACCACTTTTGTCACAAAACAAAATTTTCATGAAACAACTCGCCACCAATAAAACAATATGTAAGTCTTGAATTAAGGTATCGTATAGGATTTCAAACCATCCTCAATGGATCTAACCCTGCATCCACTGCAGTCATCGACTTAACAGTTATTGACATTTATTGATATTTACAGAGGAGACTAAAGCTGAACAAAGAAAGCTCTTTCTATAAGTGGGATACAGNTTCACAGAAATCATGGCTTCCTTAGTTACTTAGTGCAAAAAAATGTTTTGGGACATCTCCTATAAAGGCAGTAACCAAGGAATGTATTTTGTGTTTCCTTGTCAAGAAACATCACAAGCAATTTGCTAGTGCGTGAGGCATTGGGTTTGATGAAGAGCACTCATTTCTTGTCTAACAAATTGTCTCCCAAGTTTCAGTTGAAAAATGAAATATAGATCAGATACAACAGTGCAGATCACATGATCATAGGCAGATGGAGCTTATCCACATCTTATTTTGTCAATAAAAAGTTTACATCCTTAACACAGTAAAGCCAAGCTGCTCCCTGCCATGGCTACACCCATTTTGGTGTACTTAGGCCTGGCCCATCCCACTGAGACCAGGTCTTCATACACCTCAAAACCATTCAGTATTTAGAAGTATTCTGCAGGTTCGAGGGAAATGGAAGATTTCATTTTGTTTCCAGTTTGCCTGTAGTCATTTCTCTGCACAGAAAACAAACTGCAGCCCTCCTCGGTTTTTGTCCCTCCAGAAGAACAACCAATCCCATCTCACATTGATTAAATAGTTTATTCTCTCCCCTCACACTATTGTAATGTTCCTCAGTTTCTCCTCATTTCCACTGAACGAGTCAAAGAGACAGTGTGGAGGGAGATGGATGCTCTGTCTGCCCTCCCAGCTGCCATGCTCCTGTGAAGTTTTCCCAGCAGCCACAGGCCTAGGTGGAGGGAGGCGCCATCTTGCATCAGGCTGCCTGGCTCCACTGCTCCACTCCACTGCACTGCCCGTTGCTGTGTTTCAGCCTGCACCTCTGACAGCAAAAGCTTATGCACAGCACCACTATCTTCACGGCTGAAGCTGATCCTGCTGTGAACCTAATAACCAGCCTGTCACTGCCAAAGAGTGGCAGCGCGGCCCTGTGAGGGAACAGAGCGACGGGCATGGTGGTGCTTGGAAAGGGGGGAGGGTGCGTGCCCCAACCTCTAAGTGACCTGAGAGCAGAAAATGGAGGAGACGCAGTATTACCGCTTTGATTAGGAGACTGTTTTTGTATGTTGAAAGCTGACATTGTCTTCAGTGGGGCGTCCTTCTGGGAAATCTAAAAGAAAACATAGAAAAAAAACAAGAAGAGAGAGTTGGCGATGAGGTTTGCAACAGTTGTAGTTCATTTGCCACTTGAATCCCTTCCTCACACAAATTTTGTCTGATCGGATGGCATGACTTATTACTAGCCTGCAGTTACTTTCAGCTGAAGCTCAGGCATGATGGTGACTTTTCTATCCCTGATAAGTATATGTCCTCCTGCCCTGTGTTTCTGCCTGTCACACCACCTCTGTCTCCTTTTCCTTGCTGGAAGCTCCTTCCCTGAAAACATGTCGGGTGGTGAGAGCCTTCAGAGGAGAAGACAGGATAATGAAGGATGGGGTGAGGCGATTAGCTTAATGGGAAGACGATATCAGTGGTGCCTCAAGCACATGTAGGCTGACCTGACCCTGCTGACAGGTCTTGCAGCTTTGGTGGCCTGCAGCAAACGTTGGGGTCCAGGACAGAGGCGGTTCTTCTGCCCTGCAGCACTTTTCCAGTCACTGATGGCTTCCCTTATCTCAAATCAGGTTACAAAAATGAGCCTCCAAGATTGCTGATTTGAGAAAAAAAATTTAAATTATTATTTGGGTGTTGCACTGCTCAAAAGATTCCATGGTATGCTTTGAAACTGGATTTTGAATATCAGCCTTCCGAGAGAAGGCATGAAGCAGAACATAATAACATTTTAATGGCAAAAAAATCCCCCTTAAGTAAAAAAACAACCCAACATTGACTTAAGACTGTGAACAAAACTGACCCTCTTAAGCAAAAGGATTCCTTTTTGACAAAGTATTTTATTTTTCCAATAAAACAATGTTCAGCTGGAAAACTCCCAAACAGTTTCACTGGTCTGGTTGCTAAAATTTACAGCAGCAGGAAACAGGTTTTGTGCCAGAAGCAATCACTAAAAATCAGAAACATTCCCAGTTATGGGGTGATACAGTTGTCCTGTTTCTTTGCAGATGTAGAGTCTATTGCTCACTCACCTAATATAGAGTGGATTGAGAGACCAGAGCCTGTGCCTGTTTCTTTACTGATGAAAGATGAAGATTTTGACCAAAGCTTAGAAAGAATACTAAAAGTAATGCTGACAATGCATATAAAACTAGTGGATGAATTGAGCTTAGAACAGATTTTTTTTTCCACGTTTTTACTGCCAGACAATTACTAAAAGAACTTATGATTACCAAGAAAAAAGAGCAGGAAGCCAAAATCTGGATGTAAATAAATACAGATCCTTTTAGAAAGTAAAGATATAAATAAAAAAAAAAATATTTGAGTACAAAACTCCATATACATCTTACCCAGCTGTGAAATTCTAGATGTTTATAAGTGTTTAAAATTCTGCCATGTTGATTGGAAGGCTCTGACCCACACTTTCTTTTAACCTTAGTTGTTGGTATCAAGCATGCATCGGCACAGTGTATGTAGAAAACATGTGACTGCTGGATCTGGTTCCCACCCAATAAAAGTATGCTCAGGGCTATGGTGAGCCTTATGTATTTTGCAACAGGTTATAAAATATCTTTCAAAATTACTGACATAAGGACTTAAGAAGATATGCACTGAATTTCCTAGAAACTGTTCTGGTAGGTTATCAAGCAATCAATTTTAGAAAATAACCAATCTTGCTATACATTTTCCTGAACTGTCACAAGATGATAGAGAGGACTGATATATTTATGCTTTCAGCTTAGCAACACCTAGACATCTGATACTGGTCTTGGTTTCAGTCAGTCCCAGGATAATAGGAAGTTTGACATTTAAGTATATTTCACAAGCAATGAGTCCTGGCACTTCTTCATCTGGAAAAAAAGCAGTAGTTTTGTATAGAAAGAACTTAGATTTATTTTCTAATAAAGATTTTAAAAGCCTTTTCCTAAGGGAAATTAATCATAAAACTTTTAAAACAGAGACCTTCTTTTGTGGAAATTAAATCAAATTTTGTCATTTTAAGGCTTAGAATATCTTGCTAAAAATACACACTTTACAATTTAAATATTTCTCATTGAAAATAACACAAAAACACTGTGTAGACTTCATGCTACACTATAGCCTTGCTTTTCACAGATTCATGATGGGAACTGAAATTTCTCACAGAGCTGTCAAGAAAGTATCATACACCTTTGTTAAAAGTACACAAGAAAGCCTCAGACATTTGTTTGGAAATATTAATTAACTCAAAAGTAACAAATCCATACATTTTGAGGCCTGTCTTTAAAATCTACAGAATAACTACAAGTGCATTAATGACACTGAGCCCCTGTAGAAGCAACTGGAGAGCACATTTGCAACATTCACTTGTATCCACGCATGACAAAAGAAATTCCAGCAAAGAATTAAAATCAGCCCAGAGCAAGCGTGTTTCATTCATCCTACATCATTTAATTGAAATAGGGTTTTGTCTCTTGTCCTATATTTATTTCTTATTGGTTTTAGGGCAAAACAACAATTCTGTTGCATATGTGTACAGCACCCAGAATAAACTATTACCTAGTCTCCCAGACTAAAAGTAGCATGCGTGAATGATTATAAGCAACAGGCACAGTCCCTTTTAAAGTCACCACTGAAAATGTGCCAGGTATTCTGACATTTAAAACACAAGTATTTTAGCCTTACAGAATATTGACATATTGTCCTTAAGGTTTACTTCTTTTTTCAGGACTATTAAGTTGTATATCAAAGATTAATCCATTAAAATTTAAAATGCAAAATAAAAAAAAATGCTACTTTAATCTCTGACACAGACAATCAAGAACCATTGTAGTAAGAATTCAACTTCTGTATACTGGAAATTAGAAGAATCTTGCGTAAAGAGGCAGACTACAACTCATCAAACATTTTTTTCCTTGGTCTTCACTATTGTGACCTACGTGTGTATATCTGTGTATGCGGAAAGGGGAATGGACAGGAGACTGTGAAGACTGCATTAGTTTAAAAACTTCAGCTCATAAAGATCTGGAACGGTGACATTGTTCACACAGGTCAGTGAACTGTTTCTCTTCAGCCCACAGTTCAGGGGAAAGAAAAAAACTATTTTTAACTGAAATTGTGAGAAAGAGGAGCTATAGGCTTCTATGGTATAGCAGTAAATTATGTTCAGGCATTCTTAATAAGATCTCAACCACTGAAGCAAAACAACTCAGCTGGAATGCAAAACAAAAACAAACAGGAATGCAGCTCCAGTCTAATTTGAAATTAAGAACAGCGTCAGGAATCTTTAAAAGAAAATTAAAACTGCCCCAGCCAGTCCAATGAGAAATTCCCCAAAAGTCTGAAGACATGCCAATTCTGGATTCAGACCCTCTCCTGTTTTGGGGGAAATTCAAATACAATCCTCAAAAAATCCAAAAAAACTCAGACATTACTTCTGGGCAAGTCAAATGACCCTCCAATCTGGAAGTAAGTTTTTCAGAAAGCAGCGTCAATCTCCAAATAAATTTTTACCTCGAAGAGCCATATTCACACTTCTACATGTCTTTTCCATGTTCTGTAGTTAATGATCAGCAGAAGACCTCAGGCCTGCCTTAAATTCTCAAAGCTAGACGTTCTAGTTTTCAGCTGGTCTGAACACACCCACTCTTATAACACAGAGTCCTGTTGCCTTCCTTCTTCTGTTTTTGGCTGTAGCTTTCTACATAATTAGGCTTTGCGTATATGAATTGCTGTATTTAAAAAAATACGTAACAATAATACAAACATTTCCTGTAAGAATCATGTTTTCCACATCAGACTGAACTAGTTACAACCAAAGAAAGTCTTTGTTCTTTAGCTTTTGGCTATGACAGTGATTAAGACCTTATTTATAAATATTCAGATTATATGTATTTTGTTTTTAATAAACAATATTTATTTCCACAGCTTAGAGGTACTGCATATCATCATGCTGTATAATAAGTAATTCAACACAGTAGATGTTGAGGGAGTGTCGAGGGAGGTATACGTTCTTCCTTATAAAGCCAGTACACTTGCTTTTATACTGAAGTTTTTCATATAAAGCATTGCCAAAGGTGAATGCCTCAAATATCAAACTTCCTACTATTATTAATTAACTGGGTGATACAAAAAGTTGTAGATGCACTACTAGTTTAAAACAAAAAGGTTTCAGAATTTTCTTGTCTTCCCACTTCTTGTGCCACTTTGCTAAAGCAGCTTGGAGTGTAGAGAAGCCATGGAGTTTGGCATGTCCACGCAAAAAAGCCAGCTGGAAAAAACAGGTTTCTTATACATTACTCTACACAGCCACAGCTTGCTGAGTACTATGTGTCCTTAAAGTTCCAGCGTTTCAAAAATGTCTAATATCTGCCATTTGAAAACAGAAAATAAACAGACTCTCTGTTCTTTTCTCATCCCAAACATGAAACTTTCCACCAAAATTTAACCTTGAAGTTCTGCTCTGAAGTGACCCAAACATTCAGTGCCTTGTGAATAATCAGAGCTCAAAATTTTAGAATTATTTCAGTAAAATTCTAATAAAAGGTTAGGAAATTAGTTTTCCACGTCCATTGTGTTTTGACCTGTTTGCTTGTTTTCACTGCAGTGCACGAGAAATTTAGCACAGAATAAGTATTAGTGAGCAAATAAAATGAGGGCTTACTTCAGCTTTACTTTTTGCTTCTTTTTTTCTTTTTTTTTTTTTCCATTGGAGCTGTTAATGTTAATTCTATACTGCATGCTTTATCTTTCATTTATATGAGGTGATTGTGGAGAACAGAGTATTTTAAAAAAAAGCACATTTAATCCTACTTAATCACAGTTTCAAAGCACACTACAGTAATTCCTTTCCATCAATTAACAACTTTCATGTCAGGTCACCAAACTTCATTATTTTCTCCATCATTTCTCTTGAACATAGTAAGACCGAGATATGTGAGCAAGTAACTTTTTAAGTCATTCTGACTTGATAGAGGGTAAAGAACTCCAGGGCTGAGAAATAAGGCACTGGGGAGACACATCGTTACAACTGTTCTAGATAGACATCCATAAGTGTGTGAGGTGAAATCTTCCTGGTTGGGAAGTCAACACCAATTTTGCTGTTTTCTCCCCTGAAATACCAGAAAAGCCATGACTGTGCTGTCAGACCCGGCTACCTACACTTCAACTCAGATAAGGATTTGTGTTTCTAAACATTGTTTCTTATCTTGATTGCAGATGAAGGCTGTTTGTCAAAACACCATCACAGCTAGAGCCACCCAAAGCTGTACCATCCTTCGCATTTCCAAACACATGGTCTCCTAAATAGCCTTAAAGGCCCATTCTGCCAGGTGCAGATCCATACAGTACCAAGTGTGCAGTCACAGCTTAGCAAAGAAACACTCAGGTATCATTTATATTCTTCAAAATTGTAAGGAACAAGGTTCTCTTCATTTGACAATTAGTTAGCCTTTTTGTCCTTCTGCTGAAAACTACATGTAAAAATAACTACATTTATTTTGCAGATATTAAAGAACAACAAAAACACATTCCTAGAATTATTTTCTGTTTTTTTCAGGAGTTATATATCAGAGCAATAGCTATATAATACTTTTGTAAACTTATGGAAACAATACCTTGTGTTTAAATAAGTAATTTACTGTTCAGTTTAGGCCACAGAATTTATACCAACACTCACAGAGAATAGGGATAACACGTGTATGTGTGTAAGGGAGAAAACAGGCAAGGTTAGAGCAGGCAAGGTAGGACTAGAGAACACGTGAATGTATGACAGAAATCATTCATCTATTTGTATCAGAAAGAGGTCTCCAAACAGGTTTTTCAGGATGTGGGCGGAGGAGATTCTGTTTTGAAAGAAATTAAGTTTTGGAATTGTCAGTAATGTAAAATCAGCTGCTAAGTCAGAACACAAATTTGTGTATGTTTTTAAATTAGAAAAATATGGTCAGTTTTAAATGGCGCTTTTTAAAATACAGAGTAGAAGGACAGTGATGTTTTAAATTTTTGTTATTCAGCTCTTTCCTTTCACTTTGCTAGTTTTAATGAAGATCCTTCCTGTTTATACAGGGGTACAGTTCATGGTACAGATAAACCATTGTATCAAAACAGAATGGGTATTTTTTGCAATACCTTTTGCAAAGGTGGAAATGAAAGCAAACTGTTGCTCATTTTTTTTCAAAATCATATACTTGAAGCAAATTCAAGTAGATGAGATTTAATACTCTTTAATTTTAGGCAAAAAAATCCAAAGAAAGAATAAATATACAATAAAATGAATGAAAAAACAAAAGTGATCTGAACAGTGAGTTTGTCATCAGAGAAGCAGCACTAGCATAAAATACAATTAGCAACATAATGTAAATAATAAGGTAGTTACGATAGTACAGCCAAGAGAGGTCCAGGGAATCTGAACACCTAAACTGAGAGACTTTAAGAGCTGGGTTTTAATAGTCAAGTTCTGCAGAGTTCTTGAAAATCAGATGCTTTGAAGTGGAATCCTTAGCTGGAAACTAGGAAATCACAGAACACCTCAAAATGTAGGACTAGGAAATCACAGAACACCTGAAAATGTAGAACTTTCAATACATAACATATATAAAAACAGAAAAGTAAACACCTTTACCTAGGTACGGTAGAAGCTGATGTCCTGGTGGGGCTCAGTGTGGTAAGTCAACCTGGAGACACCTGGAAGTGAGGTACAATCAAAGCAGACAGCAGAGAGCTGGACTGCTGTTCCCCATCGAGCTGTCTGAAAAGTCAAGAGAATTCTCCTTCAGAGGCTGAGTCACTTAAGGAGGAGGCAGGAGGTGTGGAAAAGGGTGGCACCTTGTAGAAATACCAGATCAATTAAAAGTACCGGTGAGCTGTAATACTACTGTGCTTGCTGTACTTTTCAAGCGCAGTGGGGTTGGGTTTCATCAAATGAAATGCTTTCACAGACTTTGAAACAAGTAATTACTGTTTGGAAAAATATTCTAGGCTCATTTGGATTTCCCACAGAACTATACGTCACCAAGTTATAGGGCTGCCTCTCAGCTAGAGGGTTTCGGGTATTTGCAGCGGTGAACATGAAGAAACACCCATATTTCATCAAAGGAGAATTCTGCAGAAGGGTTACGTGGGGAACACACACTGGAATCTGATAATCTGATACGGACTAAGTATCTCCGCTGTTTGAATATGTGGGCAGAGGCAAAAGATCTGTGGGGGAAAACCCTCCCACGTGAGATCTTGTTGCAAGTCCCTCTTATCTGTGCACATTTGCATTCCCCTTCAGTGCAGCTAGTAGTAAACAGAAAGGAGAGAAGAGGCTGACTTAATTTCTTTTCTTTTTTTTCTTTTTTTTTTTTTTTTTACCTTTACAATGGCTACAATACCTTTCTCTGTAGACTAAGAGCTGCCTTACTATTAATAAATACAGTAGCAAGGAACATAAACTTCCCAATAGGGATGCTGCATACGACCCTGTGGTTCTGTTTAAGATACAGAGTCTGTTTTTAAAATATCTTATACAATCCCATGTTTATTTTATAAATGGGTAGCTTTTGTAAAGAACTATATAAGATGTGGGTAAGATTTTGGGTAACCTTTCTTTCAACACCAAAGAAGCAAACTGACTCAAAGTAACTTACTAAGTGCCTCCTTAGACATACTTCTAGTCCCTATTTTTGCTGATGGTTACCTCTTCATAGGTCTGGTGCTTAGTAGCATGAAGTTATTGTCTAAACATTGGTTATATCTGATGAAATACAGCTGATGAAGCAGCGCAGCAGACAAGAAAATGCCAAGTATAAACTACTAACTACCACAAGTTTCAGAATTAATGAATACAAACAAGCAAACCTTTCTGAAGTTTGTACATCTCATCTTCCAGGTTTCTGCAAGTGCAAAATACTTAGAGCAGTCCTGACATGTCCGGGTACACTGTACTATATGTTTATCTTTTTATGATCAAGAAGAAAACTTCGTGAATGCATTCCTTTACAGTCATATTACAATTTTACAATTTTAACACACATGCCTCCTGAATGAAATGAAAGTCTTTCTTCATAAGCAATGCACAATGGGAATTAACTTAAAAAAAATAAATCTACATACTCTTGGACATATAGTTTTGATTTGTAATAACAACGCTTGAGACTTGGAATATCTTTTTGTATTGAAGCCTTGTTCTTTTACAACCCAGGTGCTAAATTATATTAATTTGTTATCATTTTACATTCAACCAGAAGAGTTCTGCTCACATATGAGAGATAAGCTTAACCTGTCTCACAGCACCGCCTTATTTAGCCCAAATGTTTGAGAAACACAAAAAGAGATACAAACACTAAAGTCTGGAGAAAATAATTTTCTATTTTTCTGTATTTATAACCTTTGGACACAGAGAAGAAACTACGGGGCACAGCAAGCTTGTTCTGCTACCCAGAGGCTTATTCTAAGACAGGTGGCTGACACACAGAATAGAGCCTCTCCAGGAAAATGTGAAAATATAAGAAATTCCAACAATGGTACTGACCTCAGCTTAAGAATAAAACAGGCTAGCTATCTTTCATTGACTGATCTGCAAAAACCAATAGATTCAATGGATGGTGAATTTTTGATGTTAGCTATACTGATTAGTTAGTATTTCAAAGCCTCATCAACAGTGGAGGTTTCAGCTTATTTGTCATCCAAAGAATTCTTAAAATTCTAAGAAACTGCCAGTAGGGGATGTTGACTTTTAAAATAGAGTAGCACTGGCAGAAAAGTGAACCTAACTAGTTCAGAAATGCCATCATTTAGATTTGAATGGCTTATTCAGTATTATTAAAGCCAAATGCATGTAACCCCCTACAGTGGCAACACATTATTTTACTTTCCAATTCCCGGCTTCCTCTGAACAAGATGGTTGCGCTCTGTGCACTTAGCTCTAGTTTATACTTTTCTCCAAAGTCTATGTCCTTTAATTGCTAGTAAGATGCATTTCTTCTACATTATTTGTTGAATTTTGTTGAATTTGCTTTTGTTGAATTTGCATTTTTAAGTCTAAAACATACTGCAAAATACTGTTCTACCTCCACACCCTTGTTAAGGTCTATAGGATGGATGTCACATGAAAATAATGTAATGTAGCCTATCCCTATTGAACTTTTATGTAGATACACAAGAGAAAGGTGGGCATGAGCAATAACTCAGCAGGCAACTTTTTAGATAAATACCATTCTGTGACTTCTCCCCAAAAGGGAGGAATACATTACTGAATCTATTTTTTTTTTTTTTTTTTCACGTAGACAGTCCTCCAGAAGAAAACTCCTTTAATACTTCAGACTTTCCAAGCAGGACTAGTAAACTGTTGTGTTCTGGGTTAGAGGACGATATTGTTTTAACTGGTGTGTCCAAAAGATTTAAAGACATTCTAGCAAGTGCTGTTCAAATTTTATAGTTTTAAGATACAGAGATACAACAGCTACATTTATACTATTTAGTTAAAAAAATAGACCAATGCTTGGTCTCTGTTCTGAGGACAAGTGACACACTGTGGTTTGTATCTATAATGTCAAATTTGCTTTCCAAAAAGAACTGTGTGGCTTCATCTACTCTCCCTTTGGAAACAGTCCGGGGCTTATGCTAGAGAGATTCACAGTCAAGGATTTTTTTCCAGAGATAACTAATTGGCAAGAACAAAACTGTGTTAAGGAGTGTGCATGATAATGGATGATCAGAAGATATTGCTCAAGCCCAGGTCCTACCCCTCCTTAGTTAACTAGTATGGTCCTACTCAGTGGACCTGTTTTTTCCAAAGTGGATTGTGTTTGACATGACTTATGTCAAAAGATGACTAAAACTAAACCCTCTATAACATACAGATAGGTGTCTGCAGCAGGTGATGGCCAGCTGCCAGGCAGCATATAGCAGGCAGATTCAGCTAGTTAATGTAATGTTTATTTGGGAGATGATGCATTGTGCATCTGTGCCACCCTTGTATTTTCCTTGCTGGAGCTTGGTCTTGGTCTAAGACCATCCATATATGTAGGCAGCAGTTCTAACAGGTTCACGCAAAAGGAGAAAGGTCATTTAGGGAAAAAAAGAACCCAGTGCAGCAAATACGCTACTACTTAACAGAGAAAAGGAAGTGGCACTCATGCACAGGGTGACACCTTTTCTTGAAGGTGACTAACACAAGGACTACTCCTCCCTTAGTTCTCGGTCCAGTTCTACATAAAATAAGGGGATGCCTGGGACTTGTGCTGCCTCTGTGTAGAGAGGTACTTTTCACCCCATGTCAAAATAATTAACCAAGGGAACATATTGCCTGTGGGTACACCCTTACCAAGAGGTATGCATGACTCAGAACCAGGCCTGAAATGGTTGTGTGAATCCCAGAAACTTTCATGACCTCAACAGAGAGGAGAGGGAGATATAAGGAGCATGCTTTTTATGTATTTATTTTTCCCAAGTGCAGGCTGTTCTATCTGTAGAATCCCATGAGATTTCTGTAACATTCCCCTGAATAGTATGGTTCTCCTGCTCCTCAATAGACATCTCAAAGTAAAATAAACTACTGATCAGATGTGAGATGGAAACCCCCTTTCTCCATAGGCATCCTAGCTAATACTAAGATGTGGGTTTTAGAGGTAGATAACAATGTCCTAGTCAGCCTCGCAAAGGCAGTGCCAAGCCCTTGAAATCCTTTTTAACAACTTTGTTCCTCCCTTGGTTCTCAGAAAGTCAGAATTCCTCCGCCTAATCTACATGCAAGGTTCATATTCAAGCATACCTACCCCTGTGGAAGGACAAGATGAGAAAACAACAGCCTACGAATTGGAAAAGTCACTCAGCCTATGGCTAAACCCAAGGTCAAATCCTTCCTCCTTTTGACAGCAGCCCATTTTTACCAGCAGACTACCTTAACCACTACGTTATAAGATACTTTTCATGGAAGGGAACACAATTACCACTGTTTTTCTACCTTGCTATAGTTTAAATATTCATTGGAGAGAGAATGCATGCATGTATGTGTACCCACAGCCCTTTTACTATGACATATGTATGTATATTGGTCCCACCACTGTCTAAACTAATATATATTATAGACGGAATTATCCTTCTTTAATATATATTGTACTTTTCAGAATTTTATCACTTAGGTGATGAAAATAGGCAGAGAGAAAAGTAATTTTGTAACATCATGTAGCAACAGCTGTTGTGAAGAAGAAGAGCGACTTAAAGCAACTTTCACTAAATTACGTTACCCTTAAAGCGAGTACAGCATTTCAGTAAGTCTGGTATGAAACACCAGAACGCACCAGGAGTAATGTTGCATTTTATGGTTTAGCTTTTGCCAGCCCAGCTTACATTTCCTACTGCTGTGGCAGGTTGCTGCTCCTGGGGAAGACCTTTCAGCTGGTTAATGTAAAGTATGCAGTCTGGTTGTTCAACCACACCTTCCTGAGTACCGGAAGGAGCACTGTCAGAGCTCTTTCATATGCGTTTTTTCAGTGCTGAGAAAACCTTAGTGACAACGCAGATGTATTTGGTAGCCCATTGTTCTCCCAAAAGGTGTGGCAAAGTTCATAAACTAAAGAAGGAAGAAAAAATTGCTATAAATAGTATGCAAAATGTCTAAACCTTTTCACCGCTTCCAGTTGCCACAGAAAATGTCTGAGTAGTCTTCTGGTTTCCTTTCTAAAGGAAAAGGAAATCTTGGCAGAGAAAGATGCTAATCATAGCTGGTGCCACCACATTTCATGGAGATACACAATCTTCCATGTTAGTAGGCTTAATTTTCACAAAATTTGAATACCTGTCTACTCTGCAAATGAGTGAAGTATCTTGCAAAAGTCCCAGAAAGTCTGGTCCATAGTATGCTAAACTTGTGTATCTTGATCTTGCACCACTGCTGCTGCTACCTTAGCTAATAACACAGAGTTACTAATAAAATCAGTTATCTAAGGAAAATTGTGTTGAAAATCTGGCTAGGTCAAATGACATCTGTGTGGTACCGGCTGAATGGCTGTAACCAGTTTTGTAGCTTATGCTATTGATAAATAGCTTATTTGTTAATGTATTACCATCCTATGAATTCACAAAGAACATTTGTATGGGTGGCTGAAAAAATGAAAATAAGACTCTGACCAACAGTAGTGGGAGTGTGAGAATTATGATTAGATGTGCTTTTTCATTAAAGAACAAGGAAGACTTTTGTAATATTGCCATTACCTAAAAATCCCCACCGAGAGAGCTCTGGGAAAGAATCAGCAGTGCTGACATCTGGGAAAGCCATCTTGTTAAATGGTGTTAGAGGAGAAGTTAAGGGGAGGAAAGTTTTTTCCCGCTGCCTATCTGAAATTTTCTTATAGTGATTAATTGGTCAAAGGTACTGTAAATACATAGGAAACAATCCCCCCCGGGCTGTTCTTTTATGATGCAGATAAGGAGATTTATCTGCTCCATAAACAGATATCTATGTGAGGAACATCAAATTACACTTATCTGATATATTGGGGTTTTCTCTTTGCCCTGGTGCTTTGCGAGGATTATCTGCTTGGGCTAAGTAGCTTTTTCTCATGTAACGAAGGTCATTTCTTTGACTATTTAAGTCAAATTATTTGATTGAGAACTTGATAGTAATTTGAAAACCTATCTGGAAATTTTATATAAACAAAGGAAAAAAAAACCACCCATGAACCAATATTCCACCTTTTTAATGAAATCTTCGTTTGACAGGTGAGTTCCACACAGGTGTTACCAGCACATGTAACTGCTATGCATGCCAGCCAAATGTAACAGATTGTGATTATGTTCTCTATCCACATCAAAGCTGAATATGAGCATGGAAGAAAGGTAGGTTTTTCCCCATTCCAGGTAGACACTGACTGTGGTACATTTAGCACAGAACGGCTTCTTGTAGAAGAGTTCCTAGAAAAAGCATTCCAAAATCAGTAATGGGAGAAATAAGACAAAGGCCAAAAATGGGAATCCAGAAAGATGGAGTTGAACTGAAAAAAGTTCAAAGAAGGACAAAAAAAGATGGTCAAAGATATAAAATTCCTTCTCCACACAAGGAATAAATGCATCAGCTAAGACTCTTTTAGTGTGGTGAAGGGATATGTGAAAGCAGGTATAAGCAGTCTAAAAAACCACACACAGTATGGGAAGGGTTTGTTTCAATTGTCACCCAGTACAAGAGTAATGCAACAATTTTTTTATATAAATGTATATCTGTACTTGTGTGTGTATGTATATCATTACTTATATATGCATGTATGTGTACCCACATGTAACAGTTCAACAATAAAAAAGACAAGCTCATGAAAGAGAAATCCGCTGATGATTACTAAGTAAAGAAAAACTACATTTGGCTAAGAAAGACCATAACATGCAAATAGATGGAGGCTGTAAGGGCACTTAGGGAGAGCAACTTATATGCTTTCTCTATTCTTCCACTTTTCCATGATCAGCTGCTTTTGGCCACTGTTGGAGACAGAATATTGGATTAAATAGACCTTTGAGCTGGCCAAGGAATGCTACATCTATGTTATGCCCGTGGTCAAAAATTGTATAAGGCACATAACTAAAATTGCATTAAAATTGTTTCCTAATCCTTCATATTGATGTAAACAATTAGCAATACAATCAAGGTGATAAATAATTTTGCAGAATGTTGATGCTTTGTGTCTTAAAATCAGTCAGTCTCCTTAGTGAAGAGGTTGTTATTCAGCCTCTCAGCTGAGAGTCATTCAGCATTGTTATTTTAGCTTCTTCAGACTAAATTTCTTCTCTAGTGAGATGACAAATGTGGAGAGTATGTGCATATG
Organism: Nycticryphes semicollaris; assembly: GCA_013400055.1. NCBI lineage: Eukaryota > Metazoa > Chordata > Aves > Charadriiformes > Rostratulidae > Nycticryphes > Nycticryphes semicollaris. The sequence continues at coordinate 324,135 of VXBJ01005355.1, read as the reverse complement.
TAAATATGGAGAGGACTTTGTTTTGTTAGCACATGATTAAGACCCTTTCCTTACTCATAAATACCTTTGCAGTCAAATAAAATTGCTCATCTGTTCAAATAACAGATAACATAGCCTGGCAGATTTATGATGTGTGTTGAAATGTAGGTCATCTGCAGGAGTAAAATAGAAAATGATATCAGAGAAGTGGCATCTTCCCTGCACGTTCCCCTCCCAGCTTCTCTACAGAAGAATTCAGCTGTCTCATTGTCCTCCCTTGTCCACAGAAGCAGAAGGATTAATAGCATCTTCAAGCATATACCAAGGAATAAATTTCAGGTGCAGATTTCAGCCACAAACAGAACTATGAGAAAGAAAGGAGAATAAATTTCCTAAATTAACAGGTCTGCAAGTAGGGCTTCATGAGCTGAGAAGCTGAAGAAACAGCTGAGCTCTCGTCTTGCCTATACAAAATACTTGTCCTTTCATACGAACCGTTACAGTGGTGAGGAAGTTAGTATATTATAAATATCAACTTCTCCTTCCCTTTTATTCTGAGTAAATTATATTCTTCTGAATAAATGTTTTCAAAACTGTGAGTACTTTAGAAAGAATGTTGGCATCTTTAATGAGATTTAATGTTCAGTACACAAAGAATTGAGCTGAAGGGTTGTTTTTTCTCATTTCTTTTTGTTGCTGCTGCTGTTAAATGCAATGAAAGCAAGATTGGGCTTTAAAACAGGAAGATTTCAAAATAATTTGGGTGATATTACAAAGGATAGAATCAGAACAGAATTATTGTAATTATCTGGATGCAATCATGGAGTCCAAGATAATTTCCTGAAGTTCCAGATCCTGCCACGGTGCTATAGAAGCATAACATGAAGAACCAAGTAATTTCAAGTGTGGGCTGCTCTGGATCCTCATGCAGGCTATTAGCCTGACAAAACTGCGTGCCAATTAATGTCTAAGGAAATAATCTGAATTCTGCTCAATGAGAGGAGAAGCCAAACTGGTGACAGCTATTTTCAAACCCTTCTTTCCACAGAGCTGAGTGAGACTTTCCATCACAGGCCCTATTTAACAAAAAAGCTAGGCTACATCAAAAGCCAGGCTTCTACCTCTACATTTGTCACTCAGGACTCTCCTAATGTAATTCATTTTGCTCTAATGTAGATGACTAAAGTAGGTCAGAGCAACCGGGCTCCAGAAGTTACTATTTCTCTCCACTGTCTTGAAAGGAAGCCTAAAATGACAAGACAGATGTATCCATCTACACTGTAAACACCTAGACATGTCAGATGAACCCCATTTAATGGCAGGATTTCAAATACATTTTTTCCTCTTGCAGAAAGCAATGACTTTCCAAATTAAAAGGAAAAGGAAACAAGCATGCAGGCTTTTTTTTTTTTTCCCCTGTGTCTGGCCAAAATTCAAGTCACAAAGCTCATTCTGCATCCTCAGCAGTACCACTGCATCAAAAACCTGTCTCATTCTCAAGCAAACTACATGCCCTGTGACATGTTGTAGAAAGCAGCTTCCCTACTGCACTGTGGTCGCTTACACAAAACATGCGACAAGGAAACTATAATTTGGCCATGTGGGAGTCTGACCCACAGAGAATCTGCAAGACAAGAGGAGAGAGAGAAACTGAAAAATCATTGTGCTTTCCCGGCAGTTCCATCCCTTTCATTCACAGGCACAAAGAAAATATTCCTTCTATATTTAGAAGGAACATGTCAGATCTTTCTAGAGTTGCACCCTCTAGCTATAACAAAATCAAGACTTGAATTTTTGAGTTTAGCTGCCTTGCTTTTAGTTTACTGTATTCACTCTGTTCAGATCCCTGAGCTGCAGAGGAACCATTATAAATGGGGTGAGACATCTTCTATGGATCTGCAAGGAAAACCTCCATAGTACGGTGGCTAAATCACAATCTTTGAACTCTTTATCTTTTCTTTATTTTCATTTTGAAAATTAAATCTTATTTTTCAATTCTGCTGCAGAATATTCTAAATTCATGAACTCATAGTCCTAAACTCATTTTCGGTTGAAACAGAAAGCTCCAAGCTAGCGAGTTATATTGTCGCTTAATTATATGGCCAGGTTGGGTGTGTGAAAATAGCCACCGCATACTGGAGAATAAATTGCTGGGTATGGTTTTTCTTGATTTACAAGTTGCTATAAGAGGTGCATGTTCCCAGGGAGTGGTGAAAAGTAGGGGTGTGTTAAACAGGTTTAAGAACATTTTAAAGAGGCACCGTCAGGTTTGAGACATAGTAGATTTGGCGTGCTTCCTCCTTCCTTCCAAGTAACATTTTCTGTTTCTGTGGTTACGAACAGCTGAGGTGCACCTTGCCTACCTGCTGAAGTGACACCACAAAATCTAGTGTAGCAGTTATGTGTCACACTGGTCGCTCTCTCTGTCTTCTCTGTCTTTTTTTTTTTTTTTTCCATCAGTCAGGAAATGAAACTGCCAGAACTGCTGTTCTTCACTCCTTGGAGAACAAAGTTCACAGGCCATCAAGTCCAGCCAGTTAAATCGTGGGTTTTTCTGTAAAAATAACCAATTTAAGGTCTGATATATCCCAATGCAAATTCTGGGCTGCAAATTCCCAGGAATCTTGGAAAAAGCCACATGATTTTGAGCATGAATTTTCTTGTTTCTCAGAGGTTTTGCGTGGAGGAATAATTTGAAAATAATTTGACAACTTTTGTAGACATAACATTGCCTTTGAGCCTTGGAGATCTACTGGATATTTTCTCCTGGGTATCCCACTGAAACTAGGGGTAACTCCAATGGAAAGTGAGAGCAATCTTTCTTAAACAGATTTCACAAGAGGTGACTGGAATATCAATTTCAATCACCTGCTTAATATAGGAGAATAGAATCAGCAGAGCATGACATACATACAAACTTCAGACTGCCATTATTGCAAATAACGATGAAGTCTTTGCTGGGAAGGACTCAATCTCACCCTCTAGGAAACATCTTTAAATCGCCTTTTTTTTTTCCCCCAGATGGTAAATATGTTAAATTTTTGATCTCTCACACAGCATTATAGACGGCAGTACTTACAGTGCTATCTGACATTCAGTATAATAGAAACATTCTTCTTCTCTGGAGACATTAAAAGCCTGTCTGGATGTGTTCCTGTCCAGCCTGCTCTAAGTGACCCTGCTGTGGGAGGAACGTTGGATGAGATGATCTCCGAATCCAACCCTTCCAACCCCTACAATTCTGTGGCTCAGTACCAAAAGGTCCAATATTTAGTTATTTGGGAAAATACATGTTTTAAATCCCACCTTCCAAAGCTAATAAGAGAGCACCATGAGACACACAAAAATAATCGTTAGCAAAACCAAGAATTTAGTTCATGAAAAGAGCAGAGTGGGACAGGACATGACATGCAAGTGGCACTGTTCGGAAGTAGCAATGAAGTAGCAATGAGACTGAAATTTGGAATTAGGTAGCAGAGTAATTGAAGAGGAGCTGAAATAAAAATGAAGAAGGAAGATGTCAAAGCGGAAATGGAAGCAAGCATAAAAGGATCTAGAAGGTCAAAGGTCAGTCTGATCTCTAATACTGACTGCAAATCCTACAGAGCTGGGCTCATGAAGAGTTTTGAGAACTGTATCCTTTTACATGAAAGTTAATGTTTTCTACTGGTTTTTAAGCAATGATAAAAGTGTATTTATGCATATATTTATTATATATATTTATACTTATTTATATATTTATATATATAAAGTATTTATATAAAAATTAGAGTATTTATATAAAAACATAGAACAATTTTTTCACCAAGAATCTTCCACTTTAGAAAAGTTGCAATCAAATGAAGAGAGAGAGGATGAGCAGTGATGTTGCATGAGAGCTGTTATGAACAATGCATGGCATGTCAGCTATTCCTTCCACATGGTTTGTGATTGGGACAGATTAACCTCTGAATTATGCTGCAGAAGGAGCAAATAAAGGCAAATACACAAGAAGAGAAAGGATGGTTGCTCAACTGCAACAAAAGAACTGGGGGAATTGAAGATGATGCCACAAACAAGCAACACTCAAAGGTTCATGCAGAAGGGTAAGATCAGTTGTAGCCTCTTAGTACTGTTTTTCTTAGAGTTTTGTGAGGTCAGCTTCCTAAACAGTCAAAGGTACAGCTACAGGGACTGCCCATTCAGGAAACACCACAGAGACTGTCAGGAATCAGTATCTCTGCCGTTTATCTAACTGTACAGTTCAGTGATCCAATAAATGGGTGTTGACAATAGGTTTTGCAGTGAACAGCAAGGGTGTGGTTATCAGTTTAAACTGATTTATTACCACATTCCCACTAAAAGAAACAGTTCTGCCTTCTCTGTCTTGCCTTTGGCCATGCTCTTCAACTAGTCCCTTAGATTGCCTTGTCAGATCAGCAAACACCATGATTCAATTCACTGCAAGTCTCACAATGAAAAGAACTGAAGCAAAGGATACGGAAAAAAGTATAAAGACAGACTAGGGAAAGACCACTCGATAGTCAAAGTGTGCTCTTAAACTAGCATCTTGAGGACAATTCACACTTCAAGATCAATATTTTAATCTCTCTGTAAATCCAGTCTTATTGATACTAGTGATGTCTCTTCACTAGAGTATTTTCCCTGCCCTAACAGCTACAGATTTTTTAATACAAGAGAAGTGTCCATAGGATTTTAGTTGAAAGGACTTCCAATAGTTAGAAGGAACCATCTATGGGCTTTCAGTGTATGTCCTAAGCTTCTTGAAGTACTGCATTAGCTTTCCTCTCATCTACAAATCACACCTTGCTCAAATATCTACACATACATATATGGGAAAAGCTATTAAAAACATAATTGTGTGATATGAGTGATTTGCCAGTTATTACCCATATATATTCCATATGGAAGAACTTTTTCTGATCTCAACATTTGTTTTCATATTAATGGTCTTTGGTATCTTTCAGGCACCACTAGGAAAGACAAAACTTGAGGATAGGATTTGAGTGACAGGAATTATTATCACTTTAGGTATTAAGGAAGTCATCTGATCTCCAAAGTAGTCAACAACTCAGAAGATAAAAGGAGATGTTTTTTTATGTTTCTCCACCACTTTCCTTGAAGGCAGACTGAGACTGGTTGTGGCTATGGGTGAGTTAATTTTATTCGTCGTGTTCTGTTTTGGGTTTGTGACCAAAACAGTGTTGATAACATGGGGATGTTTTAGATGTTACTTACACAGCATCAAGGCCTTTTCAGTTTCTCACACTACCCCACCAGTGAGGAGGCTGGGGATGCACAAGAAGTTGAGAGGGGACACAGCTGGGACAGCTGATCCCAACTGACCAAAGGGCTATCCAATAACATGTGATGTCATCCTAAGCAGTAAAAACTGAAAGAAAGGAGGAAGGGGAGACATTTGGAACTGTTTGTCTTCCCAAGTAACTGTTACGCATTACAGAGCTCTGCTTTCTTGCAGATGGCTGAACACCTGCCTGCCATGGAGAAGCAGTGAATTACTTCCTTATTTTGCTTTGCTTGTGCACACAGCTTTTCCTTACCTATTAAGCTGGATTTGTCTCAACCCATGAAGTTTCTTATTTTTACTCTTCAGATTCTCTCCCCCATTCCACAATAAGGGGCGTGAGCGAGTGGCTGTGTGGTGTTTAGCTGTATTCTGGGGTTAACCCACAAGGCAGACTTTGATCAAATAATAGGATCAATTCATATAATCACAGAACTGATGAGGTTGGAAGGGACTCTTCAAGATGTCATGGTCCAATGCCCCTACTTGAGCACAATCAGCTACAGTATGTTGCCAGGATGGTGTCTGGTTTGGCTTTGAATATCTGAAGAATGGAAACTCCACAACCTCTCTAGACAAGGTGCTCCAGTGGTTGACCACTACCACAATAAAGCATCTTCTTGTGTTCAGATGGAATTTCATAACTTTTAGTTCATGTTCATCACCTCTTTTCCTGTCAGTGGGCACTACTGAGGAGAATCTGGCTGCCTCTTCTTCATTCCCTCCCTTGATGAGATCCCCTTAGCCTTCTCTTCTCCAGGCTGAACAGTCCCAGCTCTTTCCACCTCTCCTCATATGCAATGTGCTTCAGTCCCTTAATCATCTTTGTGACCCCGCACTGGACTTGCTGCAATAAGACCATATCTTTCCTGTGCTGAGTAGACAGAACTGGACACAGTACTCCGGATGCCACCTGAAGAGAAAAAGGATCACCTCTCTTGACCTGCTGGCAATGCTCTTACTAACATAGCCCAGAAGGCTGCTGGCCTGTTTTGACATGAGGGTGCATTTCTGGCTCATCTTGTTGCCCACCTCCTGGATAACTTCAACTCCAAGGACCTTCTCAGCAAAGTCACTTTCCAGACAGTGGGCCTTGAACATGCATTGATGCCTGGGGTTATTCCTCCCCAGATGTAAGACTTTGCCTTTATCCTTGCTGAAATCTATGAAATTCCTCTCTGCCCTGTTCTCCAGATTGTCAAGGTCCCTCTGAATGATGGCGCAACCGTCTAGTACATCAAGCAGTCCGTCCAGTTTTGTATCATCTGTGAACCTGCTGAAAGTACACTCTGCTCCTTTGTCCAGGTCATTAATGAAGACGGTGAATACTGCTGGCCCTAGTATTAAGCCCTAGGATACATCACTGTTGACTTAACCATCTAAAGCATAGACCTTCCTTCTTCTTAGGATGAGTGACGATTTCTCTCCTCCCTAAGCTGTATGTACACTATAGAAATTGCTACTTCCCCATGGGGAAGACCAAGTCAGAGTTAATAACTCTGAAAAGCAGTCCACGCTCACTCTGTAATTATGTGCATTTTCTCTTCATGGACAATGCTAACCTGTTTCCTTCCTCTTTTTCCCCCATCCTTGCCACATCCCCTCCCTGACAACTACGGTAGGTAGAAAAGATTAAGGGCTTCCTTGAACTCTTCATTTAATAATGAACAAGAAGGAAGGAGATAACCACCCATACATTGCCAACTCTGTAATTATAAAGTCAATGAAATGTAAACTATCTCCACTTCTGCCTTCTAATTAATTTATTGTAATTACTAAAATGTACTGATTTATTTTCATTCTTCTGTTGCAACAGAGACGTCTGTTAAAAAGTTTGCAAAAAGAAAGAGTGTTATGAGCCCCAAAACTGAAATTCATATACAGCAGGCTGTTTAAATGTAAATAAAAATTTGTATTAGAAGGCAAGAAGGTGAATGTAATAAATACGCATATTATATTGCAATGTTCCCACTGAGTCAAATAGTATTTAACCACTTGCAGTTTTGTGTGGGTAAGTACTAAAGGTGTTGCTCTGTGATGAACACCCAAGCTAATCTAAATACACAGACACAGTATCTCATAAGCCATAGTACTATGAAAGGTAAAATACGTAACAGCTTTGATTTATTCAACAAGGTACAGAATATGCATTCAGGTAATTGTATGACCACGTCGTAGAAGCAGACACCACAGATAGTGTTACAGATGAGGGAAACTTTAACCACTACTTTATATATTTTAATTCCACAGTAAATTTCATGTTTGTAAAAAATAAATATTACTTTACTGAGCTTAAATATGGTCACGTACAAAATTAATGTTCCAAACAACAAGCTTTCTCTATAGTTGTCATGAGCAGTGTGCCATCAAAACAGGAGTCCCAACCCTGGCCCTGGGCTACTCATGCAGAGTCTATGAACACAAGGTGGCCACGTGTTGTTTGTATTACTTTCTCCTCAATTTGTGTTTAATGGAGAAGTCCTTAGTCAGTACTTTGAAGTAAGGTTGCTGGACAGCCCTCTGTTTCTGGTTCCTGATGGGCAGATCTTAGAACAAGATGCCTGCAAGCCAGATGTAAGACATCCCCTGCCCTCAATATTTTTGTATTGACACTCCTAGGTGACTGCATGAAGGGAAAGGGAATTTCAGGTGTCTCCGTGTTCAGGGGTTTCTGACTCCATGCGTCATTTAAGGCAGGCAGAGATGGCCTGACTCAGAGATTAGCATGACAGCCTAAGTGACAGACACCTCACTCCATCCTCTGGCTATGTCTGACTTTCTCGTAACAGCTCTAATGCTCTTGTTGAGACCTCCATAAAGTCTCCCCATAAATCCAGGGAGAAAGTTGGAACCAAGAATAAGGACAGACGCAAGTTCTGAAATACTCACAAAACCAGCACAAATAACAAAGTCTTAGATTAGTCCCCTGTAACAAATACGAGGAAGGGATATCCTGAGGGGTATAGGTCAGGGGAAGAGAAAAGTCAGGACCCTGAATTTCAGGAAAGCAAACTTGCAGCTCTTCAATGAGTTTAATCAATGGGACCCCCTAGGAAACTGCCCTCAGGGAGAAGGGAGCAGAACAGAGCTGGCAGATCTTTATGGACCCTTTCCATAGAGCACAACAGCCCTAGGTATGAGAAATCAGGAAAGGAGGACAAGAGACTGGCTGGCATGGCTGAGTCAAGACCTGCTGGTCAAACTAAAGGGCAAGAAAGAGATGCACAGGCAGTGGAAGCAGGGATGGGTATCCTGGGAAAAGTATAGGGACACTGTCTAGTTATATAGGAAAAGGAAGATCAAAGAAAGCATACCCCACCCTGATGAACAAGACTGGCTCATTTCTAACAACAAACAAGGAGAAGGGTGAAGTACTTAACTTTTTTGCCTCAGTCTCCACTGACAGCCTCTCCCCACACACCTCTCCAGTGGATGATCCACAAAGCATGAACTGGGGGGAAAAAATCCCTCCCACTGTAAGAGATCAGGTTTGTGGTCCCCCGAGGAACTGCAACATATAAAAATCTAGGTAGTGGACCTGATGAGAGGCATCCCAGAATCCAAGGGAATTGGCTGATGTAGTTGCCAAGCCACTCTTCATGGTATTTGAAAAGTCATGGCAGTCAGTTGAAGTCCCTGCTGATTGGAAAAATAGGAAACGTTGCACCCCTTTTTAGAAAGGTAGAAAGCAGGACCCTGGGAACTACAGACCTGTCAGCCTCATCCCTGTGCCTGACAAAATCATGGAACAGCTTCTTGAAGCCATGCTAGGGCACAGGGAGGTGATTTGAGACAGCCAGTGTGGCTTCACCGAGGGCAGGTTCCGCCTCACCGACCTAGTGGCCTTCTATGATGGAGTGACTACATCAGTGGGCAAGGGAAGAGCTACAGGTGTCATCTATCTGGATTTCTGTAAGGCCTTTAACATGGTCCTCACTGACATCCTTCTCTCTAAATCGGACAGATATGGATTTCATGAGTGGACTGTTTGGGGGATGAAGAATTGGTTGGATGGTTGCATCCAGAAGGTAGTGGTCAATGGCTCAATGGCTAGATGGAGATCAGTGACAAGTGCTGTCCCTCAGGGGACCACTACTGTTCAATGTCTTCATCGATGATATAGACAGTGAGATTGAGAGCACCCTCAGCAAGTTTGCAGATGACACCAAGCTGAGTGGTACAGTTGACACACCTGAGGGATGCCAACCAGAGGGATCTGGACAAGCTCAAGAAGTGGGCCCATGTGAACCTCCTGAGGTTCAACAAGGCCAAGTGCAAGGTCCTGAACCTGGGTTGGGGCAACTCCCAGTATCAATAGAGGCTGGGGGATGAAGAGATTGAGAGTAGCCCTACCAAGAAGCACTTTGGAGCACTGCTGGATAAAAAGCTGGACATGAGCTGACAATGTGCACTTACAGCCCAGAAGGTCAACCATATCCCAGGCTGCATCAAAAGAAGCATGGCCAGCAGGTCAAGGGAGGTGATTCTGCCCCTCTGCTCTGGCGAGACCCCAAGTGAAGTACAACGTACAGCTCTGGAACCCTTAGCACAAGAAAGACATGGACCTGATGGAGTAGGTCCAGAGGAGAGCCATAAAAATGGTCAGGGGGCTGAAGCACCTTTCCTATGAGGACAGGCTGAGAGAACTGGGATTGTTCAGTTTGAAGAAGAGAAGGCTCCAAGGAGACCTTATTGCTGCCTTTCACTACTTATGGGGGCCTACAGAAAAGATGGGGACAAACTTTTTAGCAGGGCCTATTGTGACAGGACAATGGTTTTCAAGCAGAAGAGGGAAGATTTAAACTATATATAAGGAAGAAATTTTTTTCAGTGAGGTTAGTTAAACACTGGAACAAGTTGCCTGGAGAGGTGGTAGATGGTCCATCCCTTCCATTGTGGAGGAAGTTGGACTAGATGACCTTTAAAGGTCTCTTCCAACCCAAACTATTCTATAATTATATTCTATGATTTATTATCTTCATGCTAGAGGTTGAACACTGCCATTACTTCTGACTGCAGGCCCTTGCACCTTCCTCTGACGCACCTGTCTGTGGGCTCTGTCAGAAACAAATTATTGGCCTGGATGATGTGTAGGTCTGATTTTGTGTCCATCCCTCTATAATGGAAAACACTAAAAGAAGAAGTGCCCTTCTTGCTACTAGCCTCCACTACAGAAAAGAGTGATTCAAAATATGATATTTGCATTACCACGTTAGAAAAATCCAAGTCACGTTCACCCTCACTTTTAACTGTAATAATTGATTTAATTTTCCACACTATCTCTCAAAAAATATTTTCATCTGGATATACTCATTAGTCCAAAGATCCTAGGACCGGACAATATACACAAGACTGAAGGGGATACATAGTGCTAATTTAATTTAATCACAATATATTATTTTCATAAATACAATCCTCCAAGGAAATTGGGTTTTATTTTGCCAAGAACAGTTCTTCAAGGATGATGTGGTAAGAATTACTGCATAATATTATTGCAAAGAACTACTTAGAGGTGAATGTACCAATTTTAACTATGTCAGGTAATCTTGAGGCTTCCCATACTTTCAAAAAATCATTTATTCTGCTTTCACTAGTTTATAGTTTCAGATACTGGCATTACTTTTTTTTTTTCTCCTGTAACCAAACCCTGCCTTCTACCCTCTTGGAAGGACACTGTCTCTGTCCCACTCCGCCTGAAGTAATATAAAGACTCAGGAATCTTCATTTGACAGGGCAACTGCAGAGAATAAAACAGCCCCTCACTTTACCATGATCCAAAACAAGAGCAGCTTTTCCAAGATGGGTGGGACTTTGCCATAGATGTCACGTATAGACCCTACTCTCTTCAGAAGCTCTTCGCTGTAGTGCAACGCTGCATCCACAGCAATCCCTTCCCTAGTTTACACCTCCTGCCAGATGATTTTAGGACTCGGACCAAAGCAAACCTATTCTTCAGTGCAGGAAGCTCTCTTTCAGGGACACAGCTCTCGGGTAACAACAGGTGATATAATAAAATAATGCTGTTCACTTCCGCCCCTCCATGTATGAGAATTTGACTGTAAATAAAATTTAATTTTGCTATTCAAGCAAGAAGATTGCATAATAGAAACTGGTTTAGACTAGAGCCATAGCTCAGAGTTCACAGTAATTTTCACAGTGATAAAAATAATCCAGTCTTTTAACAAGGCAGTTCTGCTAGCAAACTGCTGACGTATAGTGCTGCCCTGTGCATTGAGTCTTTTGAAAGGTTAAACAAATTGTTCTGTAAAATGGCATTTAAATCCAAAGCTGTAATTCTAAAAAACCCCAGCCCATCTCTTGCCTCTCTCTAGAAACACATAAATTCCATAGGCAGGTCACTGTATTTGGAGTTCTTTAGCCACGTACATGTATCCATCTGTGTAGGTATCATCTGTCTGGTTTGGAGCAATTGGGCATTTCAAAAAACAGAGTTTCCACAACTGCTTTTTTATAAACTAAATGTGACCACAGCTGGTGTGAAACCTCTCTTGTTTCACTCTTAGTTCATGACATGCTCTTTCATTTGTGATTGGTGCCCTCCTTGTATCCAGGAAAAGAAAATAGTTAGTACGTTGTCCTGGGTGAAGGACACTGCAGTTTCTTAGTCTGGGCATGAACTCATTTATATCTCGCACATCCTCAAAGGGAGGGTGGAAGAGAAAAGGAGAAGCTGAAGTCTCTTTCTGAAAGAAAATATCCAAATTACAAGTTTTGAAGACACAACAGACATTCTGAGAAATAACCATCCAGTGTTTTTCAAATGGTTGCTTGTGGTGCAACAAAGAGTCATTTAGCTATTTTGCACTATTTACAAAACCAGACAAACAGAATTGTTGCATCTAGATTTTGCTACAAAAATGCATTAATAAAAACCATTTTTAGCTATCAAAATTATTACCATACTTGTGGTGTCTGAGATTAGCAATACCAGTATTTTTTTACTTCTGGTGAGCATATATAATGCAAAGTATAAGAGCAATTTATATTGTCTTAAAACCTGAAATAAATTTAAAGCATCATTTGTACTGTCTATATATGCTTGTACCTGTCCATAAACCTCCTGCTACATTTCACAAGGTAGCTCCATAAGTTGTGTCTTCTAGCTGTGCTCTACTCAGCCTCCTGAAAAAACAGTAAAAATTCATAGCTCGGTAGAAAATGTCTCCTTTTTTCTTCCTGAATCACAACCAAGTTTTTAAATTCTCCATTTCTGTTACTAAAGTGTTGTTGTTGTTATAAAGTGTGAAAGGTACTTTATAGGTCAAGATATGTGGGGAAATACGGTACAGATGAGTCCACCTCAAAAATTCCAGATGGTTTAGCTACCCCTTTCTAGACTTCATCCTGAGCACACACTTGCCTGTGAGAGGAATGACGGCCTCTCAATGACCATGGTATGGCCCTCTTTACTCGCATGCGTTTGTCTTCAATTAACAACAGAACTCACTCAAAAATTGCATTCACGGGGAGGATTCGAACATTTAAACCAAATAACTGATAATCTTGTTTCTGAACAGATCATGCAGCAAAGACCATATTAGATACTTGACAGCCTTTAGTCTGGGAGCAATTGCAAGCACCTTTTAATAAAATATATATTTAATATTACTATATGCACTTGCTTATCTGTAATGCAGATTTCCTGAAAACTGGGACTGATACTGATTTGCAGTTATCAATTCTAGAACATACTTATAATTTAGTGCAATTTGCAGTTAGAGCACTAGGTGGAAACAGAGCAATGAAAATAAGAGCTGTTGTCAAATCTGCCCTACAGCAAATGGAAGAGCTTTCTCCATCATGACTGAAATCCCAGAAGTGAGAAATGGCAGCTTAAACCTGCTTCATTTTATTGGGGATCTCTATCATTCTTGCTTATTGTGCACAAGCACAAGAAAAAATATTCTCCCTAGACTTCTTAAACTTGGTTTTTTTTATTTATTTTCCTGGATGACTTGTTTTAGATTTTGGGCTACATGTATCCAGAGTGCTCAGATAAATTTATGTTGGTTGTTCTTCAAGTATTTCAGCAGAAATTAATATTTTAATTAGACACATAGGATTTTTTTTTCCTGCATTGCTTTTGTAGTTTTGTAAAACTTTAGGTTGAACAAATACTTAGCCTGAGCTGTTTGCGTCTGCTGCCATTTGTTTGTCATAGATTCTAAACAAATAACATAGTAAAAATAGAAATCTATGTTTTTCACATAAATTGTTGCATATGCAATAAGTAAAGCATAGCTAGAAACGTCACCTTCACTTTACTCCTTCATATCACCAAGTTCTAGGAGCCTCTTTTTAGTATAATTCTAAATTTTTTCAGCTCAAGAAAGAAACTGAAATAATATTTAGCTTTGGATGATAGCCATCTTTTAGATATCATGCTGCTTGTGGAAAACTTGGCTCCAGAAAAATCCATATGCAGAATGCAACTGCAGCAAAAGCCATAGAAATAAGGAGGAATGATGTAGCACTTCATTGGAAACCACAAAGAAGAACTGAGCGGCACAATAGCAGTGCTGGTCCAAGTGTGCATGGTCAGGATGGGACATCCAGGTATTCTCATCCTACTTCCAGAAAATGACCAATCTTAGTGTAAGACTATGCATTTGAAAAGACACAACCACGATTTACACAGCCTCAAAAGAGACTGGCCTAGTCATCCCTTTCACCTTTCAGTATTGTTTGCAGAGCTTGAAAGGTCTAGGTTAAGATGTTGATGCAGTAGCAAGGGACATCCCTGGTTTTATAGTTCATGACTTACTGTTTCACTTATGATTGGTACCCTCCTTACATCCAGAATTAATACATAACAAACCATGAGGTCTCTTGGAGGTCCCTTCCAGCCTGGACCATTCTATGAGGTTTTCTGCAATATTTTCACTTCTTCCAAATTCTTCTATATTTTTTAATTAATACATTGGTGATCCCCTATAACTTGCCCCATTTCATTCTGCATGTTTACCCAAATTCTGCCTGTTTGCCCACCTTTTAACACAGTAAGAGGGCAGATACTAGTATCTCAGGCCAGTTTCGCAAACTGAAGTGGATTTTCACTGCTCGAGGTGACTTAGTCAATCAGCTCAGATGCCAGAGCAAGTATTCATACTGGCGGAATGCAAGTCAAAATCTTAACTAACCTGAAACGTGTTGAAGCTTGGGGAATAACTAAGCCTATTGTTCCTGATCCAAGTAAATATAACCTTCCATCTACCGGGTATTTCAATTCAATATGCTAGACAACATGACTTTCAGTACATTTTCTAAACTCTGTAGGAATAACTGCTAAGCTAAAATCAAAAAGCAAATATCAGGTAGGTGCATAAGACTTGCTGTCTGCATTCCTGAAGAAAGTTTGTATGTGATGGGTGCAAGGAAGTTTAGATAGGGCAAGATATAAATGCAGTTATAAAGTAAAAACTTCTGCTTTAGAAGGGTCCTGAGGAAGTCAGTATCCCACCTGCCTGTGATATCCTGTATATCTCCTCAAAGTTTTTTGAAAATTAAAAAAATTAAATAAATTCTGTAGAACAAGTAGTGTCTTACTTAGTTCTTTGTCACTCACAAGACAGTCATCCCAATACTTATCCTTAAGGCTATCTTTTAGAAGAGCAGCACATAATGTAACAGGGGAATCTCCTTGCAATACAATAAAACATCCTTCACTTACAATTGAAATATAATGAGCTCCTAAATAAAATATAGCAATTGTTAAATGCAGAATGGCAACACATCTTTAAGAAAGCAGGTTCCTATGTACATTCAGTATCATCTGCACTTGAAACCGTGCAAGGAGATGCTGGCATGTCTTCTATTTGTGCTGTTATTCCAACTCTGCTAAATATGTATGAACTGGATTTTATATCAATGGGACTTTTAGTACAGTCTAGCTACTTGACTGAACAGTTTCCTGATGCTACCTTAGAAAAGGTCATGGATTAGCACAGAGCTGAGGAGAAAAAAGAAGTTTTCATGACAAGCAGAGCCCAGATCACACATGGCAGGAGCACAGGACAGTGCTTGTAAATGAAGTACAGATTATATGTAAAACACTGAAAGTAAAACAAAAGTGTTCATAATGTATTTTTTTAAAATTCAATTTAATTATCATTTCCAAGTTCCACAGGCAGGTAAACATATAGCTATAACACAGACTTACCAATTTTGACATGGGAGAGTGTAGCTAGGGTCAGCTTTCCAGAGGCAAGAGTTTCCACTTCTTATAAAGTCTCTGATTTATGGATCACCAGATGGAGTGAATAGACTCCTAATGTGCCTCCAATTACTACTTCCTACAGCTAAAACTCCTCTTCCACCAAGATTGAAGTTTCAGGTTAAAGCAGATTGAAAGTTTGTCTCTGTTGTTATCTACTCGTGCTGGCTGGCAGTTGCTGAAAGTGTTACTAGGAGTGGTTTTGGCTTTGAATACGGTAGTTGTGAGTCAACGTGGGATAAATCCAGACATGCCCAGCTTTTCTCCTGCTCTGTAAACAAAGTGATCTGATACAGAAATCTGTCTTTGATGATCTTCAGATGCAATAAATATATCTGCCTTTCTGACACATAAAGACTGTCTTCATACTGAGCCCAATAGGCATGTGACACAAACTATATTTGAGGTATTCTAAATTGCAATGACTTTCTTGCCTGCAAGGTCAAGTATGAGTGATAAGCATCAAGAGTGATATCCTGACTGCTCTAAAGCCAGGAGTAAAATCACATTGATCTCAACAGAGTGATGGCATTGTCCCAAAACACTGCAGACCACTTGGAGGAGGCTTCCCACAGAGCCTATTTTTTTCCTTTCCACCTTACTCTTCTGGCCACTTCTTTGCATCTTCTCCCACCTTTGCTTCCAGCCAGTTTCCTCTTCCAGAAAATCCCTCACCACAAATTTCCCTGTCCTGTTTCCTCTGTTTTCCTCAAACAGTTTGCCTTTATATTCTAGTTCGTTTTGGTCAAGGTAAATTCCAGCTAACAGCATAATCTGAAATCTTTACTCACTAAATTTTTTTCCAAGCAGATAGCTGCAATGAAGCAAGAGCCATTCAGCTGAGTTCTTTAGAGCATGTCTCTGTGCTACATACCATGGTGATAATAATTGGCCTTCTTTGGTTAATATCACACATCACAAGTCTTGGCAGTGCAGAATATTTTCTGCAGACTGACAAGACTTCAAGCAGGTGACCAGCAGGATTCTGTATTCATTCACTGCAGCTGCTAATTGCCACTGTAAAACTGGAATTGCATATAAAAAATTTTAAAGGACTGTATTCAACAGACAAACTGGAACTGCAGTTGCACAACACAGGACCATCAGGAATCTGTGTTTCAAATGTATAGAATAAGCTGGGCAGAGACAGAAAAAGACATATACAGCCAGCAGAGTATATCTAAGCCTATGTCAAATAAACTTAACAAATAGAAATAAGCACAGTTTTCACAATGTTTGTTAAGAAAATTCAAAAGAAATGAAGATATAGAATTAAAGAGATAAGAAGTTTGACTCAAATGAAATCAGGATTCCTCTATGAGTGTTACTTATGTCACCTGCTCACCCACTAATGAATCTGCACTTTTTGCCCTTATAATATTGTAGAACCATAAATTAGAATCATGAAAGAGAACTTTTTGACCTTCACTCTGACATCTTGTAGAGGTCATTGAACTGCCTTTAATTTTGTTTATACTAGAACATATTTTTTCACATAAAGTGGATCATAAATTACAGTGCAGTATACATTCTGCTTTCTCACAGGTAATAGAAAAATGGATCTCTGCACCAACGCTGCATCTCTAACACAGTTATTTGCAGAATCTGTATGCAGGGCATAACCAAATGTGCTTATTACTCAAATTAGGCCATCAAACTGGCAGGCCATGGAAGAACTCTCAAATGGTCCTCAGATCATTTTGCATCATCCTTTAACACTGTAAAATTTATTTGCCATTGGATCCTTGAGTAAACAGCTATAAAGTAGTTTCTCCTTTAGGTATCAAAAAGTTTGACAGCCCTTGATTAAAAAATAAGTATCTTAGATGCAGAGCTGCTGCATGTAAGATACTTGTAGAAATACAAGCCTTATATAAAGACAGATGTAGATTATCTGTGTGGTTTGCTTCACTTCTGGGTGTTAGTCCTCATCTTCACAGTTAAAAAATACTGAAAGTAATTAATTTTGAGCTCTGTACACACAGATGTACACATGCATGCACATAGTAACTATTTGTGTTTAATTCAGTCTCCACATCAAATCCATTTTAAGTTATTTAGATGGACTGATGGACTGAATGATATTATTATCAGTGGATCTTGGATAGCATAAACTACAATGATATTGTACAACTAAATAAACCAGTACCTACCAATACTCAGTGGACAGTGTTGAAAATACCATTTACTCATTAATATGTTAGGTTGGCACAATAATTTCCTTTCAAAGTAGTTCATAGCTGACAATAACTTAGACTATTTAGGATATTCGATCATAAAATCATACTGAATTATTAAGTAGCAGTTTTAGCAGCATTTTAATAAGATGACAAAGTCTCTTTAATGTCAATTAGCAATTCTATAAAATGATCGCTGCCTATGAGTCTGTGTTTCTTCAATAGTAATTCAGGACATGTTAATTTTATAATGCCAGTCTTCTGTCACCCGATCAAAACCTTTGATTCAGTGCCTTGCAAAATGGCAGAAGTTCAAGAACATATCAAGGAGTGGAGAGTTTACAGCAGTTGCTAGCAAGTATTATCATGCACTCAGAATAATTGCTACTAAAAAAAGCCAGCAGCTATCAAGCAGCATTTTAATCTTAATTCAGAATAACTACAGTGTATTAAGCCCCCCTCTGTCGTTTCTAACTGGAGATAATTAAAAATATTTTCCTTTCCAGCTGGAATGAAGGGAACTATTGAAGGATTCTTATTGACTGGTGTTTCCTCAAAGTGATGAGGAAAGCACAACAGATTTTCAGATACAAGTAGGCACAACTTGTCTTTTATTGTATAAAACAACAATCTAAAATGAAGTTGCATTTTGATTGATAACACACCCTCTTATAGCTGTGTTTTAAATAGAAGCCCATTTGGCACATGAAAAATGCAATCTTGTCTTCCTATGTACAATATACAGAAGCATGTGACTCATATCTTAAAAACACTTTCAATTCATAGTGTTTTGTGTTAACCTACTGTACTGTGTCTTCTATGACTAAAGAAGACTAAACTCGCATTATAGGCATGCATACTATATAAAAATTTGAATAGACTGCTTTTTGGTCTTGAACAAAGAACTCACAATCTCAGGTAGCCCATTATAATGCAGTATGAACATGTCATACTTTGATACAGTAACAGAAAAAATGGAAAATTTGACTTCAGGGGGTGGGATTGTTTCTTCCATAGAAGGTAGCTCAGTACTAAATGCCTGCATCCATTCCTCAGAATTGAAATTACATGTCCTATAAAAATTCCAAGACAAAAAGGGCAAGATGGTGAGAAATTCTTGTAACATCTGCTGTGACCAAAGTCAGACCCAGTAGGTAAAACAGAAGGGTATATAACGTAATTACTTCTACTGTCCTCAGGGGCCTTGCTCGTATTCTTAACTGTGAGAATTAAAGCTATGCATCACTCTTCTCATTAACTAAGCTGTTTCTTTCCACAGGTAGGATGTAAGGAGAAATAAAATCTTGGAGGCATGAACTGTCTTCAGGAGGACTTGTCACTGGGTCACTTAGCTTCATTGTGCAGCAGGGCTGTATGTGAAAGCTGCTTATTCACAAAGTAGCAGGGAGAAATGTCTCCTCTCCTCTTCTGCTAGTGGAGAGCATGCAGGCTAGCAGACAAAGAAGTCAGCTGGTCACTTCAGCTTCGCAGAACTGGTGATCTCACCCTCTCCTCCCACTATTACAGAGTGAAGAGCTGCTATGCCCTGACTGATTGGTTTCTATTTTATTACCTACTCTCCTGACATAGGAGAGAAGTTAACGCCCAGTTCTTGGCCACTTAAATTAACTTGGAATTATTGGACACAAGCCAGCTGATGATGACAGTGCTCGGGATTTTCTTCTCCCTATAGAAAAAAGAAAACAGCGCTGGACAGTTACATCAGAGCTTTTTAGCAAGGCATTAATAAATCATGTGAAGATGACTGATACTCATGATTACTCACAAGCAATGCTTTAGACCTCATGTTCCTGAAAAGAACCAGGTGCCCAAAAACATGTATTTCAATGATTTTCTGTGGGTTGAGAATATTTAGCTTCTCTGTACTGTTTGATGATATGAAATTAATTAATCGCTTATAGAAATACTATAAAAACTATTGCTTGATTCAATGTTATTTTTGTATAAAAGTAGAACTAGTATGAATAGAATCTGCTCCATTTTGAGAATTGTTACTTATGAACAGAGTGCTAGGTTTTTTCATTGCTCATTTAATAATGGAGTTTAAATTTGGCTAGCAAGCAAAGAAAAATGTTGGTAAAATAATTTTTCTCACTGTCAAGGAAAATAGCAATATTGTTTTGCCATCTGGAACAATTATCTACACAACTGAGAAACAGATACTGAAAAAAATATACATACACAAAATTTATATGGGGAGTTTGAGAACAAAAATGGGGCGAATGTCTGTTGAATAAACTATTTCAGAACTCTGTCACTTGAGCTACCTGGCAATGTTATTTTGCACACTGGCAAACTGCTGAAAAAACATCTTACACAGTTTGGCTCTTCTGTTTCCTCCGTGCTTTGTGGTGCTATATCCAACCCTGGATGTTCTGCCACCCTGTTTCCTTCTTGCTTTAAACAAAAGCTGCTGTTTTGATCTTCCGTAGCATGTGCCAAGACACAAGACAGATGCTCCAATGGTGCAGTTGTGAACCCTCAGAAGAAAGCTTCTTACTGTTGGAGGAAAAATGATCTCTGCACTTGAGATTAAAGAAAGGATTTCCTTTTCTTTTGTTTATTCTCCTGCTCAGGCAGAGTGCAGCTGCCTCTGAAAATGGACACCTACTCATAGGCAGGAGAAGATACCGAGTTCTATTCGGATCTCTATTGTCACCTGGGCAAGTTCCCCAATGGTGAGATGCATTACTTCCACTCTTTAATGAAACTGAGAATGATAAATCTCCATTTATGAATGAATGTAAACAGGGGGTTTACAAATAAAATGTGAATTCATGATTGACTTTTTACTGTTTTCAAGTGACTTTTTCAAGTAACTTGCAGTCCTCCTTTAGAAACAAAAGGATTTCTCTACTCTATAAAGAAGAGCCTGTGAGGATGGACAGGAAGAACACCATGGCACACCTAAACTTCTCAGGAGGCAGTGCCCACAGCAGGTATCAAGCTACTTGCTAACAGCAGGGGAGGTGGAAAAGGGACTGGAGAATTTCCACTGTTTGCAGAACCAGGAAAATAAAGGCAAAGTCACCTGCTTCCCAGCCATCGGGAAGGAATTCCCATTAGAGCTGTTACCACACTATAAAATCTGCCTTTGCTGCCAAAGTGTTTTCAAAGAGTAGCTTTACACTAACACGTGCTGTCCAGTGCGTCCTAAAGCTATTTGTGGAGGGCTTTTTATCGGTGTGGATTTGTGGTTCATCTATTTATTTATTATTTATTCTCTTACCAGCTTAAGACCAGGCACTGAATTAGTCACAACAAGTAGCTCCTCACTGCTCAATAAATAGGGATAGCCTGTGGGCTCCTGTTGAGGTTCCTCTGCCACCCATATTGCCTAACTTTTCTTCTCTGTGTGAGTCCACTGCGGACCACACCAACCAGCTGTCTCCAAAGCAAACCTGTTAGACAAGTGACAAGCCACAGGCAGCGGGGACATGAGCCAGTCTGTGGCAGTTGACCATAGGGTCAGGGATTGGCCTCTTGCCTTCTCCTTTTAGCAATGTAGATGTAGCCAAGGTTTATGTGTCAAACTATGGCCAAAGGTGATGAAGCACACTCTAACACTGGCGACATGATCAGCAGTGGTTTACTTCAGCGCAAGATAAAACTTGTAAGACACTTGAGCTTTTGCGTTGCCCAAACAAACTGCTTTGCTATGGGATCAGGCAGTTGCTGAAAGCAGAGTCTTTATTGACAGTGAGAAGAGCACCATGGGTTATCCAGGTTTTAATCTAAGCTCTTCTCTTCTCTGGACACTTTATCTTCCTACGATATTTCCGGGTAAGGGTGGTTGAGGGACAAGAGGAAATTTTCCTCTGGAGTACAAGTCATGGGAAGTGTGCATGTGAAATGACGTTAACTGACAGGTGGCATTAAAGCAAAGAGCTGTTTAGACCTATCATGAAGCTGTGAATAATTTTTAAAAGGCAGATGGAGATACCACCATTTCACAGCAGCAGTAAATAGCGACTTGGTCTAGATGTCAATTTGCAAACAAAGGAAACCTTCTACAAACTGTTCTCAAGATTACAAAATGTGCAATAAACTCTTCTACGTGTAAAAGTGAAATATAGAGCAACAGAGATGTGGCAACACTTCTTTATGAATAAACATAACACAACTAAAAAATGGGTACCTCTAAGTGCTGAAATAGCGAGCTTAATAGAAAGACAGACTATAGTATGCATTTACTTTTAAAATTCAATGTATAACAGAAGTCACGGAAGGGAAGGGAAGGGAAGGGAAGGGAAGGGAAGGGAAGGGAAAAAGAAAGGGAGAGGGAGAGGTAAGAAGAAAGGGAGAGGGAAGAAGAAAAGGAGAGGGATGGTGGGAAGACTATATTTTTACTTTGCTGTTGAACTGCATGAGTAAATAAAAAATCTATATTAGAACTACACAGAAATTCTAGTAAACAACCTTCATGATTGACATATTCTGGACACCTTTTTGTTTTAACAGTTTTTGCTGTAGTAGAAATCTCTGCTCCATCTCCTTTCCAACCACTAAAGAGTTTCTGATATAACCATCGAGGCTGTGTTAACAATTCAGGAGGACTCAAGTCATGCTCTTCTGCCAGATCAAACCCAACTGTCTGAAAACAAGCACAGGCTCCATGGTTTCAGTCAGACACTTCAAATATGCACTTCTGAAAAATAAACATTATCCCATATTTCCTATGACCAGACTATCTTAAAGACAGTCTTGAAATATTCCTAGGAAAACAAAAATAGTGGTTATTATTGACCAAAGTCATTACCCTGTAAAGTATTTTATAGGGAAGATAGTTTAAATACAATCATAGACAACCATTTTGCTAAGTTATATTTCTGTACAAGTTAAATGACCCCATCCAATGACCATGCATGCAACCTCACTCAAAAAAAAAGAACAAAAAGAAAAATAAACCCATTCACTTTTTAATATGGTTTCGTCATCCTTTCTTTTAAATCTCAGACATATTTATGCCTAAACAAGAGTCAGTTACAATTCATCATGTTGTTCCAACTCTACATTTGTAGCAATACAATGCCATTAGTCATTCCCAGAACCATAGCTATTAGAGATTGAAGTGACCTTTTAATGTCAGCACATCCTACCCTGATTCCTACTATCCATGGCAACAGACTAATGCCAAAAACACACTTATGACTTCACTGCAAAATGTAGCAAAGGAGAATCTAATTTCCAGTTGTAAGCTACATTTCAGAAGGCAGAGGCCTACCCTTTGCCACTCAAATGGGAATTATTTACATTTCATTTGCAATTTGTTCAGCAGTCAAAGTATTTCTAACCACTCACCTAACTTTGGTACTTAAATAAAAAATTCATTGTTTTACCTTGGGCAGAGGGGGAAAATAAAAATGGCCAAGTCATGGAGAAGTTGGTGTTTGATCCAGAAACCTTCCAAACCAAGGACAGCTTTTTTGTAAAGCTGGGTGGACATGGTTTATCTGCCTTCCTTACCCCCACCACAGAGTGAAGGCCCCTGTTTTTTCTATCTGGCTAGGTGTATCTAGGTACTGAGTAAAGATATTTCAGCTTGATTTAGGCTAAATGCTATATAACAGTGTCAATGTAACACTATGTTTATGGTAATTAACCCTTCCTCAGAGGTAGGAATAATTAATCTAGGCCATTGCCACAATAATACAGATCTATTGCTTATAGGACCTGAACTAATGCGTATATAGGTCTATTTACTGAACCATACCTGCTCGATCCAAGTGCATTGTACTTCAC
Organism: Nycticryphes semicollaris; assembly: GCA_013400055.1. Lineage (NCBI taxonomy): Eukaryota > Metazoa > Chordata > Aves > Charadriiformes > Rostratulidae > Nycticryphes > Nycticryphes semicollaris. The sequence goes on along the minus strand of VXBJ01005355.1, from coordinate 300,677 downwards.
TGAAACTTGTGTGTTTGCATGGTACACACATATTATTTGTAACATGATGAAAAAAATAATCAACCCTCCTTTATTTGTGGTTAATGGAAATGCTACAGCAAGTTTATTTCACTGACAAGAAAATTACATAGGATTTTCAATTCCAAATATAGTCACATCAAGATCCCACATGAGGAAATGAGATGTGAAACTCAGTTTCATAGATGGACCTCTTTCTCTCTCTAATAGGATTTAAAGGAAAATTCAGAAAGAATTAAAGATCGTACAATTATTGCAGGGGGTTAGAATCATAGAATGGTTTGGGTTGCAAGTGACCTTAAAGATCATCAAGTTCCAATCCCCTGCCATGGGCAGGGACCACCTCCCACTAGAGCAGGTTGCTCAAAGCCCCATCCAGCCTGGCCTTCCTTCCAGGGAAGGGGCATCCACAGCTTCTCTGGGCAACCTGTTCCAGTGTCTCGCCACCCTCACAGTAAAGAATTTCTTTCTAGTATCTAATCTAAATCTACCCTCTTTCAATTTAAAACTGTTACCCCTTGTCCTACCACTACATTCCTTGATAGAGTCCCTCCCCATTCATCCTGTAGGTCCCCTTTCTGCTATAAGGTCTTCCCAGACTCTTCAGGCTGGGATGAGATGCATTAGAATCCTAAAGCATCTCATCTCTGGTATAAACTCACAAGCTACTGCAGGCAGAGACATGTAGTAATATAGCACTAGGTAAGAGCAAATTCCTTTAAAATGTGCTTAAACAAAAACATGTGTGAAAGGGAAATTATTTTCTAATGAAAAAGTTTCATTTCCCACTGACATTTCAGTCATCAGACAGAACAAGAGAGATACATTTTTACTTTTTAATATGTCTTTATCCAGAACAATTCATATTGAGATAAAAGAGATGATACATTGAATTAGGCAATTCCCCTTCAAAAGGGCTAAACAGAACTGTGTAAGGACTTCCTTAAGGAGTTGAACCAGAGTTTTGTAAAATGCAGTGTTGGGAAACTGAGCATCTATGGTTTTATATTTCAGGGATGATGCAAGATTTTTCAGTCTTTAAATTGCAGCATGTGCCAGCAGTACTCTGCTACTTAACTCTAACAGATTTCCAGATGTGTCCATCTCCAAGATAATGGGCATTGCATTTCTGTCATTCAAAAGCTTGAGATTAAAAGTAAATCGAAGAATGAATTAATCCTATCATCTCACTCCCTGAAAGCTTATAAACACTACTTGGAGAGGTTCTAACAGAGATAATAATAGATTTTTATACAGATACCCTTTAAGGAGTTTATAGAAAAAGGTAAGAATTATTTATCTTTGTTTTAGAAACAAAAGACACAAGAGGGCTTTACTTGAACCAGTTACACGGGCAATCACTTTCAAAGCTTAGTATAAACCTAGTTCAAGGTCTAGGCCTTGCCAACTATTAAATACATCCCTCCCCCTCTGTACACCCACAAAAAAATGCAGTAAAGGAAGACAGACAGACAGATGAAGAAAATAAGGGAAGAGGAAAGGAAGGGAGGAAAAAAAAGGAATATTGGTTCTGGAAAGTTATAATTTATAATATTTGATTAAAAGGTTAGTACATCTTTTCCTTTGACTGTTGAACATAAGACATATGAAAAGCTGCATTTGTTTATGACTGATAATATCTGCACTGATGCAAGCTAAAATAACAGTCCTTTCTCAGGAATAAAAGCTGAGTTCAATGAGAGGACATAATGTTACGTGTGTACAACCGCTGGGAAACACCAACTGGCATTTTCTCTTTTGACCTGACACAACAGTGTCACATTCCAATGGAAAACACTGCCAAGTCTCAGTTCAGCATGAAAACAACACTGAGGAAAATATTCTGTAGCAAACAAACAGAATTAAAAATTGTTTCAATAAAAATAAAGCCAGTCTTTAAGCCAACAACATCGCTGAAAGTCTGTTTATTCTGCTGCCTCAAATCTGACAGGCTCATGATGAATTAAATGAACTACAATTCAAAGAAGTGTTTGGGGTGAACCAGAAACGCTTTGTTTTCTTTTTTTTGCACTAGGACTCAGCTGACTTACATACCTCATCACAAGATGCAAAGATGTGACTCTGCCCTTCTTACTGTGTAACAAAAATTTAAAAATAAAGGCCATGACAAACTTAGAAATAGAAATCTTAGAAGCTTGATATTATGCAAGCTACTCCTTAATACAATAAAAAGACTTATTTTTACACTTCAGTTTAATGATTTGGAGCTTGTGGCTGTGAGATTATGGGAATACATTGCAAAGGAGAGTCAGGCTTGCATAGGGCTGAGACAAATTGCTGCTTCCGCTCTCTTAAGGACCTCTTTGCATTGCATGGGGAAGATTGGGCTGTTAACCTGCACTTTCTGAAATAAAGGAAATAGTATCTCTTACTTGCAAACAGGTAAAATTTTACTAGATTTTAAAACATGTTAGTTGATATCAGTCTTCTGAAAACAAACCTCTTTGCAGTATTGTTTTCCCTGCTGAGTAAAAATTCTCAGGTTCTCCTCCTCCTCTTCCATAAAACTGACACCTGACAAATGAGAAACCAGTTTCTAAAAAAGCACTACTACCCCTATACTGCAAAAAAAAAAACCCCAGACTTATCTTCCTTTTCCGTGGACAGGACAAGGGTACTGAAAAGTGTTTTCTGAGGGGTTTCTTCCTCATTTGTACTGCCCCGGCCTAGGCTGGGAGGGGAGAGATGAAGATTCCCCACTTGGAGGAGCCCCACCAGCTTCTGAGGAGACTGTTGGATCCAGAAGGAGACCTAGGCATGTCCTTAAAAAGAAATCCACCTGGTTGTATCTGTTTTGAAAAACTGACACTCTTATTTTGCCATCTTTACTTGTTAAACAACTAAAACAGTCCCTAGTATGATTCCGGCCCTGATCAGCCAGCAAGTTCCCAAACCCTCAGCACAGATCCAGAGTTAGGAAAGACAGAGGACTATTTCCCAACAGGTAGCTTGAGTGCAGCAAGCTTGTTTATGAGATTCGAGTAGTATGAGCAAGAGCAGTCCATGCCAGCTGGCCAGAGGATCAGCATACGGATCCTGGCACTGCTGAATCTACAAGTAGAGAGGTAGCCCTTGTGTCTTACATGTTGATGAGACAAAATTTATTACGTTTACTGCTAGGAAAGAGATGAAATCAATGTAAGTCCTAACATTAATAACACTTGTATAATGGCCAGGAGACCTAGAGAAGGGGGAAAACCCAGCTTACATCCTTTAGTTTGGTGAGGGCTGATGCTGATTTGAGTAGGAATAAATGCAGGTGGAGCGAATGGATGTGCTTTTCAGAGGAGACAGGAGAAACAGCCTCCCCCCCCCCAGCACATTTATGATATTTAAAAGCCCAGGGATTTTTTTTTTTTTTTAATACCACAGTGTTTGCAGATGTGTTCATGATTTTCAAGATTCCAGATTTTTTTGCTGTTACTTTCTATTTTGGCCAACTCTTTTCCATGGCTATGGGAGATGTTTGCATTATAGCAAGACAAGGTGGGCTTGCCAAGTCATAAGCTTTTGTTATACATTCAGAACAATGAGTAAACTCCCACAAATCTGCCAGATTTTTAGACAAATAACTGTGACATATCAAGGTCTAATCAAACAAAATGGAAAGGAGCAAATGCACATCTACGATATTGCTTAAATGAAAACAAGAAGATAAACTGATGTATTTTTTAAAAAAGGTGCAAGGTAGTCCTAGCAAATAATTGATGATGATGATGATGATGATGATGATGATGATGATGATGATAATAATAATAATAATTCATTGCTACATCTTTTCTTTACTCAGAAGATAATATAGGTACCAGTTTTTATAAAACTGAGTATAACCCTTTAAAATCCTTTAAAATGGACTTACAGTATGTAGTCAAAGCTGACCATCAAGTTCAGTAGCATAAACAAACCCTCTTTAATAATTTTAATTTGCTGGAAAAGTTACCCTCCTATGAAGGTGGAGTAAGAAGTCAAATGAAATCCCAAGCAGTTAGGCTGGCAAATTTTAATAATGGCTTTTTCTCTGAGGAGGGAGTGGTAATTTTATATCATTACACCTTTTTTTGAGATTATCCAATTGGCCATCTTAAAACCCTGTTTCCATTCCCTTCAAAATTACTTTGAAACAAATAAGGATTAATTCAATTGCGCTTGTAAATCAAAAAAAAAAAAAAACAAACCCAAACTCTGAACATATTCAGACTCATTAGTTTTAAATTCATTCCTTCTATCATTCTTACCACAAGAAAGTCAAAAGCGGCAATTAGTCACTGTCCCTTCTTTAGAAATTCATTAAGATAGATGAAATGCTAGTTTTTGACTTTTTCACTCATTTAATTAGAAGGTAAATTTAGTTTTGGTACACACTGAATCACTAAAGCATATTAACAGCTATTTCAGCTAGGTGTTAATTTAAACCCTAAAACAGAAAGCATTTTGCATGTCCCTGAGCCAAAACTGATGCGGATATTTTCCTTTTAAATAGAGTGAGCTAAGCTGAATGTTGATTTTATCCTACATCTACTTTCACTGAAGTTTCTTCATTTCCTGTATGAACCTGTTCTGCCATGGCATTTGCACTGATAAATAACATACTAGATTCAAATCAAGGATAAAAGATCTCAAAATGTTTCTTATTGCTGCATGAAATAATTGCTTCACCCATAACCTCCTCACAGCATCTTGATTAAAATGCCACACCCATATAACAGCTCACAATGACATTTTACAGGCTGAAGAATAGACTTATTTAGAGAATGTAGGTTTAGGGAATTGCTTCTAAGCAATTTTTGTTTCCAGCAGTAGTGGCAAGAAATGGTCAATCTTGAATGTGGGTTTATGGTGGTCAGAGGTGAGAAAAATCTGTGTCCTGAGTTGCTGGTGCTACTTGATGTGGCACCTGCTACCTTGGTGGCAACATTGCTTTTGAACTTGTCTCTACAGGGACGCCTTCCCACTGCACCCCAAAGCAGAGTTAATCCTGACAAGTCTAAACCAGCTAATGATTTCATACCATAGGAAGCCAAAGTGTGGAATGATGGGAGACTACAAGGTGCCACATACCGCAGATACACCAGCGACATGGATGTGAAGCAAAAGACGAACAGAGAGACATGCTTCAGAATCAATCAGTTTTCTTTCTGACTAAAAGGGGCTGGGGTGAAAGCAGTAATTTGACAGAGTGCATGCTTCTGTATCCAAAACTGCAACATCAAATCTGCCTNTAACTTGATACCTTTGGGCTGCCTCACGTCTCCAAAGGTCCCAATACAGTACTTGATCTGCCAACTGCAATAAAATGAGAAATTGAACCCTGTCATTTTTTCTTCATGTACCCTCCAAAGACAAAAGTGACCATGGAGTTACCCACTCCATGTCAAATTATATGAAAATTGGGGCACTCACCAGGACATGGGATGTAGTTCCACCTCACTCCTGGATGCAGTGGAGGCTCAAATCCACATCTCACATCTCTGAGATGGCAGCTTAACTGTTGGGCTACGAGTCCTGCAGAGAAACGAACAACTGGCAGTGCTGCACAGTAGCACAGCTCCAAAAACAGGGGGAAAGGTTTATTTAGGAGATGAAGAAGATGGATTTGACCTCTGACTCCCTCAGTCCTAAAGCAGAGGAAGGACCTGGATCTGAGTTTCTAAGAGCTTGGGCATGTGTTGACATGATAAAAAAGCAAGAGACATAGCACCATGGTATGATTTCAACCTTTAAAATGAAAAAGTGTGTCCAGTCTGACGGAAAAAACTCTGTCTTCAGAACGTAAATCTTAGTAGTGGATCACAAGTAGGTAGAAGTACTTATTCTTGAGAGAGCGTGCAGCCCATGTGGGAGGGTTTTGGGCATATTTCTTTGCCAGCAGATAGTCTCTGCTATCTGTGCCCTGCTGACATCACTGGCTACTCTGGATCTTATAGTGAGGCATTTCACTGTTTAGACAGACTACACACATCAAATTAAATCCAACAGTGTGCCTGAAATCCAGGTATTTTGCTGTCTTCATGTCTAAGTTCCTAGGACCTGGATTCACCCTACATCTCGAGGCATTTAACTGAGGTGCCTACAGGTTTTTGGTAGTCTATTAAGAGACTCAGCTCTTTTGAGTGTCTCAAAGCTGAATTACTATCTGGAGATGCCCCTGGGAATCCACTAGATTTCCCAGGCTTAGGTGGATGCCCAACCTCACATGTTCCCAGCTCTAAGACAAGCAAGACACCCAAGGGACTGTCTGCCTTGGCTTCCAGATGAATGAGATAACAAGTGCAGAAGCCAGAAGGGAACTACCATGTGCTCCAGCAGCTCTCCCCTATCTGGGGATACAGGACTGCAGGGCATACTAACTCATCTCCCACTGCTGACTACGGAGATTGCTGACAGCCCTTGATTCCTAATTCAGGCACTTGTAAGAGGCCAAGGGGAAACAGCATCAATAGGTACTTTGTCAGATCAGTTTTTATCAGATCTAGTCCCCACTGGATTGTATCAGTCTATTCCGTATCACTGCAGAATTTTCTGTATTTCGGAGCCTGGTACATGACTGCGGTTGTTTTCTTATGCTTATTTAAAATATAAAAATTTACATGTATATGTAGACTTCAGACCCATTCTTTTGTTAACAAGCCACAATGTGATTTTTAAAAAGGCAGTAATTTCTTTTTCATTATTATAATCTGGAGCTGTATGAACAAATTACAAAAATCACTGATTATGTGGAATTAAAAAGTCCATGGTTGCAAGCAAGGTTATAGAAATATTCTGATAACTTACCTCATTTTTTGTTGTTCTTTAAATTCTTATGGCTGGGAAGAGGACTTTCTTAAANGCTTGTGGGTCGAGATAAGGACAGTGAGATCAAAGTCATGGAGAGTTGCCATTCACCTTCTTGTTTGGCTTTAATGTCCTTTATAAGGGTTGACCTTTCATACTTATCCCAGGTGTCTAA
>VXBJ01005355.1:225699-292371 GCA_013400055.1 Nycticryphes semicollaris | reverse complement strand
TTTTTTTTTTTCCCACGTTATACAAATAATCATTATATTCTTGATGTATTACCAGCTTTGAATTGAAGATTCCAAAAGTTATTGCCTTACTAACAGAGAGCTACATTTTAGTCAGAGCTTTGGAAAAATTAGAGGTAATAAGCAAGGCTTCATCTCATAAAAAATTGATTGTAAGGACATGTTCAAAGATGTGAACTCCAACCAGTTAGATGACCTAATCCTGCAATTTAAATGACATTCCTGAAGACAATTCACTTTCAAAGTTCAAAATGACATGGAAGACTAAATAAGTCATCTGACATCCCACAATGGAGCTAGAGAGAATTTCAGAATTGTAACCAGGTGAATTAATGAGGTTGCTGAAATATATGGTAGTATGAGTAAGACCACAATGATACAAAAGGCCTTGCACTGACATTATTAATTTATTTCACGACAGTATTGTTGAGACTTGTGATTCCAGCATTTACACCACATATTAGATAGTCTTGTCAGTCTTGCTTTAAATGCTTGCTCAATGTAGAACCAGTAGTATCCTTAGGAAAGTAATGTAAAACCCACAGCACCTCAGTCATCTAAGTAGAGACATTTGCACAGCTGCAAAAGCACAGAGAAACTCTCAAACCTTAGTGCGCCGAGGGATGTTTTTGGTCTGTTCTCTGTTCTCTGCTCCCTCCTAGATTTCCTCCAGCAGAGGCACAAAGGTGGCATGAAGCCTTGTTCTGCTCCTCATCTCTGCCTTGATGAACTTTCTGGTGAGCACCTGGGGACACAATGCATGTTGACACTGCAGTGTTGTTACTACATGGATCATTTTTCACTTATCTAATTTAATCCTAGAAATTCTGCCTTTTAAAGCATAGATATAATGCCACTGAATAATAAATAAGGAATATTATCAGTTATTTATTTTTATACTGATATTGAATAAGCATGTTCTGGGTCTGAATCTTATTAAACTATTTCTCTACAAGTTCAGTGTATATATATTTACATTCCATAGGCACATGGGAAAACACTGTAAATATTTATGATCCTTTGGCTGAGGAGACCTGAAAATCTAGCAGATAGTGTTTCCAGTATTGAAAGGAAGACTGTGAACACTTGCTTTCCTTGATGAAATGTGCCTATTTTCACTTTGAAGGCTTGCCAGGTGAGTTAAAGTAGAGGTAAAAATAATTTAAAGAACCTGGCAAACACAAGTTCTGGATACATCTGAGCTGCCAGTTGGGCTTGCTCCTATTGCCAGTGTGCACATGCTGAATCCTTCATGGGGTGGAACAACTTGGTATCCGCCCAGCTAAAACCTGGAACTGACTCAATGATAAACCCATCTCAGGGCCTGCTCCAATAAGCACAATGGGTGGAAGCAAGCCAGCTCTCACCACCTCCACCTGGCTTAGCCTTCAAACACCATCCTCACACAGGCAGTGAGCCGTCATGATACATAACTCCTTATGCAAACACATCCTTGGCATCATGCACAAATGTTAGAGTAACAGTAGAGTCTACTGTTAGAGACGTCTGCAAGAGGCCACAAGGGATAACTGCTGCTATTCGTGATATCAGTGCTATGGATAGGGCCAGTCTGCTCAAGGGGGAGCGCAGAAAGTTGTAGGACACAATTCACTGGCTGGAGAACTGGGAATCCATCCCTGGAGCAGGTGGTGACACCAGCACAGATGCAATCATCCTATCCCAGCTGGATCCTCACAGACAGAGGCTGTACACAAGCCAACCCTAGAGAACCTGTAACTTGAGAGAAGTCTGGACATGCCAACTACTGAACTTATGTGAAGCTCATTTCTCCTAAGTCTTAGAATCATGGAATCATTCAAGTTGGAAAAGACCCTTGGGATCATTGAGTCCAACCACCAGCCCTACTCTACAAATTCCTCCCCTACACCATATCCCTCAACACCACAGCTAAACAACTCTTAAACACAATCAGGGATGGTGACTCAAACACCTCCCTGGTATTCCAGTGTCTGACCACTCTTTCTGGGAAAAATTCTTTCCTAATGTTCAGCCTAAACCTACGCTGTTGCAGCTTGAAGTCATTCCCTCTTGTTCTGTTGCTAATTACCTGTGAGAAGAGACCAGCACCAACCTCTCTACAATGCCCTTTCAAGTAGCTATAGAGAATGATGAGGTCTCCCCTCAGCCTCTTCTTCCTCAAACTAAACAGTCCCAGCTCCTTTAATCGCTCTTCATAAGATTTATTCTCCAAGCTCTTCACCAGCTTTGTTGCCCTCCTCTGCACTTGCTCCAGCACCTTAATATCTCTCTTGTGTTGAGGTGCCCAGAACTGGACACAGTACTCAAGGTGTGGCCTCACCAGTGCTGAGTACCGGGGAACAATCACCTCCCTACTTTTGTTGGTCACTATTTCTTATACAAGCCTGGATGCCATTGGTTCTCTTAGCTTGAGAACTAGTATCAGCTGGTCATGCACTGAATGCTCTGCTTACCTGCTAGCCTGTTTTCTTTTTTTTGTTGTTGTTGTTTTGATTTTGTTTTAATCACGGAGGTGGCCTGTGCTGAATGCTGTAGATCAGGTTTGGTTAACCAGCTTTGCTCCAGAGCTTCTTGCGCTGTACAAATTCCTGCGCTGCACAGCATACTTCTTGTTTGGTGACTCCTCCCTAATTAATTGTCCACTTTCACCTCAATGCCTTTTTCTATTTTCTGTGCTTTTTGTGGTTTTATCCAAATGCCTTACTACCTGCTTTTTCTAGGATCTGAAAACAATTTTATCTATTCTTATGTCTGATTGTATTTTGTTCTTCTGTATGTCAACTCTCTGATGATCTACAGCACTGTAACTCATAAGAATACAAACATATTGTTCAAAGGTGGGGTTTTTTAGATCATTAACCACTCTATTTAGATGATAACCCTGAACTGTACAGAAGACTAGTAAACATCATGTAAATTCAATACATTGCCCCAAACTGGTACTCTTTCTATTTATATGAGATATTTTTCAACCCATGTGACAGAATTTATAGCAAATTGCATTTGGAATAAATATTTAAAATAATAATGGATAATTGTTCAAATAGTATATTAAAGTCCACAGAAGAACTCTGCAACCCTCTTCCCTTCACCCAGTAATTTGTTCCAGCAACCTTTTTCTTTAATCATTAGCGCAGTATAAACTCACTGTGTGCAATACTTTTCTTTCACTTTCTTTTATCTATATATGTTTTTTCTATGTACCACTTCCGTTAGTTCTGGAGGTTAAAACAGAACTAATTGAAATTATTTTCAAAATGTTCAAAACTGAGCAGCTCCCTCTAAACTTTTTTGGTTGTCCTTATCAATTTACAGTGTAGTCCCAGATCTTGGATTTAATGAAGAACTCTTCCAATCACATGCCTTGTGTTGTCTTCCAGAGGAATTACTTGTGGGTGTTTTTTAAATTGGCAAGCTATTTCTCCACTCATAGAACCAATTAAGTCCCTGACTTACATATTGATTACCATATTTCTTTGTTCTGTATGCATATCTATCTCAAAATGTAAAGGCCTTCGACTATAAGTAATATAATAAAATAATAGAATAATAGAATAGAATAATAGAATAATCTCTAATATAATAAAATTATATTATTTAATATATAAGTATTTTGCTATAGCTGAATACATATTGCTTCCATTTATTAGCAGTACATAAAGAAGCAGAAAAAAGATCTTAAGCATTCAGTAGGTATGCTGATATTTATATTCTAGAATTATTTCTAATGCATCCTACAAAGCTCATCCACGATGCCTTGTTATCAAGTGGTGGCCAAATTACCCGAGATTCTCCCACAAGAAAATAATTTTGTTATTAAAACTTTCTTTCTCCTAGTGTGCTACAGTCAAAGGCTACTGAAACTTCTCTCATTTCTCATTCATTTTATCTTTCCCCAAACAATTTCCCGGTCAGGCTTTACTTCACTTCACATTTCATCAATATGGCACATGACCCTATTTTTCTTTCCACCTTGCACCATCTCCTTTCTCTTATATCATTAGCCAACTGTAATAAAATGTAAAAGCCCTGGAGTGACAACAAGCTATTGATGACCTTCTCTACTTGTGGGTTCAAAACCAGGCACTAGTGCTATGGCTGTGAGTTACACATGAGCCAGCAGTGCACCTTGGCAAAAGATGCTAAAGAAGTCCAACAGCAGCTGGAGCTGTATTAGCAGACAGATCACATGAATAATATTGTATCTAGTTTTGGGACCTCAGTACAGGAGGAACCAATAAACTTGGATAAATTCAGCAAGGGGCACCAGGATTGTTGAGGTTGGACCACTTGCCCCATGAAGAGAGGCTGAGGGACTGAGACTTGTTTAGCCAGGAGAAGAGAAGGCTTTGGGGTGACCTGACAGCAATCCCTGGTTCCTACAGGGCAGGTAAGGAGGAAGGATATCATAAAGTCATAGAATCATGGAATCATAGAATCATTCAGGTTGGAAAGGAACTTTAAGATCATCAGATCAATTGTAAACTTAACACTGCCAAGTCCACCACTAAACCATGTCCCTAAGCACCACATCTACCCATCTTTTACCTCCACACATGGTGACTCAACCACTTCCCTGGGCAGCCTGTTTCAACACTTGATAATCCTTTTGGTGAAGAAATTTTTCTTAATATCCAATCTAAACATCCCATGGCACAACTTAAGGCTATTTCCTCTTGTCCTACTACTTGTAACTTGNTGGAATCATAGAATCATTCAGGTTGGAAAGGAACTTTAAGATCATCAGATCAATTGTAAACTTAACACTGCCAAGTCCACCACTAAACCATGTCCCTAAGCACCACATCTACCCATCTTTTACCTCCACACATGGTGACTCAACCACTTCCCTGGGCAGCCTGTTTCAACACTTGATAATCCTTTTGGTGAAGAAATTTTTCTTAATATCCAATCTAAACATCCCATGGCACAACTTAAGGCTATTTCCTCTTGTCCTACTACTTGTAACTTGGGAAAAGAGACCAACATTCACCTCGCTACAACCCCCTCTCAGGTAGATGTAGAGTGATAAGGGCTCCCTTCAGCCTCTTTTTCTCCAGGCTAAACAACTCCAGTTCCTTCAGCTGCTCCTCATAAGACTTGTGCTTGAGACCTTTCAACAGCTTCCTTGCCCTTCTCTGGACACGCTCCAGAAGTTCAATGTCTTTCTTGTAGTGAGGGGCCCAAAACTGCACACAGTACTCAAGGTGGAGCCTCACCTGTGCTGAGGACAGGCAGATGATCATCACTTCCCAAGTTCTGCTCACCACACTGTTCCTGAGACAGGCAAGGATGCTGTTGACTGCCTTGGCCACCTGAGCACACTGCTGGCTCATATTCAGCCAGCTGTCACCCAACACTCCCAGGTCATTTTCTGCCAGGCAGCTCTCCAGCCATTCTTCCCCAAGCTTGTAGCACTGCATTGGGTTGTTGAGATGCAAGTGCAGGACCCGGCACTTGGCTTTGCTGAATCTCATCCCATTGGCTTTGGCCCATCAGTCCAGACTGTCCAGATCCCTCTGTAGAGTCATCCTACCATCGAGCAGGTCAACGCTCCTGCCACCTAACTTGGTGTCCTTTGCAAACTTATTGATGGTGCACTCAATCCCCTCACCCAGGTCACTGAAAAAAATATTAAAGAGAACCTGCCCAAATACTGAACTGTGAGGAATACCACTTGAGACCAGCTGCCAACTGGATTTAACTCCAGCTAACCCCATCACTCTTTGGGCTGAGCCTTCCGGCCAGATTTTTACACAGCAAAGCACACACTGATCCAAGCCATGGGCAGCCAGTTTCTCTGCGAGAATGCTGTGGGAATCAGTGCTGAAGGCTTTAGTAAAGTCCAGGTAAACGTTCACAACCTTTCCCTTATCCAATAAGCAGGTCACCTTGTCATAGAAAGAGATTAAGCTTGTCAAGCAGGACCTGCCTCTCATGGACCCATTTTGACTGGGCCTGATCACCTGGGTGTCCTGTATGTGCTGTATGATAGCACTCAGGATTATCTGCTCCATAAACTTCCCCAGCACCAACACCTGACTGACAGTTCTGTAGTTCCCTGGATCCTCCTTCCAGCCCGTCTTGTGGACGGGGGTCACATTTATTAAGGTCCAGCCATCTGGGACCTGCCCAGCTTGCCAGGACTGCTGGTAAATGATTGGAAATGGTTTGGTGAGCCCCCCCACCAGCTCCCTCAGTACCCTGGATCTCATCTGGTCCCATACACTTGTGTGTGTCTAACTGCTGTAGCAGGTCCCTCACCATTTCCCCCCTTGGGTTTATGGGATCTTCATTCTGCTTCCCATTCCTGTCTTCCAGCTCAGGGGGCCTGGCTACCTGGAGAACAACTAGTCTTACTATTAAAGCTTAAGGCAAATAAAGCACCTCAGCCTTTTCTTCATCCTTTGTTTTCTGCATCCATTAAATGATAGAGATTCTTCTTAGCCCTCATTTTGATGTTAATGTATTTACAGGAACGTTTTTATTGACTTTCATGGCAGTAGCCAAGTGCTTCACAATGATGCATGGTGAGAGGATGAGAGGCAGAAGACATAAATTGAAATAAGATTGGTTCAGACAAGGTATGGGGAAAATCTTTCCCCTCTATGAGGACAGTCAGGCAGTAGAGTAAGTTGTCCAGAGAGATTGTGCCATCTCTATTCATGAAGAAGATGACTGGATAAAGCCCTGATCATCCTGGTCTGATCTCAGAGCTGGTCATGCTTTGAGCAGGAGGTGGGCCTGAATTATACAAAGATCGCCCACAGAGTAGCATTGAATATTACATAATATTAGTCTCATTGATCCTCTTATTAAAATTGTTCAGATTTACCATTAACCTGGTTAGCATGAAGGCTAAATTTCATCACTAGTAATAGCAATAGCTGATGGTGAGATCTGGAGCTCAGGCTCATTTCATATACTCTTTGCTGTTGTGCAGAGACACTAGAGCACATTCATGCTCTTGTTCTTTGCCTTCGGTCTCCTAGCAACTCCATCTGCTGCCTTATTTTCTGTGTTGGAAGTACAAGTCAGATATTTATTTTTTTTTATTTAGGGAAGAGCTGCTCCTTCCCTGCTTCCAAGGTAGTTGAACACACAGTTTTATATTTAAGATGCTGGAATCCTTTTTGCTCAAGTGAAGTTCATTTCATCCTGCACTTTGTCATGACCCGATGCTCTTTTTCACAGATCTAGACCAGCCCTTTACCCATGGGTTCTTGTCCACATGGGAAGTTCAGTGACTATTAATATTGTCATTTTTTCTTCAAGATTAATTAATCCACCTTTGTTTTAAGGGACTGTTTCTGTTGGGTTTTTTACCCTCGTTGTTTGGTCTTTCATGAGCTATAATTAGACATTCTCTGGCATCCATAATTCTCACAAATCTCTATTACTCATTCACTGGCACATGACATCTTTTCTTGCCAATATTTGTGGAGCACACTGTGAACAGAGTGGCACCGAGAAGTACGTAATAAAAAGTGTTTTCCCTGTATACGCCTGTCAGTTACGCGCCCGTTATATTTAACTCCTTCAGCTCCACTGTGGCATTTATAGCCTTGACTACAAGTGATTAACCATCACAGCAACAGAACCTCTTGCCCAGCCAGTGGATAGAACACCATAGTACTGGGTGATGGGTTAAAAAAACAGGAGGGAAAAATCAGTCTGCGCCTAGAGGATGTGAGAGTGCCTCAAGAGAGCACCAAAATATTATGAAACATTTCACCTTTCTTAAGATATTTAATTATTTATACATGGGAGGGTGACTTTTATCTACAAAGTAACAAACTAAACCCTAAGTTTTCTTTGTAGCCTACAGAAAAATCATGATTAATTTCAACTATAGAAGTATAGAATTGGAGATGAACCTTTTGGTTTAAGTGTCCCTGGTTCCTTAATTTGAGTATTCCACTCTTCAATATCTTCAGTCCTTTTCATAGCGTGTAATTTTTATGTAATTAGTCATCTCTCCAAAGCTCCCTCATTGATCTCTAACCAATTCATGCATTGTCTTTGCTGATATCAGCAAAAAATATTGTTGGGCTGCTCATTTCTGGAGTGGGGTTTCTGCCTAAAATTTGAAAAGATGGATTGAGAAGGAAAAACAGCCTGTCTTTACTGCATGCAGGTTAGATTGTACCCTAAAACAGAATCTAAAACAGGAAAGTAGTAAGTGCAACAGCTAGAAAAAAATTTGTTGGTGAACATTTATGAATTTTCAGCTTTATGAATCATCATTCCTAAGATTCTCTCTTTTGAGCTATAGGACTGAGTTTTGACACTGAAGGTAAATTGATGTTTGGATTCTAGCAGTTTTAAGAGAAAAGATTAAAAGCAAATGTAAAGATCAAAGTGCCTAATGATATAGGAAACGTCTTATATAACATACAGGCAGTTCAGCTGTAGTCAAGCCAAAAGATTTATTTTGACTCCTTTATGTGTGACTCCTTACAAGGAAGGGTGAGTTTCAAGAAAACTCACATACTAATGGCACCCAAAAGTTTTATTTTTAAAACATTCCTAAGCAATAGGTAATGGCCAATAGCTAACAGTACAGCTGATCACTGGGTCGGTATATAGGTGATGTAGTCAACTATAAAAACCCACCTCATTCCAAAATTCCCATGGGGAAACAAGATATAATTGAGCCAATTGGCCCATGTGTTTTCTTGGGGTCCATTGAGGCTGTCACAAACAGAACCCATAATCCCCTAATTTAACAGAGCAAAATTATGACAATGAGTTAATCCTCCCAAGTGCTTTGCTCATGAGACAGTAAGAACTAGAAAACAAGCATGGAATACGCTGGCTGTTTGTGTTTACTCCTTTTGTAGTTGCTACTGGCAACAAAAAAATTAACATGTAAAAAAAATAATAAAATACATATTGCTTTTAATTGACAAAGAATATATCATTTTGAAAATAAACAAACCTAGCAGGAAAAAATATAATGAAAAATATGACCTTTTTAAGATTTTTTTTTAAATTTACACAGCTGCAGTCTTCTATCATAGTGAACTAAAAGAACAGTAAATACTAGGCAGCTGACACTTAAATCATTATGTATCTTCTAGTTTTCAGCTCAACATCTGCTGCATCATTTCTCAGACTTCAAAGTGTCTGGGAAGAGAGACCAAGGATAAGAAAAATGCATCTTTTCAACTGAAAGCATATATTTTTCAATGACAAAGGACTACAGGCCATATTCCATTACTATTACACAATAGAAGGGCACTCTGAAATTCTCATTTTAATTTGAAGAAAAAGCTACCTTTACAATAGCAATTTGGAGTGGGGGGGTTGGTTACAGGAAAACGAAAGTTGACTAAAACCTGTCAAGTTTTCATGTTCAGTGAAAATGAACGTGCCTTTTTGCCACAGAAGTATTGTAGTGCAGACAAGCTGTTTCCAAGTGGGAAAACACCCTCAGGTACCTCCAGAAACCATTTCAAGGAAGCAATTATCTTTCCTGTGTTGCACTGATTTTCAGTGCCAGAGGAGAGTACTGATTTCAACTATTTCCTCCTTAAAAAGAAAGGGTCTGATTCTTCTCTTACACCTATGCAAATCAGGAGAGAAAGACAATAGAGTAATACCAGCATTAAAGTGAAGGGGATAAGACACAAGAGCTTGAATATCACTTTATTTATCATCCCTTTCATTAAAAGGAATTAGAGTTAATTAGCCCAGCTTGTAGTGAAATTAGACATTCCATGCATATCCTATTTAATCTCTCTATTATCTTTTTCTATGTTTCCTCTGCATTTGTCAGAGCTTCTGTAAAGGAGAATATTAGATGACTTTGGCCCACATCATTAGAAAAATCAATATGTTTTAGTTTAGAATTAGTTCAAAAGATTGTAGCTCCAAAAAATTAGAACTGTAAAGCCTTATTTAAGGCCTTTCTTCTGCTAGGGGAACCTTCATAGTTTATTTTGAAAAAACTGAAGAACTGAAATCCTGTTGAAACCACACTGCTAACCACTAGACCCCAGCTGTCCACACTGCCTAAGTGGTGTTTATTTCCTGCCTCTATTTCAAATGTCTTTAGCCCAAACCATTTTGCCATGGAGAGTGCTAACCCTAAGCAGCATGGATTTCAGCCAGTCTGTGCCATTTGACCCCAAGGCCAGCAATAAATCCCCAGCAACCGGTACTTCACAAAACAGACATATTCAGAGACTAGAACTTGGAGACCAGGACTCAACCCCTAAATGGTTGTAGTATATTTTCTTCCTATGCATGGGGTCACCATGGCCCTGGTGTCAAGCCCTAACTAGTATGATGTGGTCAGAGTATCAGTTTTCATGGAGTTTTAGGATAAAATAATGTTGCTACTGAGGCAAAAGAATGGAGATATTTTCTTCCAAACTGCCTGTTGAAGAAAGGGAGTCATGCCCTTATTTGGTTGTTTTTCCAACCAGACAAGGAGAGATTGGGTCACAACTGGAGCAGGTGCCTCTCTCCAGTCAAAATTCATCACCAGGAAGTATTTGCTGATTTGTACAAATGAAAATGATATCTCAAAAGTCATTCCTGTTTTCTAAAACACAGCTGGAGGGTAATGAAGCTGCATTAGGTGTTGTTCGCTGCATTCCCCACATTCCTGAAAAACATTTCTATTTTTCAGACAATAAGAAGGCTGTCCTAAAAAGAGGATACCCTCAGTCCTTCCTACTGTATTTTTTCTGTCTTGAATAAAACAACTGAAATATGACAGGGAGTGGCAGCCACCACATGAATAAAGCCTGGTCATTACAGGCCAATTACATTCATTAGCCTGGATCCTAGTTTAATGAAAGTACTTCATGTAACCCAGGGTTAAATTACTGTCTTTTTTTAAGATGCCTTTCCCCCTATATTTCTTACTGACTAGTTGCATTATCTCTTTATTGGGTTTGCTGGGGTATTATGCTCCCCATTCGTAAGCCCTAATTCTACACACACATGCAGATGTACACTCAGACACAAACACATACACACATAAATACCTCTTCTGGTGGGCATGGTACTTAGATCCTGTGGTGGTGCTACGGTGGGATTTCACGAGGCAGCGATGTCCTTGCAAGGCACGTCTTGCAACAGCACATTTTTTCTGTGAATCTAGCCCTGGTGTAGGAAGCTAGTTAGGTGTTTGCAAAATGTTAGTCATGTTGCTTGGTTACAACACACAATATTTAAGAACTTAGACACAATACACCTAAGTAACCTGGTGCAAGAAATCATCTAAAAAGAAAATCCAGTCCAGCCTACAACAGAAACCCTGTTTTGGACCAGTACAGACTAAATTCTACAGAAGGTGGCATTTTTGTCATTAACTTCAATAAAACAAGGTTTTCATGTTACAGCCCTGTTGACAATTCATCCAGTTTGAAAAGGAAGCATGAAAACACACTTCTGAAAAAAAGGTTGATTTGCACGTTGATTTAAAAATTACGAAGCACAAAGTCCTTTCCCAAAACATCTGAATGTTTTTGTACCCAGTGCAGCAGAACTCACCACTCCTTTTCTCCTGATCTGTGTTCTGCCATTAAAAAAAGATGCCTGGGAATCAGAATTCACTCTTACAGAACTAAATAAACACCATCAATAAGGAATCTAAGATGATTGGTTTTGACAGTTTATTTCTAGAGCATTAATTTACTAGGTTTTCCTTACGAAATATCAATATACTTAACAAGGATGTTCATAATCATTCAAATATTGATACAAACCTCTGTCTGTTGCTATGATACTGCACTCATTTTATATTCTCATTTAGGTTATAAGAATATTTGCTCCGTTGTTTA
Organism: Nycticryphes semicollaris; assembly: GCA_013400055.1. Taxonomy (NCBI): domain Eukaryota; kingdom Metazoa; phylum Chordata; class Aves; order Charadriiformes; family Rostratulidae; genus Nycticryphes; species Nycticryphes semicollaris. Next base: position 280,555 of record VXBJ01005355.1, on the reverse strand, counting down.
CTACAGAAAAGGCAAGACAAAAAATGTCTTGTTTTATTTCCTTTTCTATTTAAGGAGAACTTAAACCAACTCATTATACCCCTCACCCTGCCTTTTGTTAGCATTACAGAGCTGGGACATCACATTGGAAATCAGCGTTGCGTGTGCCAGCTTACCGTTTTTAACCTAGTTACTACAACATTGACAATTAATTTAAAAATATAGGTGTAGACTTACTTGATGAGATACATATGTCTGATAGGGAAACAGTGTAGAAATAGTTAATGATGATTCTGATTTTCTCTGCCAGCTGTGCCCAACCTGACAATTAAAAGCAGCTGGTAGAGGGGAGAGTCACAGAGATAGCATGTGTGAAGCTTGTCCTGTAGATATTTTGTTGGCCTTGCAGATTAAGAGGAAAAAATTAAAAGGGAAAATGACTGAGTAGGGAAACTAAATAAGGATCAAACAAGGTGCTGTTTTTTTCTTTTTCTCTTTTTGTTTTCCCCACCATTTCATTTGGAATTCTTGCCCTCTGGTCTCTGGTTTGAAATAGGTTCCAGGACTGGCTCTCCTATACATTATTCTGCAGCTTTTTTTAGGCAAGATGGACTGTTTTGCCTGTTCCTAAGATGGTGATGGAGCTGTTTCAGCCTGAAAAAGCATTGTCTCTGACCATGCAGTCTTCTGTTCATCCTGAGGAGAAAATGTATAGAGGACTATATACAGCTATATGACGTAGCTTTGGCTTTGCTGTGATTTATCACCTTTGCTTCCTCACTGGGGTAGCCTTGCCTCTTTTACTCTTTTCTACAGTTTGAGAAACTCTGGAGGGTGAAAAGCAGTAGGCAAAATGGTTGTCCAGATCACCACAAGAATGAGAAAGGTCAGAAAGGGAGCAGTGGCCTTGGAGAAGAATGAGGGAGGCCTGCCTTTTCACAGCATCTCAACCCTCTTTTTTTTCCGTGTATCTATTGCCTCTGTAGTTTCCTTAGAGCCCTATATAACTTTGCCCACCTTCTTTTACCTCCATGGGATCCCACCAGCTTCCTAGAAATCCGATTCTCTGCAAAAATTGTCTGCACTGCCAAAAAGGTTTGAGTTAGTTCTGGTCCTTAGCCAGAAGGGAAATAGTGGCTTTGGAGATAAGGGAGCAAAGGGCTCTGAGTGGGGGGGTCGAGGCTGACCATATAATTGCCCAGATTATATGGTGGGCACATGCAACTCCAAATTCCCTGTTGGATGGGACTTAATCCCTGAATTATATTGACAGGAGGCATTCTGGTTGCCTGTGATAAACCCATCTAGAGGAGATCTTGTGGAGATTCTATGTAAATATACAATTGAGAGTTTCTTCAATGACAGCACAAGTCACTATGTGGAAGGACACTTAAACTACATAGGAAATAATCCTGTGCAGTGAGGGCTTCTGCAGGTGTAGCAGTGCAGCCACATGCCACATGATGATACTTTCAGAACAAAGGTGCTGTCTAAAATGGAGAAATTTATGGTGTAACTATACACATAACAGTATTAGCAATGGGTTGTTACACTGGTCTGATTATATGCTCCTATAAATGCACTAGTGAATTTTTCTGTGCAAACAAGCCTTGTAGGGGAAAGCGCAGTATCTTTTATTGTTCCCTGATGAAAGACTGAAATGTAAAAAGAACAGCGTGCACAATCTGTCCTTTGAAAGGAAAAACAGCAGTTCTGAGTGTCCCTCTTCCTCTCAGGCAGACACAAAGGACTTGAAGGCAAGCCTGTTGTATGACTGCTGTAGTGCTCTCTGCCCCTCGTTTTAATTAATGCGTAACACAGAGGAGGAACGAAATCCTGCTTGTTTTACTCAAGCAAGTGATCCCATTGACTTGAATTAAGCTACCTGCAGGATTAGAAGTAGAAGGATTAAGACTTCAGTGCAGCAAATTCATTTCACTCCTTTTTCAAATGCAAATAATCATCTCTCGATTGTCAGCTTGATTGTCTGTTGGTTGTTTAGCACAAAGAGGCCCTGATTCCGCTCCCTGATTGTGTCTCCTCGGCTGCTCTGTACCAGAAACATACTCAGCCTCCACAAAATCACTGAGATGAAAGTGGGAAAATAGATGTCTTAACAATTTTACATATATATATATGTATGATATTTAAATATACCTCAAAGAAGACAGAAAAACTTTCTCATAGGGAATTGATAACAATTGATTACATTGATTAGTTGAATCCCTGAGCTTCCAGTTTGCAATGTGATTTTATACCTATTTTCCCTTTGACATAGACAACCTTTTGCTCACCTCTCTCCCCTCACCGCTGTGATGCTGAGGGAGAGATACTGATACTTGATATGCAGCATGGGAAGTCTCACATTATTTTACAACTCATGCAACCATCTTGTGAAACCACTTTATAGCTTTCATTAGAATGTCTCCACCGAGTTAAATAAATTACTCAGTGTTAACTCAGCTGTAACTGAGAATATATTTTGATCTGAAATGTCATTTTCATCTGTAACCTATCATTTTAACATACTTAATAGTTGTTTTATGTGGGGGCAGCATTAGCAGTTTATTGTTGATCTTATTTAAATTGTTTGAAAAAACCAGTAAAAGAGACTGTAACTGTGTTTATCAGAAGTCTCATAGTGTCTTGAAATTCTGCCAAATTATTGCTAATTGTATGATGCTTATCTTTTCTTTACCTTTACAGAAAGGCTGAAGCTTTCCAGAACTCCTCTTTGATCATCTCTATGATCTGCCACTAAAGCTAAGTTTTATCTTTCTGCTGAAAAAAAGCACATTAAGAATTCTCACTAGGTCAATGCTATAACTTCTTTAATTTTGTCAAAAAATATTTTTAAATTACATTTTGTATCACTGAAAATTCCTGTGAAAGGAAAACTGTGATATGATATGAGGTTATATATCATATCAAGGGGTTGAGTTCCAAACAGAAACTAAAAAATGAGGAAATCCACAAAAAAAAAGCAATTTAGCAGAGCACAAATAAGTGTTGAAACTGATTTTTAAGAAAATATAATCTGTTCTTCATCATTTAGAATGTCTCAAAATTATATTTTTAAATAACACACTTTTTATGAGCAATTCTGGTTTTGTAGCTAGGATCACTGGATGAATGTCTACTGCTTATATTAAAGCGTTCAACTTTCTGAATCTAGAAATTCTGTGAAAAATGGAGCTTGCTAGAAGCAGCATATTTTGTGTAACCTTCAGAAACTGTAGGTAGCCTACAGAGGGCTTGGATGTCAGGTGTACAGTTGTGTTTGTTTACCCTGATCCTCAAAAAGTCAGTACCCGTTAGTAGGTGTCATCTATACCTGCACAATTCTAGTTGAAGATTAAGAACTCAAAATTTGACATGCTTGCCTGAATCAATCACTTCAGGTCTTCTTTCTTGAAACTTTAATGTTGTTGGGTTTTTTACTCTCTTGCCAGTACAACCCTCCTGACTTCGGGTTTACCATTGTGTCATCACGATTTGGCAGTATGAGTCTTTTGAGAGAAAAGAGCCAGTGCACTCTTTAGAAGACAGGAATCTAGGATGCCAAATCCTCATCAAGTTTAATGAAAGAATAGGAAAGAACCAATAAATTATCTGGCAACTCTGACTTAGCAGCAAGGAAGGTCCTGGAATAAAAATTACAGGTCAATTACAAAGTCAAAATTACAATCTAGTTTAAAAACTTCAGAAGCTTTTGTAAGGAGACATAACAAATATGATGAAATCTGGGGTTGAGTCCTGTATTTAACATATCAACCTTTAGAAAGATGTTTGATGCAGTAATGCAGCAGATTAATAAACAGTCGGGTACAAATTAGACATTTGTTTTTACTTTTTACTGCTTGGACTGAAGACAGACAGTGGTTGACCACAGTTGTTAACAAGGTCATGGTGCAGACGAAGACTGCAAATAGGCTACAGTTAAGTGGAAAAATAAATTTTTGTCCTGTTGATTTTTCACGAGGAATACAAGAGTCACACATTGCTTGTTAAAACAATAACATCCTTCCTAGTAACTCTGGAAGACCCTCAAGCAAGTCTTCACTGTATCACAATAAGCATTTTATAGGTAAAAGGCACTGTAAATTAAACATTAATTCAAATGCATTCATTCTTTATTCATAGGACAGTTAGATATCTGTCTCAGAAGATTAAAAAGGTGCTGAACTTAAACAATACTCAATATGGGCTCAGGCAATTGCCATTACAAATCTACTGCCAACCTGCATTTGATAGTAACTAAAATTTTCTACATTGGTTCTTGAGTGACCAACAGAAAGCACATCTGACAGGGTTGTGGAGGACGCATTGGCCGTGTTCTCAAACACTTAATGATTATCATAAGATCAGAAACCAAATATTTTTGAATAATGGGGCAGAGGTCCCCTACCCACAAGTGCCTTTTCAGTAAACAACAGAGCAAGAACAGAATTCATTACTGAGGTCCTCTGATGATGCTTCATTTAGCCCATGGCTCTCAACCTCTGACAGCAGTGTGATTGCACCTCTGTTCAGCACAGGATGTGTTGCCTTATAATACTGTGTATGTGTATGTATTTAAAAAGAGCTGGGATTCTGTATCTTTAACTGCTTGTCAAATTTAGTGAGAAAATATCCTTGGAAGATAATGGCAAAAAGCAATATTGCTCCTTCAGAATGATGCTTAACATTCATTTTGCATAAAATCATTCACATAAAAAGGTCAGAGAAGATCAATTTAAGACTAATCCCGAGAAAGAAGTTAGATGCCTAAAAGTTATGTGAATAATAAAATGTCTCCTTAGAATGATCAGCATTGTCACTGTACCGGGAGACGTCTCAGGATGGAATTGAAAACAACCAGCATGATAAGTAGGCAAATGTCTAGACTTAACCAAAAGATGTCTGAAATCCTACCACCCTCTGGAGCTCTATGCTTGTCTGTATAATGTCCTTTTGAAAATACAGGTTTTAATGCTTTATTTCAGTGAACTTTGCAGGACTGCAAGTGACTTTTAAAAAGCTGTTAGGTGGCATCACCACTCAAGAAGACTCATACTTACCTGGCTGCTAAAAGTAAAAACATATCAGTCAGATTTTGCATTTCCAGTGATTCTTCTGTTGTAGCGTTCTCTTCTCTGCTATTCTCTTGCTTCCCAACACTGTGAACTGCTTTTGGGTTTGACATGGAGCAGTATACAGCCTGCTGTTAAGACACTGCCCTGAAAATCGAAGATTTGGACTCCTTCAGACACAGCATAGAATCACAGCCATGGGTTGGGCAGATGGTATCCCTTCTGGGTTATGGCAAAAGGAACCACACCTTCCTCTAGCTCTCTTCTAGGGGAAGAGACATTTTCAACTAAGTTTTCTGAGGAACCAGATTTGCTATGTGTGTTGGAATTGCTCCAAAATCTCCTTTGGGATTTGAGTTCCTCAAAGGATTCAGATGCTGAGAGGAATGCCTGGTTACTGGTTCTCAGTCAGTCTTCACTAGAGAGAAGAGACTGAGCTGTTCAGAGAGGGCAGGTCTCACCAGTGGATTAAACTGTGGTGCTTAGCTGTAAATTGCACGTGGTATATTGCAACAATAAGAGATCATGTGCAACAGAGATTTCAGTTATAGACTGTTGTATTCTTTCAGGTTGGTTCAAAAAGCTTTTTCCGAATTCAGAGAGAAACGTTTTGCCTGTAGACTTTTGAATGCCACAAGTGACAAATGTGACAAAGACGGGAAGTAAATTTTTTGGAGAGACAGAATGAGACACCAGAAGCCTACAAAGTCTTGTGTTAGTGGATATTTAAAGGACAGGAGCCCCCACATTTTTAGACCCTGAGAGTAAGGTAATAGATTCTGCTTAGTGTAATGCACATTGAAGTTAAATGGAAACTATTTCTAATCAGTTGATTTGAGGGAAGTCTAGGGAATAAGGAAAAATATATATGGGCATTTAGATGTATGCAATAAGACACTTGTATTTAAAAAAAAAAAAAAAGTTGTAAGATTTTCCTTGAGATTGATTTACGGTGAAGGGATGTGATACATATCTATCACCAAAACAACCATGATTTCAATCATAGTTACTTCCAACAGGGCATTGTGAATGTAATGGACTTAAGGAAAAAAAAAAACCAAATGAAAAGAGAATTGTAAGCACACAAACATACTCATAATGTAAGATTTATTCTCTATAGAGCTGACTCATGATTATGCTGCCCTAGTATTTGTCTAAATTAGTTTCAGTAAAAAAAAAAATACAAACATCACATATTTGTGTATATATATATATATACATATTTGCACTTCATACCAGGAAAATATTCAATATCATTCAATTTTTTTCCATACTTCATGTTTTCTCACATTAGAGTACAAATACAAGGGGAGAGGAAATTAGGGTTTGATATGAGATTATCGAAGTCAGATGGGTTAAAGAGCTCATGCTTTAAATGGTTTCTTGCTTTCAAAGACTTCATTACAACTTTTTACACAATACATGGCTTAGTTTTGGTCACAAAACAGACCACAGAGTTAGTCAGAATTTGAAAATGGGATAGTAATCAGAATGATTTTCTAAAAATAAAATTTGTGATGTAGCTATTGGTTCTCTCTTTTCTATATCTCAAAGGTAATGAAACAAGTGACAATATATATTTTATTATTATTATTTTAAGAGAAAAAGTTTACTGGCTATCCCCCCTATTTTTTTTTAATTGCAGCAAGAATATGCATATACAGTATATCCAGTCTTTGGAACACAGTTTTTAAGACATGCTTTCTCTCAGAAAAAGACAAGTTGATATTTAATGCCGATCACCATCATCTTGTGCCATTTTAGATGCTTTATGACATATGCTACATCCATGTGGGGTTGGTAGATATGACACAAGACTTTTGGGAGGCTGCTTGATTTTGAAACACGTGCTAGAGGACAGCTTTGATGCAAAACAATAATTTCATACTTTAAAAAGACAGTTATCCCATGGTTTCAGATCTTTTCAACTAAGAACAAAATCAACAGCATGGAAAATGGTCATTTCTGCTTTATGACCAAAGGGGCATCACATGCAAATCAGTGGAGGTGCTAGGTAGGGTTAGTTCGCTGTGGACATCCTCCTGGTTGACATGGGTGATAACAGTTTTCACCACCATTATCATGGAGACCACTCTGGTGCATTTTATACCCATGTGTTTTCTGGGAGAGCATTCACTGGCTCAAGGGAGGAAAGCCAGGCTGTAGCGGAGCGGTATTCAGCACAGTGCTGTCACAAGCGTGGTCCAGGTTCTCTGCTCAGCATGTGGAAGGGCTGATATTATGTGTCTGGTCATTATTTCCTTCCTTTTGTTCATGGTAGTATGTGGACACTGGCATTACTATCAGCATTAACCATCTGTGGGAAAAAAATAAAATCAAATACCTGGAGCATTGTTTATTATCATTGTGATTTCCAATGATTTCTGTAATATTTGCAGTTCATAACTCTTGCTCCAGATTACTGTTTCTTATGACATGTAATAAGGCTATCAATCATAGCATTTACATAGTACTTTTCTTAAAGAAAGCCTTGGGATGGCAATATTATTAGTATTTAGAATAATTATTTATAAAAAATTCTGTGACATATATATGAATGTATATAGACAGCATGAGTAGCAACCTGGGAGAATGACTGAGGCTTTCATAGTTAAATTCTAAAGTAAAAGCCTCAGTTTCTGTGTCTTCTCTTAACCTGATAATGGCCATAACCAATAAAACACTTTTTTGATTACTGGATTATTATTTATAATATTTTATATAGGTGTTCCCTGTGCTTTTGCATTCTTTTTAGCTTGAAACAGCACACTGGTACTTAATGTAGACACCTGCTATGATGCATCAGTTTACTTTGTTAAGAAGAGAATAAAGGTTAAGTAATTCATATTATTTAAAAAATATATATGCTGTAATTAAAAAACATAAGCAAAATGCTTCATATGACACTCTCTAAGAAGTTGTCTGTATTTTAAAATAACTTCAAATAAAAATACAGAGACTATCTCATTGAACTTCACTGATTTGCAAACAGTCTTCAGGCACTGTGTTACATCCTACACATTAATTTGGTCTTTTAAAATATTCATAGGTCTAAATTAAGTATTTGAAATTACTTCCATTTTGAATTTTAATATAAATATTAAAATCCCAAGACAACTTAGAACTTGCATGTTTAAAACACATTTTAAATTTGCTGGTAAATTCTTAAAAGCATGGTAATCTGTTGAGTTAGAGCTTGGAACTTAAAACGTAAACCAACTGTTTAATAGTATGCTCTATAATTTAGAAGAAAAATTATGGATATATGGTTGTTGGCTATTAGATTAATCTTCTAGATGTCCTTCTCTCCAAGTTACAATCACAAAGAAGTTCTGCATCTGTCTTACCTATTGTCCGCATTGAATTAAAAAAAAAAAAAAAATTAATGCCTTTTACTTAAGTTTTAAATTCAAATTGCTAGCTGAAAATGACGAGGAATCACTACGTGGGTTTAATCGAGGCCCACTTAAAATCAGAAAGACAGGGCAAGCTACATGGACCAGTTGTGGTACTAAATACAAGTGTGCCACAGGTCACTTTTGTAAGAATGCCTGATTTAACTACCCAGTTCCACATAACCTCACAGACCAAGCAGATTTTTAATTTTGTACAGAACATATCAGCTTAGGTTCAAAAGTAGTTTTGTCAATCTTGGCACAAAAATATGTTAAATTGGGCACTCAAACACCTTGAATATTTGCTGTAGCACAGAACGTAACTCACTGACAGAAAAGCAACTGCAAGTTTTGAAAGAGATGCTGAAAATAATATGGAAATTATTTATGTGTGCCTTACCCACATGCCAGAATAATTCAAGGTGATTTTGCTGCATAGACATAATGTCAGAAACTTCCCAGAAATACCTATCACCCAGCACTTGTTTTGTTGCTAATGCTGGAAAACTTTGTAACAAACCTGCAGGGCAAATTCTGACAAACGAGATGAGATTAAGGTGATAATTCATTTCCCTGACTGATAGGCAGATGTGTTTTTAGACTGCAATACCTTTCATGCAAAGGGATAAGAAGAAGATGTGGCAATTATCTATTTATTTAACTTAGCAAATATGCATATCCATGACTTCTGAAATTTATTTCAGACTTTTCAGTTTATTCTGTACTTCTACAGCTATTTTTTGTCATTCTAGAAAGTTAAACTTCAGCCCAGAGGAATACACTATACGACAAGTAAAAAGATAGGTAGGGGGTTTTTTAATTTATTTTTTTTTAATGAACACACCTGTTCTGGGCATTGCAATCCCGGGTTCAAAAATAGTAATCAGTATAGTGAGACAGCATCAGGTTTGGCACCATTTGCCTTAACCATCCTCCAATGCTTTTCCAGTAGGTTTTCAACCCTTTTCTTCCCCTCCACTAACTTTTAGGACTCACCTTAATAAACCATTAAAACACCATACACTGATGGGCCCCATCACAACCTTCCTGCAGGAACAGATAGCTTTGAAGAATAACTTGCTTGCAGATATCTCCTTAGACCAAATCATAAGTTTTTTGGTCTTCCAGGAAAAAAAAAATCAACCAAAACCCTCCAAGTCTGCATATTTTGACCATCCAGAAGTTAGATATCCCAGGATGGATCCAACAAGGATATGTCCTATTGTTTTACTTTTTACTCAAAGATCTCATTCCTTGCATTTGTATAGGGGTTTTTTTATTAATCAGAATTTAGCAGGGCTCGTAGAAACATCTTACAAGTGTTTGGTAATGAATCTGAGTGCGAAAAAGCATCTTGCTTTTTCATTATATCAGAATTACGTAATTTGTTATCCTCACACTTGTTCTCTCACCGCCACCTAAGATACTTAACAGGGTGGCCTCTAGTTGCAAGTTTGAATAAAACACTGATATAGCGTGTGCTTTTTTACTTACATTCTAGACTTGAATGGACTGGCAATGAAATAATTGCCAACAAATGAGCTCAGGATATAGGGATGTGAGCATGCTCTCTCAGCTAATGTGGTCCACATCATGTGGTCTCAAATAGCAAGGAGTAATAGTCCTTGCAATTTATACTTCCCATTCTGGCTGGGACCAGGAATTTTGTAGCAACAGTGCCTTCCCAGAGAAAACCATGGATGCTGTATTTCTTATTCGTTTGTTTCCAGGATGTTTTCAGGAATCCTCAAGGGAAACAAACTGCAGAAATCAGCTGTCACTTTAAACAATCCTTCTTCCTCTTTTGCTCCTCCATAGGGACCAATACAGTGATTTCTATTAAAGAAAATCAGCTTTTAGCTGCACTTTATACAAATTTCTCAGTAAATTAAATGAACAGAAATACCATTCATGAACATAAGTTACTATTTATTTCCTTTCCTTTTTCTCATTAGGTCTGGGGACACCACATGAAGCAAGTCTTCTTTTAATAACATGATTCAGCTTCTCTATTGAAACTTGGCATCAGATTTTCAGAGATTTGAAACATAAAATGTAAGTATATACCATCTTATGTATGTAAATTCTGCTTTTTCTGCATTATTAATCTGTTTCTTAGAGGAAGGTACAAGCTACCCTGTTGCTAAGTCATTAATTAAGTTCTCCTTTCTAATTAATCAGAGGAAGTAGCTATGGGAATGGTGCCTTGTGAAGGTATGCTCTAAAGTTCCTAAATTTTGGTGTTGACATGAAACTATTAATTCAAGTGCAAGTCATTATCCAGCAAATTCTCATCCCGTGTCAGGGGTGATATGGCTGTGGTGGGACACAGGTCTGCTCAGGTCTTCTATACAGTGTTCTGAGTCTTATTCTAAGAGGGGAGACGTGGGGTTGAACTCCCTGAGAGACTCTGCAAATCTCCTGGCTCAGCACTTCAATACTTTCTTACCCCATCTGGCTACCTAAGAGCTGCCTCCCACATGTTCTGCTTCTAATTGCTGATGCAGTGATTATTCCCGGAGAATTATTTATGTTATCTTAACTGCTGATGTTCCTGGCCCAGCAGGAATGTGCCTGTACATGGAATAACAAAAAACACATACCTTGAGGGATGATACTGAATAACTGTATTCTTTTGTCTATTTATCTTTTTTTTTAATCATAGTTTTCTTTAGAATCTCCTTGTAGCTAGGAGTTATAAAACTAAAAGGTGAAAGGGAATTATTTAGCACAACAATTTAATTGGTAGTAAGGACCACTCCCATATCTAATAAGAAAAGAGTAGAGAAAGAACACAACTCGGCTGCATAGAATAACATTTTATAATTTGAGGCTTTCATAGTAACTCATGCAAAAAATTATATCTAAAAAAATACTTAACCAAAGTTTTGACTTTGCTCAAATCCTTGAACATAGGCCTGTGTAGTCAATTCACTCTAATCAGCTACAGAAGAGCTGTCTCTTTGTGAGCTCCATATTAAACATTATTTACATTTTACAACACTTCTTGCAAATTAGACCTAGCAACAGATACTTGTTTCAGTCAAATGTTTTTCAAGCACCTAGAAGATGCTCAACAGATGTTTTGCTCAGTCAAGCTTGCATCTCATGTTTCAATGTTTATGATGCTTTCTATGAAGGATTTCTTATTAGAACAGATATTTGTATGTATGACATGTCCTCTAATCACAAGTGCAGTAAAGCATGCATGAGCAGACTAATTTGTGGGCAGCAACGACTTGTTACTTCTGGTTTATAGATGTCTGGGATATTTAATTAAGAAACAAAAATGACATCATATGATTTGAGTTGCCAATATCATGACATTCGTGAATAACAAGTAGAAATTTGGCAGTAGCTTGGCTAACCTTGACTGATACACATATGAAGATTATGATACTTATAAATAAGAAACAGAAAAAATTACTCAGTTCATCTAAAATTTAATTGTTAAATGATAGTTTAGATAAATCTCAATCAGTAACAGTCAAGAATATCTTAATAAAATTAAACCATTAGAAATAAAAATGGCATTTTGTTATGCAACAAACAATATTTAACTAAACACACAAAGCTTTATTTATAGCAAACAGAAATATCAACTCATTTCACAGTGTGATACTTGGATCATGAGATGTTAATCTGATATCAACATGGCACCTTTCTCCTAACGAACTTTACAAAGCACATATCACACTAGGAATGTGTAAATCATTTCATGCCAAGAACACCCCAATCTGCTATGTCCCATCTTGTAAAACCTTTATGGAATTTATTCTGAGAGTACTGCATGAAAGGATTCAAAGAAAGACAGCCTGGATAGAGACAGAATTATTGCAAGTATCAACATATTTTTTGTGCCTAGTCTTACAGTTTTTCACCTGCTGCAGTCTCCACAGGATCTTAAAAAATTCCACCTGCTTTGATCAGATTACAGGAGCCAATCACACCTTCCTTGCTTGACATTCCAGTTAGAATAACTCAATCTTTTATCAATGGAATTTAAACTGATTTTAAACTGGTTAAAAAAAATCAGAAAACATCATTCATTTTAAAGGAAATAAAATAATGCAACTTCTAGAATGCTTTAGCCATCATTATTTGGTGTTACTGAATGTTTCCACAGAAACTTACCTTGTATTAACTAAAGCTAAAATTCCTCTTTCAAAACTGTAGAGGGGAGAATCACAGGAAGGCTTATCGTGATAGAAGGTGGCAACATGCCATTATTCCTTAGTTGTCATTGGCAAGAACACAATCATGTGCCCTTTAATCTTTGTTATTCAGCCTGCTGCTCATATGGATAACACAATCAACCACTTCTTTCAATCAAAGGAATAGGAACAGGATTGTCTGCACTGGGAGAGGTGCCAGGACTAGACTATGAAATCCAACTATGATGCGTCACAGACTAATATGCAGTTCTAAGCTGCAGAGATAAAAATATTTTGTACTTTGCTGTACACTTATTATCTTCTAGCACATCAGATTGCTTATGAATATGTTGCAAACAGTGGACCAATACATTAAAATTTAGAGAGATAAAAGATTTCTTCATTTGACTTCTTAATTTAAAAGATACAGTAATGTGACACAAATAAGCTTCATAGGCTATAGCTTTAACTTATCAATATATCTTATTTCATACCTCATAAACATAGTGCACTCATACTGCATTACTAATAGTAATAGTATTACTAGAAATAGCTATATACTTGCTAAATTCCATTTATTCAACTGCGACAGTAATTGCTGAGTGATTTCCTTGTTCTTAACTCAACCCACAAGATTTTTGTTACATTTTTCCCTCCCCTGTTCAGAGGAAGGAGAGTGATAGAGGGGGTTTGGTGGGCACCTAGCATCCAGCCAGGGTCAGCCCACCCCACTCATATAAAGACACACACATAAAAGGTCTCTTTCAACCTGCGGATTACACAGACCTAGCCACTAAGGACCTAGAATATCTGACTCCTCTGACTCTTCTCTTAGTGGGCAACTAATTAGATAGGTTTTAATCTTAAAGTAATGCAATAAAACTCATCTTTTTCATAAGAATCTGACAATCAATGCCGTTTCCTTTAGACAGATCTTGGATTAAAAAACTGCTCAAGTCCCTCCACATCCTATCAGCTGAAAACCCCAGTCAGTGGATGACTGAGTTGTCATCTTCTATACTTCCATTTTGCATTTTTGGCTGCAATGCATCCTGTTTTCAAGAATAAGAATGGAGACACCAATCCCCAGACAAACTGAGATACTTTGATAGTGGTGAAGGTGTTCTTATGCAAGGTGATCCATGCAACTGAATCACTTCATCCTGCAGAAGATATGAGCTCAGGCTTTCCATTTCCATCATAAGTGTTGCAGTGGTGAGGCTACGGTGAAAGAAAAGGTGCTGTTTCTTGAGAATGAAAACACTGAGTTTGTGCACACCTCGGGGCAATTTGCATGGGTTAAATCTGTCTAAAATGCTTGGATGATTAAGAGTTTATCTACCTCACCACCTAGTATCTTGATTAAACATTCAGGGAGCTTAAAGGCAGAGACATCTTTTACTTTCTAGGTAGCATGATATTTAAAGAGCGCCTATCTCCTGATGTGAAGAGCCTAAATTTCACACTATTCCTGTTAAGAGCTGGACAAGTCATGGGGCAATACATGGTCCTGACTGTCCTTGGCACTGATTATTACTTAGATATATTATACCTATACACATAATAGCTATTTTTATATTTAGAATATCTTTCTTGTAAGGAAACCAAATTTATTTTCTCTTCAGACCTTTCACAATATGCAGTGATAGAAAGTTCATAAAGAATAAACAAAACAGTCAATAGATCTTCATTTTCTGTAGGTGTCATATTCTAAAAATCAGAAGATATATTGATCTGTCAAATGTGGGACTTGTGCTTCAGAGACTTTACTAATGAAAGTGGTCTCCAGATCATTTGTCAGTTTTCTTGTTTTATTTTACTAGTTTCAGCTTTATAGGCAAGTGTCAGACAACCCAGACAAAATATTAGCAGCTATACATAGAAGTTAGGTATAAAAAAGGGCAGAATCATGATATTGCCACGTTGTGCAAATGATCCCACTTACAATGTCAAGCAAAGGTCTCATTCATTTAAAAATCTGCCTTTTGTAACTTAGTTAAGACAGGTTTTCAAAGAAAATCAATGGAACAAAACAGATTTCATGCATGCCATTCAATCCTAATTATGAATGAAAATATTTTACACCATAAGCATTCAGTATTGTTCCATTTGGATTAACTATTAATATGAAATCAAGAAATAGTTCCTTATTCAGATAGACCAGTGTGGTAATCAGTATAATCTAAGAGCCTCAAAAAAAGATAAAACAAAGTATAGCCCACCTCACTGAATCCTTGTCTAGACTATACTTTGAGTATCCCCTGTCTACTACATCTCCCAGTGCTAAGGCAGTGCAAACCTTTCTGAAAAGGGTTCAGTACAATTTCCCAGGGCCTTGTATGAACATTCATAATCAAGATGATTTATGTAAATACAATCTCTGCTCTAATTAAGAAAATGTGAATACCTCATACCTGCCTAAACACAACTTAAATTGTGTGCAGAGCACTTTCATATTTATGTCATTGTATACAGAGCTAATCATACTCATACTAAGTATTTTATACTCCCCAGGCTCTTGTGTGACTCACAGTGGAGTAATCTAGTTTTTCCAGGAAGAAATCTCACTAGAACATCAACTCAAGGAGTAAAAATGCTTATGATAGCAGAGGCCTCACATTTAAATAAATGACAGCATTCATAAGACCAGGCTTTTAATTTCACAGATAAAAATCAAGCTAAATTTTAAGTTTGCTCATCTGAGATCATAGGCATTCAGTCTTCTACTGTGAAAGCTCATCTATAGTACAAAACCACTTGCATTCGTTTAATGACAGCTGGGTAACTTCACAGGTCCCTCATACCCTCTCAGTAAAGAGCTTTGCCTTACATCTTTATGTGTTTTTATTAATACTCTGTCTAATTTAAGAATGTCCACTAGCTCTACACTGCAACAGATCTCAATCCTTGGGCATTTTTCTGGATAATCTTCCTAAATGTCATTAATTTGCTTAATGTTGCTAATTAACTCTATAGGTTTAAATCAGTTAAGATATTTAGAGATACCAGATTTGTCCATTTTGATCACTGTGTATGCCACATGTATGAAAATGTAAATACATGTGTGCCTAGAAATTGTACAAATGTATAAAGTATATGAATAATTGCTTAGATACATGGATATTTCTTTATATATACAAATTTCTTTTTAAGGGATTGGTCTGAAACTTTATATAGGGGTGAGCCCTGGGTCTGGCCTCAGGCAAGTGCCTAATTCTTTCCTGTATCTCAAGAAATTATCAGACAAACCTAATTTATTCCACTACATCTCTGAAAAGGGAGTGGCCCCACTATCCTGGAGACAGAAGGTGGCAAATATTCCTAGCAGCACCTCAGAAGCGTCATCAGTTAAGCAGCCTGAGGATCGAGTAAACATGGTAGTCATCAACTGGAAATAAACAGGGAACTGAATTTCTGACACGTGCTATCTTTCTTGGCTGCTGATGGGCCATCCAAGACTAAAAAGACTTTGCTTCATAG
Source organism: Nycticryphes semicollaris (assembly GCA_013400055.1). Lineage (NCBI taxonomy): Eukaryota > Metazoa > Chordata > Aves > Charadriiformes > Rostratulidae > Nycticryphes > Nycticryphes semicollaris. Next base: position 264,475 of record VXBJ01005355.1, on the reverse strand, counting down.
TTTTGGAGAAAAGATAGCTGAAGCTTATGGTACTCATCAGATGATAAAAGCACAGATGGACTAACCACTCCCAAAAGAGAAAATAGGTACATGGAGAAGAGAAAAGCTACATCTGATTAAAAGCATGGGCACAGGAAGATACCTATCTCCAGCCATGGATATCACCCATCTAACATGATTGCCTTCAAAATTAAGAAACATGAAAAATACAATTTCGAGTTACGTTTGGTTTAGAACCAGAAAACTAGTTCCTTCATAAAAAAATTAAGGCCAGGCCAGCCTTCTCCATCTTGGACTTCTGGCCTTTATTTTTTTCTACCAATGTGTTAAACCTTTCATTTGTCATTATATAAATCAAACATAACTATTTCAGTCTGACTGATTCTGTCCTGTTGGTCAAGATCACTTTGAATTCACATCCTGTGCCATCCTTAGTGCTTGTAGCCACATTCATGTTGCTTGCAAACGTAGTAAACATCTTCTCTGTTCTTGGTACAAGACATTAATGGTAGCACTAAGTAGTGTCCAGCCTAGGGTAGGCCTTTGATATATCCCTACAATTTGACAGCAAGCCATTGAAACCATTCCTCTGAGCTTCATTTTTGCACCTTAGTTGTGCAGCCACCTTACAGTGGGATCGTCTAGATTCCCAGCTTCTTCATGAAACTGTCATGTGAAATGGTGCCTGAAGCCTTTCGGTGGTCAAAATAAATCATATCTACTGCTTCTTCATTATCCATCAGCTTCTTACCCTGTCATAAAGGGAAATAATTGGGTTTGACAGGATCTGTAATGGACAAATTGATGAAGGCTGTTATTTTTCATCTTGCTTTCAATGAGTTTGTTTGTTGTGGTACTTTTACAGGAATTTAAGTTAGGCTAAATTGGATGTAGTTTCCTGGTCTACTTCCTTCCCCCTGGTTTTCAATGATTAGTGCTATTTTAGCCCTTTTACAGTCTTTTGGAACATCACCCATTCTGCATTAGTTCTCAGATAGAAATGCTAATGCCTTTGAGATGGTCTCATTCAGTTTGCTGAATCTCCTACTGTGTATTTTACTTGGCTGAACAGATTTGAACAACTCATGAGTCTCTTCCCGCTTCTTTTTCTTATACTACGATGATTCTTACCTCTATGTCCACATGTGTTAATTATGTTAACCAATTAGACTAGTGAAGAACGAAAAGAGAAAAGACATTAGACTCTTCAGATTTCTCAGGATATTTCACTATTGGATATCCTTTCCTGTTGTGTAGAGATCTTTATTCGCTCTTCTAAATACCTGTAGGTATGTGAGAATATTTTATGCCTCTTAATAACTGTTTCTTATTTTATACTTTTGTGGTTGTGTCTCTAAAGGTTCAGGTGATTCTTTTGTATTCATCCCTAATATTTTCTGAGTGATACCTTCTGGTGTTTGAGGTTACTGAAAGTTCATATCCCAGTTAAACTCATAGTTTAGTATACTCCCTAACCTTTCTCTGCACCATATTTTACATTTGTGACCTGAATATAGGTCACAGACGTTGTGGTCTTTCTTCTTTTAAATCCACTTTCCATGGGCTCTAAACTATCAATTCTCTAAGTTTAGGAAGTTAGAAAAGTCTACTTTCCTGAGATCAATTAATCTAAGTTATTTTCTCCATCTTGTCCTCCTTAGAACATCACCCATGGGAAATGAAGACACGCTGCTTACAAGTCTGCAGCTGCATGTTTTTATTTAATTTATCTATACCTATCCAGGCTGTTATCAATAGCCAGAGGCACTGAAGGGAACGCCAGCTGAGACTTTTACCTGCCTAGGATCGCTTCTGGCAGCATCCTTACAGCTTATGACCAATGGTAATCACAGTCACATGGGTGTCATAACCTTTTCCTTAGCTTCACACGTTCTGTCTCCTGCAAGGCAACACACTTGGTAGCTGTTAAATCAACTGAGTAAATGGATACCTTCAATATCTTCAAAAGTGTGTCACTGAATATCCACAATATTTGTCCTCTTGGAAGTGGTAAGCATTAACTTTTAAATCTTTTGGACATGCAGTTCCCCAGCATTCATGATTGAAGCCATTGATCAAGGCTTCACAATAGCAGATGCACCTTCATCACCATTTCTAGGACAGTCTGCAAGCAGATGCATCCACCCTGGCTGCAAGTCCTGCAAACCAAGGCCAGGACCTTGGGTAAATGAATTAATCTGCTTTCCCACCACTATTATTTTGTGGTTCCTGCACATCATCTTCTCCCTCCTTCCTTGAAAAAGCACTATTTCCTACTTAATTTGAAAAAAATTTACCTACTTGACTGCTCCATCTCATTCTTAATCACACTTATTCCCTTCATTTTATCCGATGCACATAAATGTGCTCAACATCCCAAATGGGATACAGCTTTCCTGTAATGTTATGAATGTAACCACTCATGGTACATGATTTATTCAAGAACTCTTACCTCAAGATCATGCCTCTTTTTCCCAGCTGATCAAAACTAGACCTTGATTTTTTTAAGTGACTTTTTTCCTCAGAATGCCAGTGACATATACTTATTCAGATTTTCAACTGATGTTCATCAGTCTAATTTCTTTAAATTCCCTATTTTTAGAGTACTATCTTGTTAATATCACTACCAAACCCACAACGACCTTTCAAGATGACCACATAAATACTCAGTCCAAAGACTGCGGTGGTTAGATTTTTGCATTTTATATATATATATATATATATATATATATATGATATCATGCATTTCTGATAGATTATATCCATTCACATATTGCTAATAGAAATTAATTTTTTTAAAAAAATACATTTAAAAAATAGCATTTCTTGATTATAAGTATGGAAATATATTTTTATAGAGTTCATTTGTCCAACTTTTTTCATTAGCTGTCTCTGTTAGGATCTCCAACTCAAAGTATGCTTTTTTTTCCCTACTGTATTTTAAAGTCGCTCACTTCTCTTATGGTCACAAGTTATCCATAATCTTTTCACAAATCCAAGCCATTCTCAGAATTTTTTTTGCGTTATTCCACAATTATTTCATTTGGGTTTACACCTCTTCCTATGTTATCTAGGTACATATTCCCAAAGCTGTTGAGGTATCAATCTTATATAGCAGATCATTAGCCTTGTTACAATATTTTTCTTCCCTCTGTGCTGTTGCAATACACTGTCATCTGAAAATGCAATTGAGGGAAGCAAAGAAGGAGATATAAACCAGCAGTGGTTCTAGAGGAAGTACAAAAGAAAATTAGATAGAAATTTAAGAATGAACATGTCAAAAATAAAAGTATTCAGGAGACAGATTTCATTTCTCACATGGCTCACCTCTTACTGAGTACATCTACACTGATATGCCTACACAGTCACAGCTTGTCAGCTGTATACACATGAGCAATAATGACACCAAAAAGTCATCAGATACTTCTTGATAACTTGTTAAGAAATGCTAAGAAAGGGAATATTAGAAAAAAAAAAATAGGAAGGAATAGAAACAAAGAAAGTGAATAATTTCAAAGCTAGTAACTTCAGAATGTTCACTTTTTATATTATTCCCTGGAAAATAACAGTAAGCACCCTCAGAAGGTCATGCAAATTCAAAAGGTGCCTAAATATTTTTTGTGTTAAGGAAAGCACCCACTAAGTGGTAACAAGTTGAGCATATGTCCATTGTAAGAACAACAGCTGAAACTGAAGAGCAGCAATGAGAGTGAATGCCAGGGAAAGCTCCTTGGTAGCAAATACTTTTTGTCCTATTAATTTTATTTGTATAATATAAATAATGAAATCTCTTAGGCTAGGAAATAAGGTTGCAAGGCAGACAGGTATAAGCTCCTTCACTTATCACACTAAAATGCTGCAACATAAAATACTAAAAAAAATGTTCTAATGAACAGTAAAGTATACTAGAAGATTCATCATGAAAGGTCTTTTCCATCTCTAATTTCTGTGGGTCAAGGATCTATAAAACAGATTAATTTCCTGGGGCTGTCATCCCCATTTCATTCACCAGTAATTTCTATTATCACTGCAAAACCAAAGTGACTAATAAAGAAACCAGTGACATTTTGGTAGTTATCTGTAATTAAAATGCAGACCTTTTATTCGAATGCTATTAACATTCTTAAAAATCCACTCTAATTTGCACATAAATTTATCTAAGTAAAAATATCTTGCAATTTCCATGTTTCTCTGTAGAACTAAAAAACAGAATTGAAAGTTAATATACTTTTATTAGTTTATGTCCTGATCCTAATCCAGTATGAGAATACAGACCTGATGCAATTCTATCATATAATTAGATTATGCAAGACCAAATGTCTTCTGTTGCATTATTAAAAAAAAGCCTAGGGGATATGTTCACTACCAATGGTTCAATATGCAACATTTCTGTGAATGGACTTCCTAGCTACATATACAGTCATATAGAATTTGAAAGTTTAATTCTGTATCTTTGTAGTAAAAAAAAAAAAAAGAAAACATTGGATATAAAGTTTTTTCAGGCACTCTAATTGCTCAAAACAATTTTGATCTAATTTGGGGGTTTGTTTTTAGAATTCTACTAAAGTCATGCACAACATTGCTATTCTATTACCCATTAAAAAAGGCAAAAATAAAGTAGTATGTCACCTTTCCAAAAATTGTGAAGAAATAAATTAAATCTTTGAAGTTGCAGGACAGAGATATCTAAGTCTTACATATGATGCCATTGCAGGCTAGTTCCACTCAGGAAGTGGGTAGGAAAGTGAAAAATAAGTGGGAACATCTATTTTATTCCAGACATAGAATCAGCATTTGGTGGGGCTTACTTGGAATGTGAGAAGATATAAAGAATAAGATGAAACTGATGAAAACAGAAGTAATGGAAGCTAATTTCCATGTGAAAGTTCAAAAAAGATATGTTAATAATAAAATATCCATTTTAGGTTGTATTCCAATCACAATATTCCAATCATAACTAGCATCTTGTAGAATACCGATTATCAGAAACACACACAATTAAAAGGTATTAAAGAGGGTGAAATTTCCTTTTTTGCATAAAAATGAGGTTATGTAAGGTTTCTCATTTTTGTCATGCATGCACACTCTTTCAAGTGTATCAAATTTTTGTTGGGCTTCACAAACTTTCAAAATTAATTTTATAGCTGTGTATCAAATACACAAAGTGTTCAAGTCTATAAGTTTCTTCAAGAATTATAAAAATGTAACAACATAACTAAAAAAGTGATGAACAATATTTCTTTTCTGTATTGAAATTGCTGTTCTGAAGTTTCCACAGGCACAGTTTTTTCTGATTATCCTTGTTGCACTAGACATCTCTTTTTAAAATATGTCTGTCTAGTGATGTAAAGAATGAAAAAAAATATACTTTACCTTGTGTTTTGAGCTTTTTTTTTTTACTTCCACCTTTCTTTACCAGTGCTGCTGACCACAGTAATTCATTGCTATTCTCAGACAGTTTTATTCTGTACTTTCCCAGTGTCATAGTTTGCCTGTGCTATTGTTTGTATTTTTAATTGTAGGAACTGATGTTGCAAACACCAAGGTCATTTGGAGTTTGTACTGAACTGAGTAACAATGGAGTTAAGACTTAGAAAACTGGGCAACAGTCTTGCAATAAAAATTCAAAATGACACTAAACGGTACTCTCTTAAACTCATTTGGAGTTGAGGGGTTGGCAGCAAGACATACATGGTCAAAAATAGACTCTGAATGGGGAAGTGAGACAAGTCAGAAACGGCGATGGAGAGCAAAAACAAAAAAAAATCACAAGTCAAGGAAGGAAAGGAAAAAAGGAAAGTAAGTAGAACTGCAGGGAGAAGGACAAGAGGGAATATAGAGTATTCTATTAAATGAGTTAACACTAAAATTCAGCAAGCTGTTTTACTTGGGTACCTCAACACAAGAGAGATATCAAGGTGCTGGAGCAAGTGCAGAGGAGGGCTACGAAGCTGGTGAGGGGTCTGGAGAATAAATCTTATGAAGAGCAATTGAAGGAGCTGGGACTGTTTAGTTTGAGGAAGAGGAGGCTGAGAGGAGACCTCATCACTCTCTACAGCTACTTGAAAGGGCATGGTAGAGAGGTTGGTGCTGGTCTCTTCTCACAGGTAATTAGCAATAGAACGGAAGGGAATGGCTTCAAGATGCAACATGGTAGGTTTGGACAGGACATGAGGAAAAAATTTTTCCCAGAAAGAGTGGTCAAACACTGGAACAGGCTGCCCAGGGAGGTGGTTGAGTCACCATCCCTGCATGTGTTTAAGAGTCGTTGAGATGTGGTGTTGAGGGACATGGTGTAGGGGAGAATTTTGTAGAGTGGGGTTGACAGTTCGACTCGATGATCCCAAGGGTCTTTTTCAACCTGAATGACTCTATGATTCTATTTATAACCAATTCATTTTTAACTTTTACATCGCTTGGTTTAACTAAAATGTGGGAATCCTAAACAATCATCTTTAATCAGTTCCAACCAATGAAGGAATTCTGAGAAAGAATTTTTTTGTTACTTGGGGTTTTTTTAAGCTGAAATACTGATATTACTTGCATAAAATGTTCTAATTTGATGATGTTAAGAACTCAAAATTTAGTATCACTGAATTTAATACTGACCACTTAACCCATTTTATAATGAAGACAAAGTTTCTAATAACAGGGAATCTTCTGGTTGCTTGGTTTTTTGGTTTTTTTTGCTTTACGATTCATATTATGGTAAATTAAAGTTCTATGAAGAACTTTAAAAGAACTTGTTAATATTGTAATTCTGGAAAGTATATTCATATTGGTAAACAAAGTGTTGCTAAAGGCAGCCAAGTTAGCTGTAATGAATGGATAAATCACATTGAAATAAAGTTGAAGAAGGTAGTATTTCCAAACAAAAACATTTATTTTGCTTAATACGAGGATGATTGTAAAACCAACAAAAAAGACTAATTTCTAATATCAGGATTAGGAGAGATGTTTTTAATAACTTTTTGATATAATTGTTTGTCATGTTGCAAACCTGCAGAAAAAAAAATGAACACTTTAAGAAGTTACAACCTTCAGCTGTCAATTTAAGGCTACATGAAAATACACTTGAATTATATTTTTTTGATTACTCACACTAGTCTACCTTTGTTGACTTTAAGAAATCTTTGGAGAGCACACTGCTGCTAACGTGGCTGTAACTTCATACCTCTATCTTCTGAACAGTCTGAAAAAGTGATTAAAATAGTGCTTTCCTCCTAAGCAGTACCGTCTCCCATCTCAGAAGACTATTAGACATGCATAAACACTAATACCCACAGACAATTCAATAAGTGGAATACCAATCTCTGCCCTCTGAGGTCCTAGCCAGCCTGCTACATTCAAAATCCCTCTTGTATTTATTTCTCAGTAGCATAATGAATCTTGAATTATTTTCTGCCAAGTAGTGCAGCTTTGAAAGAAATGCTTTTTGCCACCATCCTCCTCACATCCTGACAGTGAGGTCACTCTTCAAAAATAGGAGCTCTTGGTTTGAATCAGTGACTCAGTGAACATGAAATCTGAGACAGCAGTACCAGCTAAGGTGGTGAAATCTGAGGATGATTCTTTAAGACATACACGCCTGTAACGTTTGCTCAGATGTGATGATACTAGCTTCTGAATGACTCACCTTCCTATCTGGTGGTAGACAGATATATATATACACACACATGTATATATGGATAACGATATAAACAAGTTATTTGCAAAACAACATATTTTATGTATTTCTTAGTGAAGAGATTTTTTCTCTAAGTAGAAAACAGAAAAATATCATTGTAATATACCATAAAAAATCGTAATTTTCTCTTTATGATAGTACATTATAGGTACTATCAGGCCTTTGTAGTAAGATTCAGCCCCATTTCAAATCACACCTACCTTTAATTAAAGTAAATAAATCATCCTTTCTCCAACTAAAATTCATCTTAGCTTTCTTATCACAGCTAGCTTGGTTTCTAGCTTATAACATAGATGGGTTTTGACTCCTTAGTAGTTTGCTTCCATATGACTCCAAAGAAGCTTTGTTTTACTGTAAGGTCAGTCCTTTTAATCACTACCAGATTAACTGAGAGGTCATTTCTGATGACTGCAACCATTCATAGTACACAGCACTTTCTATTTCAAAATAAGTGACTAATGGACAATCCTTTAACAGCATTATATTTCCCCCTAAATGGTAACATATACTTGATAGTGAGCTTTTGCAGCCTCACTGACGATGGAAGGATGCTTCCACCCATCTCTTCCTTACAACACTTCATGTTTTATATTTGAACTAGCTTATTTACCATTCAGCTTTCTCAACGAATCTTTTACCCTTGTTCAAGTTCCAACAGCATCCCGAATTGGAAGATGATTGCAGATCCAGGAGGCTCCCAGAAAAGCATACCAGGAATTTTTCTTAATGACAGTGGATTAACACTTAGACCTACAGAAGTTCTATAAATTAAGTCTTCTGCACTCATCTAAAATGGTATATACTTGTTCCTCCTTCTTTGATCAGCCTCTTAGATATGGCATGTATCCTCAAAACAATAATTAAAAAGTATCATAAATTGCAAACAACAACAACAACAAAAAGTCAGCGTCTTTTAAGCAAGAACATGAATGACTATTCAGGGATTATAGAAACTGCAATTGTGATAACAAAACTGGTGCTTTGACATTCGGCTGGTGGTCATTTCAAAAGCCACACAGTTTTACCACATATAAAAAGACACTACCTAAGCTGGGAAGATAAATCCATCTGAATTGAATTTTTCTGTCTCAACTGGCCTTGGATATCATCACAAATCATGGCTTAAAAGAGAATAGAGTGATATAATTCAGCCTACACAGCTCTTTCAAAACAGAACATGACTTTTACTTGATTTTTAGGAAAAAGAAAAGGTATAAATTCTGTCTTTTACAGGGAATTCAAGTCTGTACACTTCTAGCATAAGGATACCTGTCTATGCAGCCTGTGCTGGGCACCCAAGCTTCAGAGCAGAGCAGAATTCAGATACAATTCTGAACTGTAATTTCTAAATGTCTGTTACTCTGTCGCTGCATGCTCCATGAAGTCAGATGCACTGGTTCCCATTCTGAAATTCCAAATTCTTTCCTCTCATAGCACAGGTCACTAGCCTAGCTTTCTTGTACACCACTCATTGGTGCAGAAGCCTAAAAGCATCTAAGACCCCTGACTTTAAACAGCTAAATTGTTTATTGCCAACAAACCTTTGCCTGTAACAGCTTTTCCTTTCAAAGCCTTAACATTTTCAGAGCCTTAACATTGTAAGCTGTTTTGTGAGCTTCACATATTACAGTAATCCTGTTTTTCCATTTATTCCTCCAGGAACAGTGCCAAAATATTTTCTGGAAACCTGCTTGTCTAAGGAAATGCATATTTTTATTTATATCTTATGTTTTATATTTTGTATTTATATCTTATGTGTTGATGCTGATAATTAATAGGCTGAGGCTGGTCCTTTCACACTCTCAGGGATTATAGCAAGCACATTAAATCTTGGAAGTTTGCAGAGGTTAGCAGGTCTGCTGCCTATTACTGTCAGATCTGTTCATCCCAGAAATCAATAAAAGTTTGAAGAACATCTTTAGCCTGAACACGCACGTGCAAGCTTATGAATGAGAAACAGTTCTAATTTAAAACTGTGCCTGCAGATAGATGCCATGAATTATTTTTAGCAGTTATGATAACAACTTGGGCAGAGGCCTAAAAAGCACTTACATATAAACTTGTACATATAAATCCAAAACTGAGATTGTCAAAATTTCCTCTCGGTTTCTGCATAACTGTTTAAACTCTACAGAATCCTCACATGTTTTGAGTTTAAATGTGTCCCTAGAAGTGCAACAGTCTTAAAGAGCTGAGTAGTTTGGCCCAAGTCTGACCATGATCAGAGATTAGGCTCTCTCCCACCTTCATTCATGACAGGCTCAGCCTCATAGGCAGTGTAGATAGGTGCAGACACTGCACAAAATGCAGGTATGGCAGTTCCTGTCTTCTGAAACCGGTCAGTGAAAATGGCTATTAAATCTTACACTAGGGAATAGCTAATTGATAAAAACACCTGCCCAGTGATAAAGGGTGGGAACAGGTTCTTCACAAAATGGAACAACATTTCTTGTGAAACAAACTGATGGCCATGTGGTTTTCCCAGGGAGAAACTCAGTTACCTATTTATGGCGCCATAAACTTGCAGCAGTATCTGGCACTTCTTTGGGAAATGAGATGGAAAGCATCTGCTCTCAAAACAGACCATCCACTGCTTAGGCTGACTCTCTTCAGCTACAAATTTAACTCCTCAGGGAAAGAATGATATTCAACCCAACCACCTATTTTTTTCCCAAATGCTCCAGCATCTATGGTAGTGAGTGAACGGTTAACATTATGTCACACTCTGCCATAAGACTAAGGAGAGGCATCACTACAACTTTCTGCCTCTTCAAGGTCCTTCTATTGCATTATTAGAAGGGGTTAATTTTGTTCATGTGTGTCAGATTTGTTCGGGGCAATTGTAATTCATTGGGCCAATGGGGAAAATTAACATGCCTGATATACACAGGTGAAATTCAACTTGCCCAAGTCTACATTTCTATAATAGAGATGGTCTAAATCTAAGAGAAATTAGTGGAATTCTATTGTTTCAGTAGAGAGAAAATTGGTCCAGTCAATGGACTCTAGAAAGCTATTAATCTCATCCTGGAGTGGACACTCACATTTCATCGTCTGAATATCTCTCCAGCTCTGGTTAGATACCTATTCTATTTATCTCTAGATAGAATAGAATATAATTAGATCTAAGACACCCAGTTCATACATAGGCAGCAGCCCTAAAATTAAGAAAAGCTGTATTAAAAATGTATCTGCATTAAAATGTAATGTATCTGCACTTTAAAATAAGATGGAAAAGAGAGAGCCATACCCATGAGATGATTGTGTTCACATGAGAACAGGTTCAACATTTCTAGTCGAAAAATGTCCTCAGCAGGTGTATACGTCTACAATGATCAAGGCAGAGTATGGAAGCCAGGGAATCAATTGTACCCATTGAGCGAACTCACTAGGTGTAGAACCTGGAATGGAGAATCTTTGATTTCATAGAATTGCACAAGTTAGGAGTCTGGCCCCATTGTGTTTGTTTATGTTTGTTTAATGATTACCTTCTTGGCTTGGAGAATGGCCCCAAATTAGAGGCTAGCCCCTGATTCACCTGACACTGAATTTACTCTGATATGAGTCAAATAAACCTAGAGCTGTTCACTGGCTTTACATCAATGCTTTCCAGCTCTCACTTTCTGTCTGTGAGAAACAAGTTTTCAAGTTTTCCAGAAGATTGCTGACAACCCTTTTAAGACTTGAAAAACCAGTCAGTGAGTCAAGTTTGGTGTGATGCTAATTAGTAAAGATAATTAGTGCTTTATATTGCCTTTTATCTTCAAAGCACTTAAGAAATGCTGACTTAGTGTTACTTCCCACAACATCTTCTCTAACCTTGCTAAATATACTAACAATTGAGCAGTTGATTTAAAAAAATAAAAGAGAGAGAGAGCATCTCAGTTTCTAGTTCCTACCACTCCTCTGTAATATTCATAGAGGTATACAACTCCTGGAATTGGTTCCTACTGTGAACAGAAACTGTCCTTATCAGAAGTTCAGACAAAGCTGGATATATTCCCTAAACTGAAAAAGTGATAAAACTGTCACCTACACATTTATGTTGTATATACATGCAAATGCATCATGCATCTGCACTTTGATTTTTATAACTGCACTTTGATTTTTATAACTCCCTTTTTTAGGTGCCTGAATATTCCAGAACACCAGACAAAGAATAGGCACCTTATTCATGGGCAGAAATTCCAGCATTTATCAAAGAACCCAACAGCTAGATGCGGCAAAACACAATTTATGTTTTATAGATAGCCTTAAAAGATTCACAGAAGTGAAGCTCTGGAAAGAACTTCAGAGATCTCTCTTGTGTTCCTAGGAAGATCAGATTTTACTTTTTAAACCAGAAACAATTTGACCAATTTGTCCTTCTAGAAGCATTAACAGCAGAGCGCACTTCAAAGCTAGATCAGGTTGCTCGAGGAAACTTTCAAAGATGGAAATATCATTACCTCTCTTGGCAGTCTGTTCCAGTGCTTAAGAATTTTCAGCCTGAAGTTTTCTTCCTTATATTCAGTTACAATTCTCACAACTTGTGGCCAATATCTCTTGTCACTTTTATGGTGCACCTCCTACAAAAGTCTGGCTCTTTAATTCTCTTTCAGGTCACTGAAGACAGCAATTTGATCCCCTTTTAACTTTTTTTTCTCCATACCAAGCAAATCCAGGTAGCTCAGCCTCATATATAATATACTCCAGCCATGCAACCATCTTAATGATGCTTTGCTGGACTTGCTTTCTCTAGTACTGGGACAAGCAAAATTGAACACAGTGCACCAGATGTGGACTTCAGAGTGCCAGGTGAAGGGGAATAAGGACTTTATTTGTCTTGCTGGCTACACTCCTATTAGTGAACCACAATATGAGATTGGCTTTCATGACGACCAGGGCACACTTGTGATTTGCATTCAATTTGTTGTGCACCACCACCCCAAGGTCTGCAATGCTGCCATCTCAGCAGCCTGTATTGCTGCATGCAGTTGTTCTGTCTCAGATGTATGATTTTGCACTTGCTTTTGCTAAAATTCGTGAGGTTCCTGTCAGTCCACTTCTCCAGGATACCAAGGTTGTTCCAAATGGCAAGCCTTTCCCTTCAGTGTATTGATCAGTGTTGCCCTCTTACCTCACTGCCCTCCTCTCACCTTGCCATTGTGGTGTCATTCACAAACTTGCACTGTTAAAGGTTTGATCATCCAGGTCATTGATAAAAGTATTAAGTAGAATCAAAACAAATACTGGTCCCCGAGGAATATCACTGCTTGTTAAACTTTTAGCAGTTGACCACTACCCATTAAGTCTGGTGTTCCAGTCAGTTTTTCATCCAGTTTATAGTCCATCCACTCTGGATCTAGGCTACACGTTTGTTATGGGAGACTATGTCAAAAGCCCTGGTTAACTTGAGGAAAATTACATACACCACTCCCTCCATTCAGTACAAAGAGCCAGTAATATCATAGAAGGCAATCAGTCAATCATACTTGGTCTTAGTGAACCCATGTCCAAACATATTCTTGCCCTTCCCATGCTTGAAAAAGGCTACCATGAGGTCTTTCTCCATAATCTTCTGAGAGCCTGGAGGGAAGCTGACTGACCTACAGTTCACTATATTATTCTTCCTGACCTTTCTGAAATGTATAAAACGTCTGCTTTTTCCCAGTCATCAGAGACCTCCTTCAATTACCATGACTATTCAAAAATAATAAAGAGTGGCCTCACAGTGGTATCTGTAAGCTCTTCAAACTTTCTTCATAGATAAATGTTTCTAACCCTCTTCTCATCCCTTTGATTTCCTCTTAATTCTTTCCAGTTCACCTAAAGCTTAGAAAAACATAGTGACCAAAACAGGCCAAGGTGTTCCTACTATTGCACACCAATATGCTCTAAAGTGAAAAGCAACATTGTATTGTTGAAAAATGCTGTATTTTTGGTTAATGATAGCCCCCATACTAGCTAATTGGAGACCACACTGACAACCGGTAAGGTAAAACAAAGATAAATCTAATTCATAATATAGGACTCAGATTACCAGGCAACACCCTTTTCTCAGGAGAGATTCAGATTTCTAAGATATTGAGTTGCAGTGAGACTGATGATTAATAGCATCTATCATGATCAGAATGACAAGATTCAGTGTCCTTGACCAAGAATTTCACGATGCAGAATTATTACAGATGAGCTAAAAAAATAATTCACTTATTATATTAGATTTATTGTATATGTCTGCCCTACCATAAATGTGAAAATATTCTATATCTTCCCTAAATTAGGTCAGAAAAATATTTTAGCAGCTCTGTTTTAGTTAATTTTGCATCTAATGTTAAACAGGCTGAATTCAAAAGTCCCTCAATTTCTGAAATATAAATTTTAAATGCTTCAACACAAAACAAAACCACAGCAATAGATAATAATAATGATCCTTAGACAATAAAACATGAAAAACAAATAGGATTGACCATCATAATGATTGCTGAAATATGCATTTAAAGATAATTTATTTTGAATTGAAATATTGTGGTGGGTTAACCTTGGCTAAGGGGCAAACACCCAGTTGCTTACTCACTCCTCCTCAGTGGGACAGGGGGACAAAGGGGGACATAAGGAATTGTGGGTCACGATAGAGACACGGAGATCACTTACTAGTTACTGTCATGGGCATACCTGACTTGGTCTGGGGAAAATTAATTTATTGGCAATTAAAATAGATTCAGGTAGTGAATCACTCTTTCTCAAGCCCAACTTCACTCTCAATACCTCTACCTCTCCCAACCCTGAGCAGGGCAGGGGGTATGGTGGGATGGTCAATACATGGTGGTTTGTCTTTGCTACGCCTTCTCTCTCACACCTTCCCCCTGATCCAGTGTGGGCTTTCCATGGGCTACAGTCCTCAGGAATATCTACCTGCTCCACCACAGCCCCCTCCCATGGCTGAAGGGGAATCTCTGTTCCAGAACCTGGAGCATCTCCTCCCCTCCTATGATCTTGGTGTTCCCTCTGTTGTTTCTCACTCTTTTTGGTCCCTTCTGCACTCACTCTTGTGGTTTTTTGTCTTTTCAGAAACACGTTTTCTCTGAGGCACCACAATCATAGCTAATGGGCTCAGCTGTGCACTGTGGTAGATCTGCTGGGGCTGGCTGGAACCAGCTATGTCTGACACAGGGCCTCTTCTATAGGTCACACCTGTGATCCCCCCTGCTGATATGTTGTCATGGACATCCACCACGAACTTGTACACATTCTTTTAGAAGGAACATTTTTTCCTCTGCTCTCACTCAGCAGGTGCCTACTTCAGATGTTCATCTGACCATCTAGTTAAAAGAGAATTTCAATTTCTCTCAGATACATACTATCAATGACAATATAACCAATCAATTATTTGACATGGTCTTTTTACAAGACAACTAAACAAACAGGCTGTTACAGTCTTCAGGAAGGCGCTCAAAAGATCATCTGGTCTAACCTTTCTTGGGGAAGAGAGCCTAAATGAAATTTTCTAGCACTCTGTCCCGTTTCATCTTGAAAAGTGTTAAATTTGGGGAACTGGGTTTTGACTGCTTGTTAGTTAGAAATTGTTTCCCAAGAATTTATGAAGAATTTTCAATGTTTTGAGAGTTATTTTTAGTATGACCTACATTGTATTGTATCAAGTTTCACACTAATGTCAGATATTAATAATTTTATGTTTATTTTTAAATAATTAATTTGGAAATTAGAAAATCTCTTTATTTAAGGTGTAGAAGCTAACTCTAAAGTGTACCTCCTGGGTCTATATCCTCCATAATCATATAAATGCTCATCTAGAATTTTCAAAATTGTCTAAATAGTCAAATGCTTTGAAAAATCTCAAACTTTAATTCTAAATAGCCTCTCCAATATACACTATTGTGTTTGTCTTTGACCTGTAGTATCATGCTATTAGAAATTAGCAAGAACTGGAAACAGTTCTTTCCTCTCACTATTCAACAGCAAATGGGCAAATCCTTTCCTATATCTGTAGCATAAAATTAGAATCTCTAAACTACAGGTAGATCAGTTTCTGAGGCAACTTAGATCAATGAAAATAGTTAAGCTTTCGAAAACAAGGCTGGTTTTTTGGTTGTGGGTTTTGGGGTTCTCTTTTTGGTAGGATGTTTTTCATTTATACTAAATCATTTTTCAGCCATAGGTTTACAGTGGGAAGGTTTGGGAGCAGAAACAATGATCTCTATAGGCACTGAGTTGACAATGTACACCACCCCTCTCCTGTACAGCACCAACGTGTCTCTCTGGCTTCATCAAAGCTGAAAAATATTAAAACCCCCCACCTCAATATATTGCCTTGAAACTGCCAACACATTTGGGGCATACACACATTCCATAGTCCGCTCTGTCTCTGTCAGGGTTGTTTCATTATTTTGACACGACACAGAAAAATGCCTGATGAGGAAAACGGAGAGCGGCTACATACCCACTTACAGGATGGATGCCTCTGCCCTGCTACGTTGCCCTTTTTTAAAGTCGTTTTCTCCTGAGCTCCAGATGAACTATCTTTACCAGTAAACTGATTTATTCTCTGTGTTTTCTTATTTCTCAACAATGAGTCACAGTGGAACCTGAAAAATTAAGTGATATTTTGTGCTTCTTCGTTATTCACAGCTGTGCTTGGCCTTAATATTTAGAATAGTTAGTAATACTGTTTTCTTTGCTTGTAACATAACTTTTGCTGTATGAAAACAAATATATTACTATTACTATTCCTGGAAGCCTTTCTTGGCAGGGATTGAAGGCAAGAGGTACAGGTAAGCAACAAAAAATTGCATCTTTTCCAGCCATAGGAGGGATTCCATTTTTTTTGCTCTGTGAAAAAAAGTCAATACATTATCACCATAGCAATGCTCGCTCTGAGCTTAACAGTTTCTGTGAGGAGAGGAAATATGTGCAGTGGTTTGTTATGGATGAAAAATCACTTCTGATCGGTCCCCTAAGAAATATAGCACCCAATGCTACATCTTTCTTTGTTCCTCGTGATATTAACAAGAGAATAGCAGAATTCGGAAACTTGCCAGGGTGCTAAAATTCACTGAATGCAAGTGCATTATTTAAATACTTAAATGCTATGAATGATAACTTTTTCATTCTCTCTTCATATATTTAGTTTCTCCTTTAACACAGATGGTGGATAGAAGAATCTATTATTTAGGAATTTCTGTGTTGTTTTATACTGAATGGGAATAATTTGATTAAGGTTATTTTCATAAAGACAAACAGATATTTCCTTCATTCCACTAGTTCCAAAAGGGAAAAGACCTAACATTTTACCTAGGAACAAGTTTGCATTTTGTGCTCTTCGAACTATGGCAGCATTCCTTCATTAAATTTTCTGAAAAAAAACACCACTCACTGCAATCTTTAGACGTTCTGTTTAATTAAAACTCACTGGAATCTAGGGCACATAATGTGTGCGAGTAAAATTCGACTGTAATTAAGCAATGTTTGCAACAAATGCTCCAGTCCCATTGTACATAATTATATGGCCTGCAAAAATACTCTGAAAACATGGTCTTGTTAGCTGTTAACATCATAGCACTCTCAGTGTTGTCTTTTCTACTTATGAGACAACAATTTTCTTCATAACTATTGACAAGTAGTATAAAACAGATATTACTCACTCTTAATCCCAATCTGCTAGCTATTTTGGACCCAAGTTACTGAGTTCTGGACACAGTCTACATCTTCAAACTGTATACAAAGGTTGAAGAGGTTGTGATATTACATGACAGTATGTTGCTCTTCATTGTAATAGTGAATTTTATGTGCAGGAAGCCCAGAACTTTTGGGTCTCTGAGACTTACTTCCCATAGACATTGAGGTCCATCAAAGTTCTCCTCATTTTCCACCCAAGACATGAGACAAATAGGAAGATATCAAGAGATTTTCACAATAAGGGAAATTATACAGCATAGAATTTAGAGGTGTGGGCAATATGTGCAAACCTCAAAGGATAATTTTTTAGTTAGCTAAATTGCTTCCATAGGTTTAATATCTGCTAGGAATAATTTGGAAAAAAAATACCCACAAACTGCCTGTTCTATTAAAATATATATATCACATACACACACACACATATATATATATTTCACTGATATATATATATATATATATATATATGTATATATCGATGAAACCCTCATTAAAGAAAGCATAAAAACTGTCCTGTGACTTGGACTGCAATATTCTGGCATGAAAGTGGGTGGCTTAAACACTAGGCATCAAAATTAAATATCCTTCTGCCATTTTTACGTGGCTCTTAAAAAATAAATTTCTCTGTAATTTTGAAGAGTATTCCCATAACCAGTCTTTTGATATATTCTCCCGGGAAGTTTTGGTTTACAGCCCTTTCAGCTAGAGGAGGTAATAGGATATATGTCTCTAATTTCCTTGGCAACTGTGCTAACCATTAGGTTATTCTATGAAAGAAAAGAGTGAGCCCAGCTGAGTTCTCTAAGGAAGAGAATGTTGGCGCTTACCTTCAAGTAAAAGCTTTCTCAGGCACCCTGCGCTGCTCTCTAACTTTCAGTGTGCTAAAAACGTTTTGCTGCAAGTGGATAAGATGATAACGAAAACCATAAAAGAAGCCACAATATATATATAATGTATTTGGCCTGGTCACTAAGAGAAGAGCATTCAACATCGCTGACAACCGCATTTAAATAAATATAATTAAACAATAACTTGGCCCATAGTGTTAACCTACATAAAGGGCCAGGAAGCCAAGGGCAAATGGCACTAACCACCTTGAATCTGCACTGCTTAGTGCTGGCGCCTGGATGAACAGATATGTCTTGGACGGAGGTAATCCAACACAGACACAGTGACTGAGCTAACATTTAAGTAGTTGGCTCAAGATCACCCTGTGGCCCTCTTTTATTTCAGCACAGATGTACATAAACACAGGTAAACTAGAGCTCATGTTTTCTCAAAGTTTTCATTCAAAATCTTATAAAGGCTTAAAAAAATTTTTGAATAAGAGTTAAAGTTAAAAATCCCTGTATTTTTTTTTTATTTTATTTTATTTTAAAACCAGCAGTCTCACCTGGAATAAACCCAGGGCATTCTGGTTCATAAAAGGGCTCCACAGTCAAAGGATGACCTTGTAACTGAATACAGCTACACCAAAGACAGTATCAGTTCAAATGTTCCCACAATGATAAGATAGAAATGCAGTTTCCAACCTGTTCTACTTTTGGAAGCTTAACCATTTTTCAGTAGCATATAGAACAATTTAAGCTCACTGACAAAAAATCATCATGCTTTTCTTAAATACTTGGGTGGGTTGTTTTTCTTTAGAAGGAATTTACAGTCCCTGGAAGTCAGATTAAACCCATTATGCTGGGCAAACATCGCTACATCACATCCTGCAGTCCTTCCTCATGCACAATTTTCACTTGTCTTTCTTTTTCATTTAAATGAGACTTCTGCGTGATGCGGGTTTTGGGTTCAGTTGATGTCCCATTTCCTAATGATTTTTTTTTTATGGAGAGGGTGCCTCCTCATAACTTGTTTCCAGATGATGGCTAAATTTATCTCTTATTTCCAAGGGAAATACTTTCCCAAAGTCTGTAACAGGAAAGCCAACTGACAGAGGTGTATAAGATTAAAGCATTCTTCTCTCGGAAACATAGCAAATTATACAGGAACCTATATTCACTTAGGTTCACCCCACCTTTAAAATATTCTATCTTTCATTTGATTTACTGCCAAGGTAACATAAAATTACAATTACATTTATTCTGAAAAGCAACTAAATAATGAGTCAATGGAAACTACCCCATGATTTATTCCATCATTTTTACTAGTTTTAAATCTAATACAGTCTTCAGCATAACAATCTCTTACCAGTCTTCTTTTAAGAGGAAAAGCTGAGATTTTTCTCTGGCTAAGGCATGTGACTTTCACAGGGACAAAAATGTAATAGGCATAATAAAACACAAAATCTACCTGACAGTTCTTTTAGGAAACAAAGCTGCAAAGAAATTTTTAAAATATGAACTATTCTTCAACAAAAAAAAGGTGACAGTGGTTGCTTATTTGTCTTTCTGGGAGGTATTACCAGGGAATCCAGTTATTAAGGAAAATACTCTCAGCAGCACTGAGGTAATGAATCCCAAAGGGAAACAGGAAACGGACAAACTCCAAAGAACCTACTATCCTGAAAGCTTGTCCTAAATACGTTTATCTCCCAATAAACAAGAGTAACATCTTTTAAGGAATTCTTCTTTGCCTGTACATGTAGGACATCTTTATTGTCCTTTTTAATCATGCTCAACCTTTGTTTTAAAATGCATTACTAAGTATTGACCTCTAAAAGCCCTTGAAAAGTTATTTGATTTCTGGAGTTTAAACCAAATCAGAAGTATGGCATCAACACTTGACTCCTCACTACAGAAAGAAGAGTCACCTACCAGGCTTCAGCCTGTAATCTATTCATATCCTCTGAATTAAATATCCAAGGATCAGCTTCTGAATAGAGCTGAGGTTAAGCTAGAACCACAAAGAGTGGACTCGGAAGGTGCTTGCTTCACAGACATTGACATCAACCACCCTGTTGTTTCCTATTTACATTCTTATGAAGAAATCACTGTTTGGTCCCAGCTCTCTTCCAACTGTCTGGTATTAATTCCGTCTTCCAAGTAGGGCACACAGAATAAGTGCATTGCACAACAGTAGTTTTAGTACTTTCCTATAGCCTCTCTGCTCTTAATGTTACATGTAGAGCCCAAACCATTCCTTGCTCCACTGTTTGAAATGCCCACATAGTCTGACAGCTGCCTCTAACTGTATGTGCAATTGTATGTCCAGTACTTGCTATGCTTCCAGTAACCAGACCTATTAATCTGGTCATTAATGTCCTAATTGCATTTTGTCATTTCAGGAAAGGGAGAGGTTATTTTGGATGAGAGTTTACATCTTCTTCAGTAAAAAAAAAAAAAAAAAAAAAAAAAAAAAAAAAAAAAAAACTTAAAAATTACCAAATTTGTTCCTGTTTAATGGCTAAACACTCCTTCAGCAAATATTCTTCCTTGGGAACAGCTTCTGACTCATAAATAGATCAGATGCCCTTCTCCATTAACCTTCTGGGATAACATGTGCTGTTCCCTGTCTCTAAAGTGACTGTAAGACAAACTCATTTGGAAAGCTATATACAGCTGTGGACAGCACAGTATTTCAAAGGTTCTCTAAGACTTTGCTGCAGACTTCCCTCTATATTAATTCCTGAAACTGTCATGGTCAGTCAAAGAAGGAATGAGGATGTAAATACAATCATTTCTTTTATCAAGAGGTTAGTTATGTACTTTTCAAACCTTTCAGCAGGATCTCCCTTAATATATGAGTAGAACTGAAAAGTCCAGTGGGATTATTTCAGCTTTACCCCCGAGCTGAGTTTCATGGTATTTGTCCGGGTTAGAGAGCAGTGCAGATGATTGCCAAGCTAGGAGCAGTTGGTTTCCAGTGCTTTCAAGATGCGTGACTCACTGAGTGTTCTGACTCAGCGGGCAAAGTAGAAACAGGACATGCATCCACGTGACCAAACTCAGCCCAGGGTTTTGTGGGGATACGGAGTGAGAAGTCACTGGTTCCCTTTCTTCTTTGCATTCCTGGACAGCTGTTGCACAATTAGAGCTGTGGTGAAATTATCAGATTGACCTTCTCAGCCTGCTAAGTGGAATGAAGATATTGAGTAAACTGTGTTCAGACAACTAAATCCCACCACTGAGCAGTGCTGAGATGAGTCATTTCAGACAGCCCTAGGCAGAGTCTCAGAAAATCTGTGTTAAATTTGCATAGGACTAGACAAAGGGATTCCCCACAAAGGACTGTCATGAGATCATTAGTATCCAAATAGCCTAACCTTTTGGTTTTTAACTGACCAAAATCCATTAAAATAGTCTGCTCTGGGACTTCATAGGCAACTTGTGTTTTTCTTTCAACTCTGGAGCAACCTGCAGAGCATACAGGTTCATAAATCAAATTACATTATTAAGGCCTCTTACCTCACACTATGTTATCATCTGGGTTGATAGCTCCAGGGAGAATCACTTGAAGCATAGCTAGTGACTCAGAGGCTTCTGCTTCCCCATCTCTGATATATTCTGAATGATCTGCTGGGTCCAGAAAGCATTTCAAGAGATCATTTCTGCTTTGTGACAGAAATCTGCTGTGTCAGCCCAGTACTTTGAGATCCATCCTGAATGTGTATTCATTTCAGTTGCCAACATAGGCCTGATTCAGTTGCCTGAACAAAGGCACTAAACGTACCGCCCTGCCTCCAGCTGCCACTGAAGAAAGGTGCAGGTCTCTCACAGGACTTACAGAATCACAGAAACCTAAAATGGTTACAGTTAGAAGGGACCTTAAACATCACTGAGTTCCAACCCCCCTACCATTGGCAGGGACACCTCCCACTAGACCAGATTTCTTGTATCATAACCTGCTGGTCCTCTGTACAGGATATCAGAAGCATCCTAAATTCTCCAGGGGATCGCAGATATCTGACACTTACCAGGTATGTTTGGGTGACGTATTTCTGCCATGAGACCAGAGCTGGATAATTTCAATCCTAGCAAAGCCTACCAGTTCTTTCAGTACTTTTGCAGTGGGAGGGCTGTTCTACAGTCAAATCTTGAGCCAGTAGCATCTCAGGCTGTCACTTAAAACATCTAAATTGAGATTAAAGATGAAACCATGACAAAATCTTAGGGCATATATTATGAACAGTATAAAGGAGAATGTGTAGATTCAAGTACATTCATTGTTTTATGATTTTGTTGTTTCCTCTCATGTTTCTTATAGGGGGGACACAGTTAGATGAACTCACCCTCTCCCCTCCAAATGAAGCATAAGGCACAACAAATACTGCTGGGGAGAATCTGGTCTTTACAACTCTATACAGGACTACAGAATCTAGATCATAGGAGTCTCTATTGATGTAGCTGAATCCAGTTCATATAAGGTGTGAGGAATGGTATCCAGTTGCAACAATTATTGTGTGTTTCAGCAAGAATTCTCCAATATATAATCTGTTTTGGAACATAGATTCATCATGTCGATTTCCTCATCAACTCAAACTCTGATTGGAAAGACAGGAAGAAACCTTCTTTCATGGGAAATATTCCAGCAAGATTATTTTTGTTGTGATATTAATTAAAAGGCAGCCTCATTTATCATAACAAAATTTTATCTTTTTACTGTTGAAATGTGAAGATCCTGTAGTCTGAATAACACAAGAAACAGGCTGTGGATTTACCCTATCTAATATCAGGCTTGTAATTCAGGTCATTGTAGCCTTCATTTAAAGACATGGGAGAAGAGATAGAAGACTCAGGCACATCCTCATGTACTCTCAATAGCACCTCCAGATGGCAAACTAGCCCACCTATCATCTGAGTCACCCACTGACTGTTGAAAATCAAAGGCAATTACATTCCTGATACTGGAACTTCAGTTATTTGCTTAAAATGAGTGTGGAAAATCTGCACTCTAAAATTTTTCAATGTACTGGCTGATTAAACTACTATTGACTCTTACAGAACAAACTGCAATCTGCAGAGGAGAAAGCAGAGCTGTAAAACCCCCAAAATATCTATATTTCTTCTGCAAACCAAATAGTCAGATGAAGCACTGATTCAAGTTCAGCAGCCCTAAGAAAGTTTTCCATTCTTTTTATCACTACCAATCTTAAGATCCCAAAGGAGTTTTTTTTAACAAAATTGCCTTAGATTTTGCCCAAAGCAGTTAAGCTAATCTGGTTTGCAACTAACTGTAGTTTGTAACAAGCAACTGTTTGTAGCTGAACCCAGACCTTGGGATATGACCTCATCTTCCATGGTTCAGATTGCTGTAAGTGCTACTACTATAGCAGAAAATAGTCAAATAAGAAAATAAATGAGGCTTCCTGTGACCTGCCTTTCCAAACTGTAGCAATGGCTGATCCATCTCTTCCCAGAAGCAGTGTTTAAAACTCTAAAATTTTGTCTTTCAGTGTGTCAGCCCAGTACTTTGAGACTTTAGACAAGGCCAACGCTTGTTTCTTTTGCTACATTCATCCTAAGCTAGTCACTTCAGGATTATTAAAGGAAGTTATAGGTTTAATTCAGTAGAAACCAAGAATCAAGGTTCAATGTATTTAATTACCAGAATCAAGGCTCCAGCCTACTTGCCTGTTTATCTCTAAACTGACCTGACAGAAAGCATAGCTTCATGTTCATAAAAAATTATAAGGAAATCTTCAAAGAAATATATTTCTTTTCTCTTCATTCTTTTTAGACATTCCAAACAACACAACATATTAATTTCCAAAGCATTCCTAAAACATTACCTACTATTAGCTATACTCATCTAAACTGAATTTATATTAGCTTCTATTACCAAATTGCAATAGCTAAGTTACAAATATAACAACTTTGAACTTGCATGTTTTCAAAAACAAATTACTAAGCAACCAAAACATTCGAATTTCATAAAGATATAGCTTTCCTTTCCTTACTCGACATCAAGTAAGACTTTTAAATGGTTAATGGAGTCCTTCTGCTAGTAAACTAACTTCTATTTATCAGCATTCTTCAGAACTCCTCTTTATCCACGGGCTTCAGTTCATTTTATCCAAACAAAGCAAACTTCTTAAGCCAAATTTTTCCCTCATTGCATTTCTCCAAAGTCAAATAGACTTATTAGCTTCATCATTTTTTTATGCAGAGCTGATGCTAAATAAAATAAATAATCAGAAAGTCTTGAATTTTTAAGAGCTATTCCTGGTCTGTTCTTTAATATCTCCAAGGGATCACCTTATCTTTGTGTATATATAAAAGTTGCATGAGACTATATGGCTTTCGGCCTCAGCAAAAACATGTTAACTGAGGTTTAGACAAGAATAAATTAAGTCCTAGTTTTCTATTTTTCTCAGACCATGGCAGAAGCAAAATTCTGGAAATTCATGAGATAAAACAGATCTAGCAAAAACAAAATTATAAATTTTAGAAGCAAAGAAAACTTGTTGCAGAACTTCCTAAAATGGGGACAAGTTAAGGGATCAGTCAATCCAACAACTTAAAGCAGCAGTCAAAAGCACTTCCAATATATAGAAAAAAAAAGTGGTTTAAGTGCAATGTAAAACTAATAAGATGAGCTGCAGCTAGGAACTTTCTAATAATTAAGGTCTGAGGACTACATTGGGATAAAGCCTCAGCTAAAGGTGAAATGATATGGAAAATAAAATTACAGTAGCTAGTGAGCAAGATTCTTGAACTTTGAAATACAACTTTTTCTATTGTGGAGGTCAAGGAATGAAGTTGGTCAGGCTTGCTCGAAGACCTTTGGCTGAAATGACTGAGCTAGAGTTTAAGGTCTAAAGAGAATGAATATATTTTTATTTTACTTGCTCTTGCAACAGAACAAAGCTACAGCCAAAGGTAAATTGCATTCAATGCAATGCTCACCTATAATCAAAGTAAATGGCTGCCTAGCAGCAGAAATCAAAAGTGTGTCTCCTCTTGCTCCATTCTAGAAAGAATTGCACCATGAGCCATATCTGCTTTCATATTTTGCTACTTTGCATTGCATCAAGATGAGTAAAGAAACTGGAAAAGCGTCATAAGCACCTGATTAAAAGATGTGTAAAGCTTTTCATGTTCTATTAATCTATTTCAAGTTCTAATTAAAATATGGTGGACAGCTCTGGAGGGCAATTCATTCCACCATAAAAACAGATACCTCAGACAGGTGGGATGAATTGCTCTTTGGAAATATTTGTCTCTTTTCATTTACTATGGAAAGAGCTTGTCTAGTCGAGGCAACACAGCTAATACATACATAGGTGGTTAAAATGAGTGATTCCTACCTGGAGGATATTATTAGCTGCTAGTGATAGACTGAGGTATGTTATGTATTTAGTTAAATTTGAAGCCAGATTAGTCTCAGATGCCTAAACTTTACATGACTAAAATAAGCCTACCCTTTTTATGACAAGAACGACTACCCTAGAGAAGGGATTGTAAATCATCTTCCAGCTTATTCCAAGTGTTAGTGCAAGCAGGATATACTTGAAAATTTCATCAAAATGTAGCTAAGTAAATTTATATTATACTTCATTGCTTGCAAATCATCATTCCAATAGCTGTTTTGAATGGAGGGAGGTGCTAAGAGGCTTGTCAGGTTACCCTAAAATCAAGAGATACCCATGGTACTTCCAGGTTATTTCTGAGCGCTACGTTGGAAACAGTTCTAGTCTCACATCACCTGTAAACGGCTCTGGAAGAAGAGTGGAGATGGTCCATCTGTATATTACTACTTATTTTGTACATTGCTCCAAATAACTATCTGTATAGCCTTATACAGACATAACATTTACAAAGCTGATGATTCATTTCTGGGTAAAACTTCACTGAATATCATTCTTATATTTCTGTTCTTTGGGTATTTTTAGTTAGCAAATGTGCTACACCAGTTTTTAAAAAAGGAGAGCATTCACAACTAAACTAATTGGCTAATAATTCACCTACTCTATAGATACTCAGTAGTCAATCAATCACAAATTAAGAAGTTTGTTTGAAAATATAGAAGAAGAATATATTAATATTAAACTTGTTAACATAGAAATTTATTCTGCTTTTGCTCTGTAGAATATAAAAATATAGGGTGTGTAAACAGACACAAACATAACCCAAATAGGTAAGTTTCTTCTTAAAAAAAATGGCTGCTCCTTTACCTGATGTCTAATGATTCCTACAATACAAAGTAATAGCCTGGCATTAAATTCATATATCAAGAATGTGATCTAGTGAGCAATTTTCCACAGAATATTTGAGAAATCACAATCTTTGATTCCTAATTTCATTAATGCAACAAACATTATAATGTAGTTTACATAGTTGATACTTTTAAAGTTGATATTTTTAAAACCTTACATTTGATGACTAGAACTTATAGTTGCCCATATTGATGCTTGTTGCTGAATCAATTGCTTCTAAATACTTCTTTAATGTCTTCCTGGAAACATAAAAAATATACACATGAGTAGTAGTTTTGATATAATGACAAATATACAGTAATATCAGATTCTGCATGTCTTTGCTGACCTTTGGGGTACAGACATGGATAGTATGGTCAGATGTATTCCTTGTTCCAGCTAAACACCTTTTTGGTGTTTGAAGGATGTTTGTGTCTTGTTAGCAGGAATCCAATGGTTTTTTTTCTGGCAATCTAAACTCAGTCACAATTACTTCTACCAAGTGCAATGTCAGGAAGCGTAAGTATAACGCAACATCATGGTTTATAAAGATAGAATCACTTCTCTACTTCTCTATTCTGTAATCAAGGATTACATTAAGTCCTTTTTGATACACCACTGTGCTTAGATGTTATGGTAACATAGGTCAAGGCTTGTAGGTTGAGGGAGGTCATTCTTCCCCTCTACTCTGCTCCGGTGAGGCCATAACTGGAATACTGCATCCAGTTCTGGACTCCCCAGTTCAAGAGAGACAGGAAACTACTGGAGATAGTCCAGCGCAGGGCAACAAAGATGACTGAGGGATTGAAGCATCTCCCTTATGAGGAAAGGCTGAGAGAGCTGGGACTCTTTAGCCTGGAGAAGAGAAGGCTGAAGGGAGGCCTTATTCATGCTTACAAGTATCTAAAGGGTGGGTTGAAGGAAGATGGAGCCAGACTCTTCTCAGTGGTTCCCAGTGACAGGACGAGGGGCAATGAGTACAAGCTGGAACACAGGAAGTTCCATTCAAATATAAGGAAAAACTTTTTTATGGTGAGGGTGACAGAGCACTGGAACAAGCTGCCCTGGGAGGTTGTGGAGTCTCCTTGTCCAGAGATCTTCAAGACCTGCCTGGATACAGTCTTGAGTAATGTGCTCTAGGCAATCCTGCTTTGGCAGGGGAGTTGGACCAGATGATCTCTAGAGGTCCCTTCCAACTCTGTCAAATCCTGTGATTCTGTAACAGAGTATAGATTCTTTAAGGGCTTAGGAAAAAAAGCCTGCCTTACGTTGTGAAAAAACAGTACACAGCTGTGAATGAGCTAAGGCATACGATTCCCAGCTGACAATCTTAAAGGCAGTCCAAGCTCAGAGAGATGCTGTTATTGGGAGTAAGAGAAAGGAAAAGAAGGTGAGAGATGGTGTGTGAACTGAAAGCTAGCAGTAAGTTTTTGTCTGCTTGATGAAGTGAATGATAGTCTCTTTTTGAGTTTGTTTGTAAAGCCTGTCTGTTTAATTGTTGAAGTTGTACAGGGCTGGAAACTATCACAACTGTGCTACTTTTGTGGCCTTGTTTCTCATTTAAAAAGAAAGGTGTAACAGTTAATTTTTTTTAGTATTGGTATTAGAAAGCATATTTCTGGGGAAAAAAAACCAAACACAAAACCCCTAATAACTAACTTGTAAAAATTAAAACAGTGTGTAGCTTTGTGAGTTTTCCTTTTTTTTTGGTAGTTGTTTCTTGTTTGTTTTTTTCTTTTCCTTTTTTGTAGAGCACTAATTTTTGAGTTAATGTATAGTATAAGAGTGGACATGGAAACTGGCCAGCAGTAGAAGCATCTTTGTATTAATAGAAAAATCACACGCACTGATACATCTTAAAAAGTACTTGTTAATCAGGTAGTTATAAATTTATTTATTTTATGGTCTATATGTTGTTGATGTCTGAACTAGAATATTTTGTAGTACTAACCTGGAAGCTTGGACTTATAGTTCTGTTAGAGAAGATTTATTTAATGAGACCTACTTTTATATAAGAGCATAACTAATGCTTTTTCATCTTTGGTTGTCTAGCACTGCAGTCCTTTCTGCTGCCTGAGAAGTGACATTGAAATAATTACACTGTAATTACTTTTGTCATTCTGTTTGTACTTCTGATACGAGCACAAATTTAGTGTTCCAGTTCACTTCTTTTAAAAGATCTTTAAGTACCAGGACAGTTCTAGGGGGTTGGTGGAAATAATTAAAAATAATAATCTTTGACTCTTGAGCTAGGGCTTTCTGAGTTCTTATTGTGGCTCGTCTTTATGATCAGATAGTTTCAAAAAGCTTAGTCCTGTAGATTTTATTAATGTGTGTCTTCAGTATTAATGGACTGCAAAGTGTGTAGCTGCTTCAAGGTAATGTAAGTAGTCCAAGAAAATAACATTATGTAGGTGGGTCAGTGGCATTTGCCATAAGTAAGAAATCATGATAGAATGCAGACATTTTTTGAATATATGTATATGTATACCATCATGCTTTGGTGTGACCTTACTTTTTCTTGTTTGTCATAGCTCTGTTTACTGTAATATAATTTATGCCTTGTGATTTTTATCCATTTGCAGGAATTTTAGGTTTTCCTTTCCTGTGTCATCCCTCTCTTGGTAGGTTTTTTTGATTTTTTTTTCTGTTATCATCAGGTGTTCTTCATGCTAAAACAGAACCTATTTTTAAAGGGATAGCAAAATAGAGGACTGTTTAGTAGGTTGTAACTGGTATTAGAATACACTCTCAAGAAATTGAATCGGGTTCTCAGACATCCAGGTTACATGTGTGTTTTCATAATTATTCTTTATCTTAAAACTCTTAATAACATTTTAACTACATATTAAAACATCTATTAGAATTAATCATGTGTTCCATTCATGTTCAGAGTAACATTTCAGTTGCTAGTTACAGCTGTTTCTTGAACAAGCCACTTAATTTTTGCTATGGCTATAACTCTTGTCCAAAGAGGATTTTAGTATGTTCTAAGAAGGTATATGGTTTGTTTAGAGCATTGTCCAAATTTCTTCAATGTGTTTTTTGGTTCTCCCAAATACAGAAGCTCTGTTCAAATGCAGAATGGTGCTAAGGTCTGCTTCTGTGTGCTCTGCTTCTTGTTTCTATTTGTATTTTTCATTCCTGGTGTATGAATTTCACTTAATCCCTGCATGTATCTTTGTAGTTTCCTAGCTCAGTCTGCTGTGATATCACTCTATTTTATTGTCACAGCTTGTAATCTAAAACAGAGATGTGCTTGGGTAACTGAAGTCTACACTTTCCCAAAGTCTGATGGAGAATCTTGACAGTTTTCTTCTGTTTATTGGTTTCTGATTCACATTACAATCTGGTCCCAAATTAGAGAATTCACGGTCCTCCCAAAAGATGTCTGACTGAACTGTCATTTCCTTAATAAAGCCTTCGAAAAATTCTCCCTTCGGTTTCTCATACAAATCTAGTAATTTTCAAAAGCAGCTTTCCTTAAAACATGACACTCTTCAAATAGATTAGCCTATTCTTAAGGAATTGCAGTTGAACGCTTCAGATCGCACAATTTTTCATCACAAACAACTGAAAAAAGTCCAACTAGTCATTTGACCCTTGCAGTTTTGCATGTTTTTTGTTTGGGTTGGGTGGTTTTAGCAGTTTATTTTCATGTTGTTTGAATAGTATGATACCTATATGAAGGTGAATGGAACTAGATTCTTATTTGAATCTCTCCTGTTGTAATAACTTCTAGGAGAATTCTAGTTAGAATTCTAGTTCCTGAATTACTGTCTTCTCATCCCTCTCCTCTTTCAAAAATTTTCCCCTCCCCTGTTGCAGTACACATCTTTCATATCTATTGTTTCTTCCTTTTCTTGTATTACCATAGAGAACTTTTTTGGAATGAACTGATGAGATTAATGTTTGACAGGTTTTGGGGGGTGAGAAGGGGGTGGTGGTGGTTTCTTTGTTTGCTCATCTGTTGTTCTAAACTCCTGTGGGATTAGAAGGAGAGAAACACATCTTGGTCTGTTAAGTCCACCTCTGCAAATGATCTCATTAATCATACTACAACATGCTGAAATATGACATGCCTAGAATTAGCTCAGTGTAGACATCCCTTCACTAGGGACCTATTAACCTAGTGATTATAATATTCTTCCAAATATGAAATCCTGAAGGACACTGAAATTCACCCTGAATCAGAGTCTCAATTTTAACCAAGAGCTTATATTTCTTATATATCTTCAAATAGGTCAATAGAGAGGCTGTGGAGGTTTAGTTTGGTTGGGTTTTTCAATCTCCTTCCCTCTCGCATCTCGGGCATGGCTATGCATTTAAATAGTCTATGAAAAACCAGAACAAATTCAGCACAAACCCAGAGGAAAAAAAACCCAAACAAACATGAAGATAACCTTTCATTTAAGGGGAACAGAAAAATTTCCTGGGAAGTAGAAGATGTGGTATAGGATGCAGATGATCTGTTTTCAAGATCATCCACAGGGAACATGAGCATTAAACTAATCCTGTGAAGCTGTAACGGGGAGAGGGGGGGGAGAGTGGGTGTTGTATGCTGCTACATATGACTGGATAACAAGACATAATTTTTGAGTTGAGAACACAATTCCACCCTTTGCCCTCCACCCAGCCTGTAGAGCTGAGAGAACTTTAAAAATTGCCCCCACCTAATGTGAGTGGACTTCAGTTTTGCACAGCTTCTAAACTACAGAGCCACACAGCTCTGTTTCTGATGTGTGTGTATTTATGTGCACTCACGTGATGGAGGAAAGTAAATGAAAGATCTTGTCTATTTCACACAGTACTTGGTCCCTTGATTGGATCTACTGGTAAGTTATGCTGGTCAATTTAGCTGTATTACCTAGGACTTAGTTCCCAATGGAGAGGAATTTTTCTTCAGTGAGTCTAAGCTGGTAATAAAGAGAAAGGAGACACTTTCCCATCATGGGCTTTAAAGTTAATGTGTTATTAAATGTGACAGTAGTCTTATCAGAGACCGTGCTCCATTTGCTTTGTAAAAAGCCTAGCAAAGGAGATGAATAAGGAATGCTGGATTTAAGCTCCATGTCGGAGCCAGCGAAATAGAAGAAAAATCTGACTCAAGAAAACAACTACACAAGAAAGTAGCCCATTGCTGAGCACTCAGATGACTAGCTTTGAAATGCATCTCTTGTGCAGGGAAGGTGAGTTTGCAGAGGCTTTCCTGACATCCTTTGAGAGTTCATGTACCACACTGGCTACAAGAAAACCAATGTTTTTCTCCCCCTAACTTTCCAAACTAAAGAAAGAGATCCTGAAAATCTGTGTAAAGCAGATGCTACATGTTATAAACAGTTCACAGATCTTGCATCTGTACATGTTAAATTTTCACTAAATTGTAAGATCTGAGGTTTGAAAGTCTCCAGAAGTGATACCTCTATTTAAATCATGCTAAAGCTTTAAGAAAAAGTAAATAAGTAAATAAAATGAAAAAAAAAATAAAACATACAACAGCAATAAGACTTGGATTAATTTATAGAAGATGGTGATCTGAAGGAAATGCTTCAAAACTGTTATAGGCACAGCATCTGATTCTTCTAATTGGAGGTGAGAAAAGCCACTTGTAGCGTAAAAATCTGGGGGAGAAAAGAAGGGAATTAAATGGACTCCTCATTCTGAGTTAGAGAAATAAGAGTGGAAGGGGAAGCAAGGATTGGGGAAGTCAGTTGGGTAAGGTCCATCCCCTGTCTTATCAGGTCAGCCACAAGCCTCCAGAACAAAGACCCAATTCCCAATGCACTACAGCAGAACTGGCAAAATCCATACCTTCAGATTCAGAGTCCAACATGGGAAGCAACAGAGATAGAGAATGTCCCACAAATAATGACCAAGTAGGCTCTGTGCAAATGTTTTGAAAGATGTTAAAATCTCAGTAGAATAACAAATTGTGGGTTGTATACTTGCCTCTTGGTGTAACTGCTTATGTTCCTAGAAATACCACAAACGGTTCTTGTTCTTGGGATCAGTTGAAATGGGAAGTTCCTTTTGGCTGCCCTACTGATACATAGTCGTAAGAAAATAATCTGTCAAGTGACTACTGTAGTAGTTCTTAGTAACTATATGTNTTTTTTTTTTTCTGTTATCACAGCTTCAGTTTCCTAGCTAGACTTTCAAAGCTTTCACTGACAACAAAATTGCCCTAAATATATCTCTGGCATCTTGCTCTGAGTCTGGAATTTTAATTCAAAATTGACCTGTTTTGTCCATTTGAGAAGTCTCAATTCTATGATTTCAGCCTTCTGTAAAAACACTGCAGAAATGAAAATATAATTTCATCCTATTTTTCTTTTTGGGATACACAGGATTATAGATAGCAGATCAGCATGTTTGAAGTGTTGGATTCTTCTTCTGCTAAGTCAATTTAGTTTCCAATAGAGCTGAGGTGTTCCATGCCTTGTAAAAAGGATGTAGTTTCATGCATATTGCATCATTTCTGGCAGAAGACTGGTCTTGATGACCCAAGTGGATTTTTCCAGTCCTGTGTTTCTATGGTAGGACTTTTTCAATGGGATTGCATCCTAGTCTGTATTTTATTTCTCAATCTTATAAGACAATCCAATAAACGTTATTCCATATGTTATCTTGGAGAGGACTTGAGGTTTCCAAGTTTCAGTCCAGTTTCAGTCCAAGATCCGATTTTAAAGCTTAATGGCATATGTAGATTTGAATGTCAAACTGCACTATATCTTCCTTTTAAGCAAGATAATATTTTCAAAGCAATAGTATATTACAAGACATTGCTAATGTGTGACTTTTGTGGGTTTCTAATACTTCTTTTCCTTTGAATTTTTCCTACTTCATTAACACACTACAGTGCTATTGGTTAAGATATTCTGGGTAACTTTTCTTCCTCTTCAGGGTGATTGCAGAGTTTGCCCTGCTAATATTTCTTCAACTGTGTCTTCATGTAATGCATAGTGGGTTTAGACAAATATATGTAGGAAAAGTCTGAATTTCTATGTAAGGGGAAATCTGGTGGAACACTGTTAAATAATCAATAGCTACAATCTTGAAAGGAAAAAGTTACTTATGAATACCACATTTACTTGAATGCATGTCTATTTTTATTTATTCTAATGCCAGTCACATCCCCATGGCAGAAAAAAAGATGTTGGGCTTTTCTTTGTTGATCTCCCTACAGTAACTAAAAGAAGTCATGATCTTTCATCATATATAACAAGAGCTGATATATATGGCTCAACAGTACAAAACGCCAGAGCTATAAACTTTTACTTTTTGTACTTGCAGTTTTTTACTTTTCTACTTTTTACTTTGAGTTTGGCTAAGGTAGAATTAAAGTCTAAACGTTGGCAAAATAGAAAGTATAGAAAGAAAAGCTGGTGAAGGGATGCATAAAGGGACCTTTTGGTTAGCAAGCTCTTTGGAATTTGACAGCTGGCATAAAAATAAAGCAGGGTGTGGTTTTTTTGTTTGTTTTCCTTTATCATGTCTCTACAATTAAAATTGGTAAAACTTGGTTTGCAAAAACATGACAAAGCAAATAAATTTGGAGAGTTGAATTTGGGTTTTGGTGTTGGGGGGGGGGGGGTTATTTTCATTTTATGAACATGGAGGCTTTGTTTTCTTTCATTTGTGTTGTATACAGAAACTTAACATGAGAAAGCAAAAGTTGATGTCACTATTTGACCTGAAAAATAATTGGATAGAGAGGAACAAGCATCTCAATTGTTGGAATAGAGAAGGCGGCCTTGTCTCTAATATTGAGGTAGTATAGTGTCTGTCCTTTAATTTTTATCATTAAAGAACTTTCTATAATTGGAAAGTACAGGTTAATGTTGTAAAGTTTTCCAGATTGTGGTGGTTTCCCCCTCCCAATAATAACAAAGTCTCAAAGTAAATACTGCCAATGTAACATAGAGATGTACGTACATTACAGAGTAAATATAGAATTTAGCTTTGTTGGAACTATGTGATGAAGAATGATCTCTTTAACTAATTGCATTAACTACTTCACTACACATCTTGACAGTGACAGAAGCTTAGTAACCAAGAGATTATTTTTTCCCCCATGATTATTGCTTAAAGTCCTATTTGTGAAGAAATGGTAATAACTAGTTTCTTCGGGTGAATAAAAAACTCTAACATCACCCACTTCTAGTAAATTGCAAATTTTATTGCAAAAGTACTGAATTTTGTGGTTTATAACTCCCTGCCTGCAATTTGATGTGTAAACTGTTATCTTTTTGAAGTTACCTTATTCCAGACTCCCTGCTTGCTTGTGAAGAAATTACTGTATCGGTCGGTATCACTTTTTGGCAGCTTAAAAACCCCCAAAGCTTAGAAATATAATTCAAAAGTGTAAGGGTGAGCTGATGGAGTCATGGAACTTTCCCCCTTTATGTCCAGTCATGCAGGGTACTGGAGCTTTCAAATTACCTGGTGGAAATTCTTGTTTTGCTGTGTTGAAACTGCCACTGGGACAACACTGGTCCATGTGAGCAGTGACAATGAACAAGACAGACTGCCAGAATCTGACTCTGGATGACTTCTGAACAATTTGTTCTGCTAAAACATATTTATAACGGTGCCAAGTAAATGAACACAACTGCTGAAAACCCCACCTTAAAGCCAAAGGGAGAGGCTGACTGGCAACGTGCTTCATTCTGTAACAGCAAGCAGATGACAGCAAGCAGGGAAAGAGTCGGGTATTGTCAGAAGACAGACGCATTCTGGCTGCAAAGCCCTTAGTAGTAGCTTTCAGTTGGCTGAGTTTGTTTTGATGGTATAATAAATTCATCTTTCAAATCTGCACTGCTAGATCAAAAACTCTGCAGCTACATAAAGCAAAGAGCTAATCTGGTGCAAAAAGAGACTCCAAAAATAAACTACCTCCTTGTTTGGTTTTTTTTGTTTTTTTTTTTTTTCAAAAAAACCCCAACAAAACAAAACCCCAACCCCACACAATCCAAACCCCCAAATTTGGACATACAATAATTTCATGCTAACTACAGAAGTACTGTCAATATCATATCTAGCATAAGCCTGGTACGGATGAAATGTGTACTCCTGAATGTTCTTACGTGGTACAGTACTGGGATTAATGTTCAGAATCAGTTCAGAGAAAGAATATGAAGCAAGAGTATCACAGTCCTATAAAAAAAGGAAAAAGAGGCTTCCTCTGAGGACCAAACAAGAAGCAAAAAATGTGGCTGTGAATAAGGACTGAACATTCCACCCCCAATTTATGCCATTAACAGGCTCACAAGTTGGGAGACTGCTTTGTGTTTCAAGAGAAAGAGCTTGGAAGTGGACTACAAGAAGGTTTGGAGTTATTCCTTCTTGGCAACTCCTAATTACATTGTCAAACACTATTGCTCATCACAAGGTAAAGCTCATGGAAGGTGGACTCTGCTCTGTGGACACTTAGCAAGATTGTCTCCAAAAGCAAAAAGACTTGGGATAAAAAGAGACGGGGAGTAGCAGTTGCAGCTTGCAAAGAACAACGCTCACCACACTGTGTGTGGCTCTGTACAACACAAGCCCAGACAAATTCTGGAGTTTGGAGCAATATGCAAGAATTGCAATAAATTGCATCACTTTCACAAAAGTTTGCCAGCACTTAGCTTTTATAGCACATGCATTAAGATGGCTACAACAGCATTAGTATAGAAGAATAATTTAAAAATGTGACAGACTGTATTATGCCAGACGATAGCCCATTTGTCAGGCATTGTGTGTTTGGTGAAGGAAAAATGACTATTTGGATTTAAAGTAGCAGCTTACAACATAGAACAAAAAATGAGCTAAAAGGTGGGTAGGTTGTTACATTGTTATTTTCTTTTCCTGGTTCTTGCCCACAAGAATAATTTTAGGTAATCCCTAAAAGAGGAGCTAGACAGACATTATTCTGATTCTCAGAGAGAATGTAATTTAGAGGTGGTTAGCACCGCAAGACATGGCACTTGTATTTTTTGTGGCTCCTTTTATCGCTGCTGGATTATTCTTTTCATTTTCTTTTCCATTATGTAGTTAGTATTTGAAATACTTCTTGGATGGTTTCTGGTTCTTCTAGCTGCATTCACAAAGTAGCTTTTTCTTCAGTGATGGCAGTAATCTGGCTGTCTTTCTGCTACCTGGACAGCTACCTCTGAGAAAACCTGTATGAATTTATTGGATTTGACATCGCCTTCTCTCCGTTTAAAGAAAAAAGAAAAAAAAAAAAAAACAAACCAACAAATTAACTTGAAATTTGCTTGAATATTTAAGCATTGGTGGGCAATACACGAGCTTAATACAGATGAAAGTTGCATAGTTCTCTTGTATTTGCTGTTATGCACAAAGGAGTCATTTGGAAGAATATTCTGTACTCAGAATCAGCAGAATTCCAGGGTTTATTTAGACCCCCTTTTGGAGGGCAGAAGAAAAAAAGAAGAAAACATGACAGCATGCACCTTCATCAGATGAGTCTTCCAAGACTGCAATCCGAATCACATTTGGTATACAGACTTCTTTTTTTCTTTTTTTGTTGGTTACATACTCTGGTTTGTACACCAGAAGTTTCCAGCTGTGCAAAGCCGTAGAAACTGCAGCAAAACTGCAGGGCTACAATTCTAGCAGATAAAAAGTAACCATATAAGAAAGTAATCTGGGTGGAAGGAGGTAATACAAGATATGAGTGCCTACTACTGTGCCTCTAAAGGCACATAAGGTATCCTGGAACCATCAAAGGTGATTTAGGGAAATCTTGGCCTAATGTGGCAATAGGACTTAATGAACTCTATATTAAGCAAGAAAGAGAGGGTATTTATTGCTCCTTGGAAAGATCCTCTCTGGCGTTATGGAGCACAGAAACAGGTGTGGGATGTTGGTACCTTGTGACTGAGCTGCTGCAGTTGATCACACAAGACTTCTTACACCCGAGACACATGCAGATGCTCTGGCACAGGGCCTCACGGCAATGCAGTGAGGCTACAAGGGCTGCCTCTCCTCAAAGCAGGAGTTCTTCCATCCTGCGCAACTACAGTCAGACACCTATCATAGAATGGTTTGGGTTGGAAGGGATCATCAAGTTCTAACCCCCCTGCCATGGGCAGTGACACCTCCCTCTAGAGCAGGTTGCTCAAAGCCCCATCCAGTCTGGCCTTGAACACTTTCAAGGATGGGGCATCTACCACATCTCTGGGCAACCTGTTCCAGTGTCTCACCACCCCCACAGTAAAGAGTTTCTTTCTAGTATCTAATCTAAATCTCCCCTCTTTCAGTGTAAAACTGATCTCCCTTGTCCTATTGTTACACTCCCTGACAAAGAGTCCACCACCACCTTTATGTACTGGAAGGCTGCCATAAGACCTCCTTGCAGCCTTCTCTTCTCCAGACTGAACAACCCCAACTCTCTCAGCCTGTCTTCACAGGAGAGGTGCTCCAGCCTTCAGACCATCTTCATGGCCCTTCTCCGAACTCGCTCCAACAGTTCCGTGTGCTTCTTATGTTGAGGGCTCCAGAGCTGAATACAGTACTTCAGGTGAGGTCTCACTAGAGCAGAGTACAGGGACAGAATCACCTCCCTCGATTTGCTGGCTACACTTCTTTTGATGCAGCCCAGGATGCAGGTGACTTTCTGAGCTGCCAACGTACATTGCCAACTCGTGTTGAGCTTCTTGTCCAGAAGCACCCCCAAGTCCTTCTCTTCAGGGCTGCTCTCAATCCATTCTCTGCCCAACCTGTATTTGTGCTTGGGATTGCCACGTCCCAGGTGCAGGACTCTGCACTTAGCCTGGTTGAACTTCTTGAGGCACCAACCCTCGAGCCTGTCCAGGTCCCTCTGGATGGCATCCCTTCCCTCCAGCATGTCGACTGCCACCACACAGCTTGGTGTCCTTGGGAAACTTGCTGAGGGTGTACTGAACCGCACTGCCGATGTTGCCAACAAAGATGTTGAAAGGTACTGGTTCCAGACCCAACTCCTGAGAAACACCACTCGGCACCTAAATGAAGTATGACAGACAGACAGACGTCCTCCACGAGATGTAAGCGAGGACTTGCAGGCCCCGCAAAGCCCAACCCCAGGCGGGGCACAACGCCGGGTTCCTCCGCGGTTACCTGCGGGTTCCAGACGCCCCGCTCAGCAGGTGCGAACCCCCCCCTCGGCCCCGGATTTCCCGGGGGGAGGGGGAAGAGGCGGGGCCGGTTGGCGCATGCGCCCGGCGGCCGGGCTGGCGGCGGGAGGGAGGCGGGGTCGGGGCGGCTGCGCGGAGAGAGGGCGGTGGCGCCGCCGCCGCTGAGGAGAAACTCCGGCGGGGAAGCGGCAGCCGCCGGCACCCCCCCCTGCA
>VXBJ01005355.1:194228-225558 GCA_013400055.1 Nycticryphes semicollaris | reverse complement strand
CAGCCGGGGGCCCCGAGCTGCCGCTTGAGGGGAGGAGAGGGGTGTTCCCGCATCCCCCCGGCCTGTGTGGATGAGCGGCCTCCAGGAAGGCGGCGGCAGCGGCTTTTGCGGCCTCTCCATGGCTGGGCCCCGGCGGTGAAGGCAGCGGGAGCCGCCTGTGTCCGCGTCGCGCCGGGAGGCAGCGCAGCCACCAGGGGGCGGGCGGGGAGGGGGATGAGCGCCGCAGCCGCCGCCGCCGCCTCTGCAGGAGCCGGTGTCGCCGCCTGCACCGGGGCCGAGGGCGGCTTCTTCTTCTTTTCCAGCGGCTCTGGTCCGGCAGGATCCATGGGGCCCGAAGAGGTTTCAGCTGGCGGGCTGGGGGGCTTGCCTGGCACCCTGGCGCCGCCGTCGCTGGGTTGCCGGAGCCGCTACCAGCTGCTGCTCTCCGGGAAGGCCCTGGCCGACAGATACCGGAAGATTTACACGGCGGCGCTGAGCGACCGGGAGCTGGGGAGCCACCCGGGCAGGTAACAAGCACTGAGCTTCCCCGCCAGGACAGACGGGCAGCCCCGACGGCCGCCGCCATCCTTCCCATCGCCGGTTGGGAGCGGCCCTTTCCCCAGCGGCTCCCCTTTTCCCCCGGGCGGTGCACCTTCTTCCTGGCGGCGGCGGCACGCCTCGCCTCCCCTCCCCTGGCCGCCGCCCTCCTCATCCTCGCCCCCTTGTCGGGCCGCCCGGTTGTCCCTCACCGCCTTTGCCGTGTGGCCCCCCGGGGGACGGAGGGGGCGGTGATGTAACCCGGCGGCTGCCCAGGTGCCGCCCGGGCCCTGCCGCTAAGCTTGGCCGGCGTTAACCGTGCAGATGGCGCTGCCACCTCCCCCTTCAGGGGACCGGGGAGCTGGTCGGGGGAGTTACCTGTCCCCGCTCCCCTCCCCCAGCACGGAGGCCGGGGGCTCCGGCACGCCCTTGCGGTAGAGGGTAAAGCCCCCCGCTCCGCCCAGGGCGGGGGGATGGAGGGTTTCCACGCGGTGTCCATGTTTGAGACCTCGGGGCGGCCCTGGCGCCAGCCGGGGCCTGTGGTGCCGCCGAAACGGGGAGAGAACCTCCCACTGTCTCGACCTGGGCTCCCTCAGATCCCGCTGTCGGGGTCGTCCGAACGAGGAAGGGTCTCCCCGGTTCTTGGCCGCCTTGTCGGAGCAGCCTTTGAGCTGCCCTGCCTTATTTTTCCCTTCGCTTTCAGTAATCGCCTTGTCGGCGGCCTGGGTGTCTGGAGGGGGGGGGGCTGCGTCCTAGGCAGGGCTTTCCAGGGGGAGCCGGGAGGGGTGTGTGCTCCTTAGCCTCCATCCCCGGAGGGAGGATGGTGCCCCTCGGGGTTGGCTTTGCCGAGGCAGGTCCTGCCCAGCCGGCTCTCGGCCTCGGCAGGGTGCCTGTTGCTCCCGCCGCTTGTCGCCCCGGGGTGCCTCGGCCGCCTTCCCTCGCTCCCGAGTCCGGGTGCCCGCACGCCGTCTGACAGATGAGGGAGAAAGGGGAGGGCGGCCATGAGGGGCGGCGGATGTCGGGCATTACCCCCCATCTCGGCCCTGGAGGTCCCTCCTGGGGCGTTGGAGGGGAGGGGCGGAGTGGGCGGCCGGAGCCCCGGTGTGAGGGGGGCGAAGGGCGGTCTCCCCCCATAGTCCCCGGGCGCTCCCCATTGTTTCCCTCCGGAGGTGGCTGAGGATGCGGAATGACACGAAAGAGGCACCTTTCCTGTGTTTCTTAGCCTCTGCTGGCCTTAAGCTGTGGTGTGGGTAGCCCGGTGGTGAGGAGAGCTTTGAGTCACCCTTGTTTTGAGTTGGTAAACGGTTGTGAAGCACTGAGGTGGTTGGCTCCTTCGGTTTGTGTGGCTTTTTGGTTTTGGGGTTTTTTTTCAGTCTGGCTGGAGCAGTAGCGCTTATTTCCCTCCACAGAAAGGCTGCATCTGGGAGTGGCATTAACGTAACCCCTAAGAGAGTAACATAACTTTCCCCGTTTACATATTGGAAACGTGGACTGTTAGAGTTGGCATTTGACATCTTAGCAAATACTGAGTTCTTTTCATATGGCCAGGAAACTATAGTTCCTTTTTTCACCCGACGTTGACCTGTGACAGTTTTCCAACCCCATGTATTCCTTTAATTCAGTTCTTATGCTTTTATCTTTAATTTTTCTCTTCCTGCTTTTGAGCTTTGTACCATTTAATCCTGGGTTCTGCAAAGTGCTAAGCATAAGGAAACAGCTAAATGTAGGGAAGTCAGTAGTGCTGTTGCTGTGTGGTGTTGAGATACGTGTCTGAATTTTGCCTTAATGTACCTGTATTTTTTGAAGCTGTAGTTTTGAACTCATTGTGTCCTCCATGTGTTTTTAGTTTTAGGATAATTCACTGATATCTCTTCTACTACTTATTGTAGACGATACTAGCTTTAGGTGGGTGTAAATGTTAATGTTTCTTCTAACTGACATTTTAAAAATGATTACTTTTAATTCCAAGACACCATAGATTGCATTCTTTTGGGTTCTATTTCTTATTAGCAGATTCTTACGACAATGCCATTTAAAAGAAACAGTGACATTTATAGTTACTGTATGCCTTTATTCTTAAAGGATAGTTTTACTCATGTGTCTTGGCTGGATGGTGTCATCTTAGAGCAAATCAAAGAAAGTACAGAGGAAACAGGTTATATTAGGCTGTTGACAAGTAAATGACAGCTAGTTAATACTGGTTAATACAGCCAATGTGTATAGAAGGATTTTTGAGAGGAGGAATATTTAATAATCAGCTGGTTTTCCACCATCTCGTTATACTCACCTGCAACATCTCATGTATCAGACTGATGGCAGCCAAGGTGCTGCTCATGATCTCCATCCTTTATCCATGCTAGCGTCATAATATTCCAGTTTAAGGCTTGAGAGCATCAGCCACCTGGTAGTCTTAAACAGAAATGGTCAAAAATGCTTTTTTACAAACAAGTAACAATCCCAAACATTTTCTAAAGAGATACTTTGAAGGAATTTGTGACTGCATCTAGTTGCTAAGGTAGATAACAGCATCAGATAATTTAATTGGAGTTTAAGATAATATAGCTTAAAAAAAGTCTCTTGGTTTTTATTTCTGTGGAAAATCTGAAGCCTTTTAATCTGTCAGTAGGAGTGTTTGTGATGAGAAAAAGATCTTGAAGTAGCTTAAAAAAGCCTAAGCAAATTACTTATGAACATTAATAAAATTCTTCCTGTGCTCCGAGATGACTAATTTGAAGAATAATAATGCAACCTGCTTGCAATGTGTCAGTGTAGAATTTTTGCTTAAACCCTGCAAACTTGTAAGCTAAAATTCATGTGGTGTGACCAACACCTGCCTCAGTGAGTGCCTTTATTCCAAACCTGACTTGAATGTATATGCAGAACTAGAGAGCGCTATGAAAATGCTTGCGTGTAGAGGAGTTAAGCATTGTGGAGATTATCTGGAAGTCACAAGTAAGATTAGTTTTTTTGTTTGCAAGGCGCTTGTGCTTGGTTGTCATCTGAAAGTAATGAATGTCACGTGTTGAGTAGGATGCAGTAATTGGCTTTGAAACAGAACTAGCAGTTCTGTGCATTTCCTCGTGCGATACTGGCTGCCGTGTCATGAACACTGTGGTCTCCAAAGGAGAAGGTTGGGCTGCTGTGCGTGCTCCCCCTGCCACGTTGACATACTTATTTATATAGTCTCTTGCAGTAACAGATTAGACACTCACTCTGGGTTAAAATTAACTTGGCAAAAAATGGGTTGTTGTAATACAGACTAATTCCCCGATCTGGCTCACCTTGTGATTGTGCTTGTGACAGCATGAGATGAAGGGTTGTACAAAGATCTGTGTAGAGAGAGGCAGGAGCGAAGAAACTGCTGGTTTCATCACTAGT
This sequence comes from Nycticryphes semicollaris, assembly GCA_013400055.1. Taxonomy (NCBI): domain Eukaryota; kingdom Metazoa; phylum Chordata; class Aves; order Charadriiformes; family Rostratulidae; genus Nycticryphes; species Nycticryphes semicollaris. Next base: position 221,664 of record VXBJ01005355.1, on the reverse strand, counting down.
GCCAGAGTAATAATTCTATGAAAGGAAACAGAAAAAAGTATCTAGTCATGCAATTTAACCTACAGACATCTTTGCTCACATGGCAGTATTAAGGATCAGTTACAATACTACTAGCAGTGGGAAATTTACTTGTCAAATCAAGATGGGTTTGGAAGATACATGTGCTCAGTGCTTAATTTGAAGTCTCTGCTTTGTGGCTACTGAAATATATGAAAATTACTAGTAATGACATAATGGCTAGTGCATCCATGAAACTCTGTAAAATGCTAGTAGGAAGCATAAGCCCTTTCAGAGGGCAAGCAAAAGCTTCATGTTGTTGGAGTGTTGTCTCATACCGTGGGTTCTGAGTGGGTGAAACTGGAAGTCTGCACTCTGTTACTAAAGCATTGTAAGTTGTTAACTGCTTTCAGTCCTGAAGCTTTGCATTTGCAAAGGTGGTTTAAAAGTATTTCTGATTTTCACATTTTTGCTGTCTTCAAATATACAGTTTTTCTGTTGTATAACTTAATCCTAACACGTAGTCCTATCTGGCTGAATTGCTGCAATTGTCTTGTGCATCTCAGGGTTTTCCCTAAACTGTTAGTCCCTTTTGGGTTTTTTTAAACTTATGTAGGTACTACCAGAAGTATCAGTTAGGCTCAGTGTGTTCTTTCAGACTTTTTGTCAGATGTGGATAGATATACAAATTTGTAATGGCTTCAGCATGGCCTGTTTTCTAATGAAAATGTTCACTACATCATTTTGACTAACTTGAAACATTAATATTACAGTGATGATATACTCTAAAATGGCAGTAATTTCATACTCCTGTCAAAGTGTTTTTCATCTGTTTTAAAATTATCAAGTGGTCTTTACCAAGAAGTTCATTATAGGGTTGGGTTTTGTGTGTGTGTGTGTGTCCATCCATAGGACATCATCTCAGCAACTGTACAAGTAAAATAGTGCAGATCCAAGAATCGTTTCTGAATAAGTTCTTCTTTGGTTCCATTTGCCCTTTAAGTTATTTGAGGTGGCTGTCTGGATTTCTGTAGTAACATTAGGTATCAGAGATGCAATAATACTCAATATTGAAAATTTCCTATGCTCCTTTCTTAAAGGCAGACATCACACTGAGTTTGTTGGGTGCCTAATTTGCTGTATAAAGTTCAGTAGAAACATTCTATCAAGTAGTTTAAAAGCATAAACTATTTGAAAATATAAAAGCTTTTGGGAGGTTACTTGTTTTGTTCATTATTTTGCTGCTAAAGGTGCCTCTTAACTTGGATCATTCTGAGGAAATTTTTTTTTATTGTGGAGACAACAAATCCAAACAAATCTAATGTTGTGAAGATCAATGAACATTTCAGTCATGACTGGAATGTAAGAGTCTGCTGTTAACCGGAAATCAGATGGGTGTTTTTTCCATCCATTTTGGCTGAAGAAGATACAGACAATTTTCTTTCATTTTATGGTGATTCTTTCTACTGGATGATAAAAGAAATTGTTGGAAGTAGGCCAGCTCATCCACACTCAGTTGTAGGTTAGTCTTCAGTCTTTTCAAAGTTGACTCAAAGTCTTCCCTTATGCCCTTTCTTATGCCCAGATGCTTGTTTTGTTTAGCCCTGGGATGTTTTAAGTATATATTTTTCAAAACATCTTGGAGAAACACTGCTGAAACATTTCACCTTTGCACTGCCAAGTTATTAAAGAGTTTGTAGAAACCATGTTTAGTAAATTTAAATCTGTGAAATTTGTGTTAATTTGATTGTTGGTATGCCAGAATGCCTTAATTTCTTCAGATCTGAAGCCTTTACAAAAGCTGTGAGCTCCTTTTTGTTTAGAACTTGATGCTTTTTAAAAATGAAAGTATAATTGCAGAAAGTTTGGAAGCATTCACTTGACTGAAAAAATAAAGGTTACACGTGAAGTGTACAAATGAAATGACAGTGGTGTTTCTTGTGGAGTATTATGCATTTCATATTACATTTTTCTGCATAATCCTTTGAAAAGACTTGTTCTGTAGGTCCCTTCCAACTGAAATCCCTACCCTTCCCATGTTATTTGTCAAATAAATTAAAAAAAAAAAAAAAAGAAGTTTTAAGTCCTTATGTGAACTTAAAACTTTATTTAATTGGAAAGTTGATGTGCTTTTAAGTCTTGCATTAAGTTAACATATGCATTAGAAAAGCTGGTAACAGTTGCTGTCTGTTGTGGGGCTTTTAGCTCCAATGTAGTAATGTTCTAATACTAGATTACGCTATTTCTTAATAGGTATTAACTAACAATTAAAACTGTATTTTTACTACTACAAGGTAGTTCTTTTAAAAATACTGTAGTAGTTACTTAATAGTGCACTTGGGCAGTATTAATGTAGAAAACATAACGGAGCTGGAAAGAAGCTAGTATGTTGAGCAGTTTATGATGTTTATTTTATGGGTGTATATGTATATGAATAATGTATCATAATTTATATAAGAGATTTGAGACATTAAATAACCTGGAATCCATAAGAATATTCAGGTTTTGTGGGTTGATAGAAATGCATTTCCTATTCCCATAGAGGCTGAAAAAGGCTTAGAAATTCAGTGATGCTAGAAGACACCTTTGTCTCTTGTAGTCGTGGGCCCTTTTGCTGCTTGATTTAGAAGGGGACGTGTGTAATTTGGAAAGGAATTAGTGCATGTGATAGAATCCCATTGTGTGATATTTTTTTCCTTCCCTCCCCTTCCTCCCCCCCGCCGTTGTTTGTTTTGGATTACAAAATACCACTATGTGAAGGCTTTTAAGCCATTTGCTCTTCAGTTAGGAGTTCAATTATAGGTCAAAGTGGAACTGAACAGAAGTTACAAAACACTGTTAAGCTATTTTTATTTTTTGTTAGCTATGAGCGTGTGTCAGTCTTGTGAGTGTGTCAAGTAGCAGCAGCTACAGTGTTTGTACTGTTAGTGACACTATGAATGTTCACCTGGGGAGCTGATTGATGCCTTCACCACTACGTAGTTGTACTATTTTGGTCATTATTGGTTCTGCCTTTGTTCATATGGTAATTGTCTTTTAGTAAGGTTAATAATAATGATGTCAGCAGATAATTGTGTCTCTTCCAATTCTTCTTACCTGCTCTTGGGTTTAGACATTCTTGTAGATGCTTTTCAAATATAGGTAAGGCTTCATGTCATGTCTTTTTTATTGCTAGATTAGTTCTTGCTTGGTGTTTGGTGATCTCTTGGTATTGTTGCCACCTTTTGAGGATCTTGGCTGCTCAGCTGTTTTCCAAAATACTGTACTGAATGTGTTTTAAGCTTTTAAAATGATTTATCCTTTCTGAATGTCAGCTTGGGGATTACTGCTGAGAATATTTGGGGGCACGTGGCTGTAAGTGTTGGTATCTCTACAATAGGGAGGTTTTTAATAGTGGCAACCTGTCTGACTCGAGTATTAGCATTAGAAATTCAGTAATTAAATCCGTATGAGGTCATTGCATGTATTTTGGGGGAGTGTGTTGGGGGTGTGGGTCCTGGGGATAATGAAGTCTCTTCCACTTTAAACCAGGAGACATTACCTGAATGTTCTGCTGAAATTAACAAAACCTTAGAATTTTCACATGCAAATATAAGTAAATAAAGCTCCTGAGTGGGACATGAGAGGCATCAGCATTTTAGTTTTGCAACACTTGTGGTTTATTCTGCATAATATTTTAACTAGTGACTGTTTGGTTTTTTTCCTAATTTATTTCAGAATAGTTACAACTGGAAATTCGAGGAATAATCAGAGTTATTTCTGCCCAACTGAAATTGGACTTTTCTCCTGCTTTTTAAGGGGATGTGAGTTTTCTTGGTAATTTTGATATAAAGTCAGATTTCCCATTCTTGGTAGTCTTCAGGTTTTCTAATCTCTGTACCCTGGGATTCTTACGCATGCTGATTTGAAGCATTCTGTGTGTATGCTCTATTTTTTTGTTTCCCTTTTATGTTGTTGGTGGGGTTTTTTTTGGGGTGTTTTGTGTTTGTTTGTTTGTGTTTTTGTTTGTTTTTTTAAAACTGAGAGGAAATGCCAGTTAAAGTTTACCCTGCTGTTGCATGCTGATGGCCTGTTAGGTGGCAAATAGAAGCAGTTAAAGTTAGCCTGGAGCTGGAGCAGTTTAAGAAGTTAGTATCTCTCACTGCTGGCTGTGTGAGCTGTAGTAAATGTGCTTCCTGCGTACTTAAATTGATGTTGAATTTGTTTCTGCCATGTTAACCGTCAGTTGTGGGGGTTTGGTTTCGGTTTTCCTCCTGGCTAAAATTTGGTCAATTCTTTTCCTGACATATGACTAGGTATGTTTCGCCAAACCTGTAATCTAAAGGCTGTTTATGTTTATAAAAACACATAGGACATAGCAATAAAGCGGTCTTTGGTACTGAAGCACCTCATCCAAACTGTTTTCCACGTCTTTGGTTTACTCTGGAAACTCGATCTCTTGCAGAATCTCCTAAATACATGGTATCTTTTTTTTTTCTTTTTCTTTCTTACCTTGCTTGCCATAAACACTGCTTTACACTGAGGTGCTGGTTGGAATGGTAGTCTTAGAATTAGCAATTTTTCTGCTGTAAATGTAGGTTTTTTTGCAGATAATCTTTCCCGGTGGTTTTCCCTAGCCAATTCCTACCATTGTGCCCTTCCAAAAGATGAATACTAGAAATTGGCAGAGGAGAATGTCCTCTTTGTGCCTTAAGTGGCTACATTAAGGTATGTGGTTTCTGTAGATTGAGATTGAATGTTTCATACATTACGAAGCACATCACTATGCTTTTTTCTTCTCTAGTAGCAAGTATTTCATAGTAAAGAGCATGTTATAGCTCACTGCCTCCCTTCAGACTGATGAATGTGTTGATGGACTTAATTAGGTTTTATTGTTATAACTGAATGATACTTCTTTCTTTGCACGTAGTATTTCTATGACTACTTTGGCCTGAAGATACTGTGAGGATTTTTCTTTTATTATTAATTTAATAATTCTAAATCTGTACCAGTTATACATCTCAGAAAAGAAACAAAAATTCAGTTGCCTTGTCCCCACACAAAAGCTGGAGCCCTGTAGTTAATTAGTGCCATTCCATATTTTTTTCTTCCTTTAAATTTCCTTCACTTGTGTTCGCAAGCATAATTCTCTAAGGTAGTGGTTTTTGAACTGAGGTTTTTGAACTCTTGGAAAATACTTTATGGGTTCTCAGAAAGGGTGCTGTGTTTTAACCCCAGCAAAGTGGCAAAGCACCATGCAGCCATTTGCTCAATCCACCCTGCAGTGGGATGGGGGCGACAGTTGGAGGGATAAAAATGCAAGAACTCTTGGGCTGAGGTAAAAAGTGTTTAATAGGTAAAGCAAAAGCTGTATGCACGAGCAAAACAAAATAAGGAATTAATTTACTACTTCCCATTGGCAGGCCAATGTTTAACCATCTCTGGTAAAGGAGGACTGCATCATGCCTAATGGTGACTTGGATAGACAAGCTCTGTAACTGTTAATGTCCCCCCTGGCTTCCTCCTCTTTCCCTGTAGCTTTTTTTTTGGTTAAGCATGTCATCATATGGTATGGGGTATCCCTTTCATCAGTTGAGATCACTGTTCCAGCTGTGTCCCCTCACAACTTCTTGTGCATCCCTAACCTACTCGCTGGCGAGGAGACATGAGGTGCAGAGAAGGCCTTGATGCTGTGTAAGTATAATTCATCACCAGCTAAGGCATGGAATTGTCAGGGACCTCTAGAGATCGTCTAGTCCAACTCCCCTGCTAAATCAGGATTGCCTAGAGCACATCACTCAAGACTGTATCCAGGCAGGTCTTGAAGATCTCCAGAGAAGGGGACTCCACGACCTCCCTGGGCACCCTCTTCCTGTGCTCTGTCACACTCACCATAAAAAAAGTGGTTTTTTTTTTTCTCATATTTGAATGGAACTTCCTGTGTTCCAGCTTGTGCTCATTGCCCCTCATCCTGTCACTGGGAACCATTGAGAAGAGTCTGGCTCCATCTTCCTTCAACCCACCCTTTAGATACTTGTAAGCATGAATAAGGCCTCCCTTAAGCCTTCTCTTCTCGAGGCTAAAGAGTCCCAGCTCTCTCAGCCTTTCCTCATAAGGGAGATGCTTCAATCCCTCAGTCATCTTTGTTGCCCTGCGCTGCACTCTCTCCAGTAGTTTCCTGTCTCTCTTGAACTATTTCCATCGCAAATCCAAAACATACAAGCTCCTCTGAATAAAACTGACTATATTATAACCAAAGCCAATGCAAAGAGAAAGTAAAGTAAGGTCAAAAAGTGTAAGCCTGTTATTTGTAGTTTAAATTCATTAGAATAATCCAAACTGCTGCTGAAAAATTTTATACATTTGCTAATGAAAATAGTTGGAAGCCTCTTCTCTAATTTGTGCTGTGCTGCCTCACGATATCTGTCAGTCTGGAAGAATGTCTAGCTAAGTGTTTTAACCTTAACAGGATCAAACCCTGAACTCATAATTTTACTTCTCTAGTGTTCTTGTTGCAGGTGGTAACATCACTCATCTTTTCCATTGCGCTAATGACTGTCTTTATACAGATCTGCAGACAGTCATTTACATTACATTGAGATGACCTTATTCTCCTGTTTGTATTATTTCAGCTTCTTTCTTATTTTGATTGAGTTGTGGATTGTTATTTACGACTCGCCTCTTACCCGGTTTTCTCTTTGTCTCCCACTACCCAGTGCATTATTCCTTCTAACAGATATGCTCCTATGTCTTCTTTACGCTTGTATGTTTTCAGAGAACTCATGTCTCTATTCCATTTCTCTTCAATCAATTCTCTATCCCATTTTATTTCTAGAATATACTGTTATACAGGGTAGACCGTTGACAGCTGTAAACTGGTGAGTTTTCAGTTGTTTACATTAAGTGGTTGCATCTTCTGCTATTCAGTGAACACAGTGTAGAATTTACTTGTGATAGTAATCACTCTTAAGGATGTTATGCTGTCAGTAACCACTCGCAATGTGCTTTTACTTATTTGGTACAGTTTCTCCTAAACTTCATGGAGTATCTTCCCTAAATTAAGATTCTGCTGGTGTGATTTTGCGTAAGATAGCTTTGTATACACTTTGATTTTGGTAGCTGTTTATAAATAGGAATGTGGCCAAAGGTGCAGATATTGTCATCTTTGCTATGGTTGAATGACTTTTTTATTAAAAATAAAACTACAGAACCTGAAAAACTGTAGTTAAGGGCAAGAGATGGAGAAGTACTTTCATCTACACAACTTCAGGTAGAATATTTTCCTTGCATATGTTCTTACAGATCTAATTTCATAGATACCATTGCAGCAAATAAAGAAAAATCAGATAATTGCAAAAAAAGAAACTACAACTGTCAGTGGTTGTATTGAGAGACCGTTCTCTTTGTGTGGAGAACGCTTTGTAGGGGTGCTTTCTTATGTGTTCTCTTTGTTTATATGAGAGAGATGCTGCTTCAGAAGTTTTTTTTTAGTAATGAAAGGGATCCAGATACTGTTTTGTACTTTTGCACTTTTGTTGTGTTTAAATGAGAATCGAGTTTAAAAAAAAAATCTAGTTGTTTAAGAAGTTAATGTTGTACTACCAATAATGTAGATCAATGTCATAGGCTTGAAAAATAGTTGAGTTACGAAAGTGAAGTAACAATTAATAAGATGTGCAATTTCAGCTCACAAGCGGTAGCACATTGAAGTCCTGACTGAACAGTCAAGTAGTAAGATGGCTTTTCTTCTGGATTAGTGTGCAGAGATTGAGTTTCCAGTTGATAGTAATGTGGTTGTTAGTCTTTCCCATCTTCAAGATGTTTGATAACTTAACTATATGTAGCTCTGTATTCCTCCCCATGGAGTGTTTTCTCAAATCTATCAGTCTTTTGTTTTGAGTTTTCTTAACCTTTTCTTTCCAGATGCCTTACAAGCCCAATGTAGCCTGTCCTTCTAGTCCGCCACTGTTTCCCTCTAAGCCTGTCTTAATTGGATTGTGGTTGATGTTCCTTACCCTGATTTACGGATTTAGATGACGGGATTTTAATGATTTTTCCATTTGTGGATATACTGCTTAAGCCCTGACTTTCCTTTTATATTGGCGTGGATGAAAATTCACATCAGAATGCTTGATTAATGCAAAGAAGATAGCACATACGCTGGTAATGGTTTGCAGGGCATACACGTGGCAGTTAGAATGACAGTTGGGCTATTGCCCACCTTACTAAAAATGTGAGTTCCTCAAGCATTAGATCTTAGGCTTACTAAATGAAGATGATAGCAAAACTTTTAAGTAACTGAGGTCATTTGAGGATAATGTTGTCACTGACAATCAAAAATACTAGGCTTTTATTATGTGGGGGAAAAGTTGATTGTCATCTCTAGTGTTGTTTTGAGATCTGCCTGTCAAGCCATGCAGTTATCATCTTCAGTGATTCTCACTGCTGAGTTCATTAAAAAAATCTGTAGCCCTTGATGAGAAGTGATAGTACTCCTGGTAGTTTTCAGTAACAGTAGGTAATCTACAGATACCTTCAGGGCAGGGAGAGCAGAGACAGAGTCCAGCCCCAGCAAGTTCATAGGTAGTACAAAACTGGGATGTCATACATCCCATGATTGTGTTTCCATTCGCAGGGACCTGGACAGGATGGAGAATTGGGCTGAGAGCAGTCTTAACGAAATGCAACAAGGGGAAATGCAGAACCCTGCATCAGGGGATGCAGGGGTCTGACCAGCTGGGAGGCAGTGATGCAGAGGAGTAGCTTGGCATACTGGTGGACAACAATCTGACCGTGAGCCAGTTTGACCACTGTGGCAAAGAATGCAGGCAGCCTTCTGGACTGGATTAGGAAGAGCGTTGCCAGCAGGTTGAAGGAAGTGTTCTCTACTCAGCACTCAGGAGGCCGCATCTGGACTTCTGAGTTCTGAGCTTCCTGGTATGAGAGAAAGACAGACATACTGGAGAGAATCCAGTTGCAGGCCACAAAGGTCATTAAGGGTCTGGAGCATTTCTTCTGTGAGGAAAGGGTAAGAGAGCTGAGACTCTTCAGGTTGGAGAAGAGAAGGCTCGGGGGCGGATCTTATCAGTGTAGGCAGGAAATTAAGAGTGAAGCAGACTCTTCTTAGTAGTGCCCATTGACAGGACAAAAGGTAATGGGCACAAATTCCGTCTGAACACAAGAATCGCTACTGCAGGGGTGGTCAAGCTCTCAAACGGGTTGTTGAGGGAAGTTGTGAGGTCTCCATCCTTGGAGTACTCAAAATTGAACTGCAAGTGGTGATCAGTATACTATGGCTGGCCCTGCTTGAGCAGGAAGGTTCATAGAATTAGTCGGAGAATTACAGATATCCAACCAATTACAGGTTGGGAGGGACTTCTGGAAGTCACCTGGTCCCCACCTTTCTGCTCAAGCATGGTCTCCTAGAGGTGGTTTCCCAGGACACTATCCAGATGGATTTTGAACATCATGGAGGATGGAAACTCCACAACCACTCTGAACAATCCTCACAGTATAAAAAGCGCCACCTTGAGAGATTCCATGAATTATTAATTTCTAGGAAAATAGACCACGAAGAGAAGGGGTTTACCTATCTCCTTTCTGACAGGAGGTGTTGCAAGGAGCAAATAAGTGGAATGCTGAACAATTAGTTCTTGCAGTAGAGCAAGATGTGGTCATCATGTTACTGGAAACGTGTATTGGACTGCTGTGCTATCGCTCAGTAGAAGTAAAGGAAATATCAGGGGAACTGAAAAGGCCCCAACAGTTACATTCTAAAATAAGTTAAAACTACATGTTTGTCCTAACATTCTTGTAGGAAGAGCATGGTAAACAAGATCCAAATGCAAGTCCTTTACTACTTAAAATATTTTTAAGATGTTTTAAGGTTGGTTGTATATTAGAGCCTTGCTGGAGTAGTGGGTGAGTGTCTAGTGGCAGGTAGTCCAGAGACTGGGGATATTGCTCCAAAAATTCTAGCTTTCCTCTTCTGCAACCTGTTTTCAGATTTTGTTGTTGTTGTTGTTTTATTTTTTTTGTTTTGCTAGCAACTATCATATTCAATCTTCTAATGTATCCCACCAGGCAAAAATACTATCTGTGAGCCAACTGCCATGTAAGTGAGCTACTTTGGCTCTGATTTTTGGCAGAAGCAGTAACTTATTTTCCCCACCTTGCCTGCAACTGTGCAAAGAGGAAGGGAAGGTCAAGGAACTGCTTCACGGAGGTATTCTTCATGAACTATTTCACAAAGCAAGTATTCTCTTTTCAGAGATACTCTAGAACCCGGGGATACTAACCAGTGCCTACTGAATTTTGTTTGCTAAAGGCATTTTGTGTAAAGAGTTCTGCAGATTTTGTTGCCAAGTTATGGAGAAAGGATTTAGACGAGTGTATGTATTTAAGAAATGGACATTCTTGTATTTCTTTTTCATTTCTACTTGTGATTTGTAAGGTAAAATTTTGGGTCAGTTTGTGATGGAAGTATAGGTTGTAATATATGGGCATGATATGCAAAGGCAAAAAGTAGAACGTGGAAAGTCTTAGTAAAGTTCAGTTGTAGGGTATTCTAGGACAACCTCTAAACACAATGAAACATCTGCTGTGTCCAGTTGACTTGAAGCATTTTCACAGTGATTGTTAGATTTGTGTTGGAGGAAGTTAGATGGAGTAACCCACAAGCGAACTAAGGCCAGAATTAGGAGTTAAGTGGTGTAGATTGGACCTAGTACTTGAGCATCTCTCATTTAACAATTACAGAGTTAATCTTAAAGCACTTACCCTTAAGTGACACATTCTCTGTGCCAATTTTGTAGAAGGTATATAGCGTTTTGATTATGTGAGTTGTTTACTTTGAGTTGCTTTCTGGGGTGTGGTGTAAGGCAGCTTCTCATTGTAGACACTTAGGATTTTTGGCGGCTGAAGTAAGGCTGCCGAAGATTGTAGCATCTGTAAATGCAAGGGTGTTCCAAAATAGGGAGTATGAAAGGCAAGCAGCAATTTTGGTATGTTTTACAACAATATTCAATGTTTGCATTCTCTTGCTGTTACCTCTATCTCCTTGCCAACATCTAGACTTCACATATTTTTCTTGTTATTTAGTTCTATAGTCCATAAAACCTCCTTTCCATCTCTTTATTGATTAGGCCATTAAAGCTCTGGCCACTTTGGTTTGTTTCTTAACATTGTCAAGTCCCTCTTGTGAACCATTGCTTGTTTGTCCCAAGCTTTAGTTGAACTTCCTCTTTCCATCTGTTTTTCCTTTGGCTGTATGTTTGCCACAGGCTTTTCAGTTGTTAACAGCAAGTCTGTATGTGCTGTAAAATAAGATTAAAAAGCAATTAATTTCTTGCAATAAGGCAGGAAATATGGTCCCACAGTTTTGAGATCTCTTCGGATCAGCCTTGAGAACCCTTTTTTCTTCATTATCCCCTTTACTGTATTTTGCAGACCCTATAGTTGAACTTATGTAGCAATGAGACAGTGAACAGTAAGTTTCCTGCTGACAAGCGCACTGGTATTTATCAGCTGTGATTCTCCATTATTGTACTTGATATTGAGATGCCTTGAAGCTAGGTTGCAAATTAACAGCTGTTTCGGAGTGCTTTGGAGGATAGAGTAAATGGTATGGGAGATAGGGAAGCCCAGCGGAGGCAGTGATTGTTTTAACGTCTCTCCATAATGGCTCTGCCCTTCATTTGTGTGATCCCATGTCAGGTAGATTATCTGCTTACAGAAGCTAAGGAAAAATAAATACCTCAAAATGCACACTATTGTAGTTCATCAGAAGAGTACCTCCGTGGCTAAAAACTCTGATGCAGATCTGATAGAAATAATAGCTCTGCTGTTTGTCAAAACAGTATCAATCAGTGATGAAGGCACAAGTAGAGAAAGAATAGGCTAGAAAACTGTTATTTCCACAAGTAGGATGAAATTCCCCCTTAGGGTGTTTGGAAAAGCTGACTGAGGCAATTTTGGAGCAATTGGGAATTACCTTGGGGAACTCGTAGTACGTGAGGTACTACAAGACTAGTATAAAGCAAATTGGTAAACAGTGCCTGACTGAAAAATGGATAAAGAAGGACTCAAGGTACTCTACGACAGTTTCAATTGACTATATTTCTAAAAGTATTGAAAAATCATATAAATGAAGGTGTTAAATTAGACACAAAATGGGGTTTTGATGAGTTCTGTCAGGGAAATTTAATATTCAGCCACTACTAAGTTGTCTAAAAATTTTTGTCTAAACAAATATTTAAAAAAAAGAAATAATTCAAAAATATGGAAAATAATTATGGAAAATGTCAAACATTTAGTATATCACAAAAAGAAATATTAATTTTAATTTCTAAGCTTGTTCTAAAATCAGATCGTGATTGAGTTTGTATCCAGTGCCATTGTAGTCTGTTCTTCAACTTGGAGCTTGCTCAGAACTGAACCAGACCTTAGACTATCTTGTTATACCAGGTCAGCTAGGAATATACCAGAGCTGTACTTGGGCCTGCACCAAGAAGCATGTGCTGATCTTTGAGTAGATGTGAATGAGAAAAGCCGCTGTTGCCCCTGTCATCTTGTTGGCTAGGCTGTAGCTTTCCTCAAGAGGAGTTTTGGGGATGCGTGGCCTTCCATCTGTCAGTTTGGCTGCCCCAGTTCTAGATGAAACTACTACGGTACGGTGAGTTTAAAACTGCACAGAAGACTGTCCTGGAGAAGTTCTGGGGAATGGGTGGCTGTCAAAGGGGGAAGGAGGAGAGAAGAGGTGGTAGAGCCCTTGTTGGACATCTGGATCTGTCCTAGGTCCTGAACTGGTCAAGCTCCTCGCTGACAGTTTGGGTGTTGAAATTGAGATTGTTGATGCAAGAGCTCATAGAAGACACGAAGCTGGGAAAGATTACAGCTATCCTGAAGGTAATAACCTCAACAAATGCTTAGCATCTGGGGAAAAAAATAATCAGGAAGCACAAATGTAAAACCAGAAATGAATAAAAGCAAAGGTAGAAGTTCCTCAAGACAGGTTCTACCCATTGTATAGAATTATAAAGTGAATGTGATTTAGCAGTGTCATGCTGTTGCAGTGTTTCTGTCTTTGTTGGTTTTTTTTTTCCCTCCAAATGCATGACAGATTCTTTTATGTAGGAAAACTGGAGTAATTCTTGACCTATTCTTTGCATTTTAGGATTGTGGGACTTATTTTGTCTTTTTTGCTTGGTGGTTTGGTTGGTTTGTTCAGTCAACAAGAAGGATGAGTTAGCAGTATAAGAGAAGAATGAAATTAGATGTTAGTGATGTAAATGATTTGTGGTTTAGACTGAAAGAACTGGGACTTCTTAATTGTTGGATAACTTATTCCTTCTCAGACTTGAAATAAATTCAAGCTAACTGAAAAAAGAGGAAAATAAGCTGATTTCTCTAGAAAAAAGACGTAAAAATAAATAGCATTTAAATGCCCATAAGGTCGATTTAGAAAATACCTCACAAAGAGCTTTCTAGTATGAGTACTTAGGACATGGTCGAAGTATAAATATTGGGAGTGTTTAATATCTCAGTAGGGAAAATACCTGTCTGGAATGAAGTGGAATTTGACAATTCCCATGCTGGACCAGGAAATGCAAAACTGACCTTTTGGGATCATAGAACCATTCAGGTTGGAAAAGACCCTTGGGATCATCGAGTCCAACTGTGCGCTACTTTACAAAGTTCTTCCCTACACCATATCCACCAGCAGCACATCTAAATGACTCTTAAAACACATTCAGGGGTGGGGACTCAACTGCCTCTCTGGGCAGCCTATTCCAGTGTCTGACCACTCTTTCTGTGAAAAATTCTTTCCTAATGTTCAGCCTAAACCTACCCTGTTGCAGCTTGAAGCCGTTCCCCACCTTGTTCTATTGTTTATTACCTGTGAGAAGAGACCAGCACCAACCTCTCCACACTGTCCTGTCCAGACACTGTTTTTAATAATTCTAGAGTGCCTTCCATATGTCAAACTATATTTTAGATTTCCTGGGGGCATGCACAAGTTCTCTGTACTGAAGTTTGGAAAAGTCTTGTTCAGGGTTTTTTACATAGTATCCACATTGATCTGCATAGAGAAACACTTGATTGTTGCATAGAATCATAGAATGGTTAGAGTTAGAAGGGACCTTAAAGATCAAGTTCCAACCCCCCTGCTATGGGCAGGGATACCTCCTGCTAGAGCAGGTCGCTCAAAGCGTGTAAGCATGTTCTTAGTCATGCATTTCTTGTTAAACCCTTGGGCATCAGTTATATCCAAGTTGGCATGAATCAATTCAGGTGACTGGCTTGTCTTAATACAGGTGTATATTTTAAGCGTGGTAGAGTGGTTTTCATACCTTGTTCTCTTGTGACCTCTACATGGTATTGTAGGTTTGATTATGCTGACTAATTCCCATAGAAGTCTGCTCTTATGCCTGAGTTTGCTGTGTTTGCTGATCCAGGTGGTGAACAGATGAAAAGCTCAGTATGTCTGTGTTTGGGAGCATAATCAGAGATGTGGCATGGCACCAGGAAAGATGCTAAACTCAGAATGAGAAAAAAATGTACTTTTTCCACAAGGTACAAGCAAACTTACTGTGCAGTCAAATTTTACTTTGCTGTGTAAACAAACAGTGTGGATCACAGAATAGCTGAGATTGGAAGGAACCTCTGGAGGCTATCTAATCCAGCCTTCCTGCTCAAAGTAGAGTCAACCAAAGCAGGTTGCTCTGGACATTGTCCAGTTGAATTTTTAATATCTTCAAGAATGGAGAATCTATAGCCTGTCAGGGTGACCTGTTTCCAGTGTTTGACCACTATTACATTTCTTATGTTTAAATGGAACCTCCTGTATTTCACTTTCTTCCCCACTATCTGCCTGTCACTGGATATGAAGCCTCTGAAGTCTGACTCCATTATCATTACTCTCTCCCATCAGATATTTATCCACATAGAGCAGATCTACTGCCCCATGATTTCTCCTTTTTCAGCTAAACAATCTCTGCTTGCTCAGTTTTCCTCTCATATGACAGATGCTTCAGTCCCTGAAGTATCTTAGCGACCCTTTTTAGGACTTGTTGTAGTAAGCGAGGTGCCCAAAACTGGTCGCGGTACTCCAAAGGAGCTGTAGAGTGTAAGAACTAGCTCCCTCAATCTGCTGGCAACACTATTCCTAACCCATCCCAGAAGGCTATGTTACTGGTTTATGTTCAATATGCCCACCATGAGGATGCACACGTGTTTTTCTGTAAAGCTACTTTCCAGACAGTTGGCTGACAGTGTGTTCAGGTACCTGAGATTATTCCTCCCCAGGTGTAGGACTTTGCATTTCCCTGTGTTAAACTTGGTGAGATTACTGGTGGACCAGTTCTTCAGCCTGTTGAGGTCCCTCTGAATGGTGGCACAACGCTTTGGTTTATCAACCACTCCTCCAAATTCTGCACTATCTGCAAACTGGATTGAAGGTGCACTCTCTCCCATCGTTCACAACTCTTTGATCAAGCAAAGAGCAATTTGGCCCATTTTCAGTCCACATTTATCTGGCTTGTACTTTATCAATTTGTGTGTGGGGATGTTGTGACCAACAGTGTCAAAAGCCTTACTAAAAGTTGAAATAAATAAAATCAACTGCTCCAGGCACATACTAAGTCAGCCTTCTCGTTGTAGAAGGCTACCAGGTTGGGCAAGCATTATTTCCTCTTCATAAATTCAAGCTGACTGTTCGCTGTCACTATCTTGTCCATCATATGTTTGAATCGCCCAATCTTCCTTCCTGCCCTTGAAGATAGGAGTGGCATTTGTTTTCTTCCAGTTCTTAGGGACCTGTGCTAATAGCTGTGACCTTTGAAAGGCTGAGAGTGGCCTTGCAGTATCATCGGCCACCTCAGCACTTGTGGGTGCTTGCTGTCAAGTCCTGTTGACTTATTTAAATGTTCCCTGACCTGAACGTTGTTCACTGAGGGTAAGTCATCATTATTCAGACTTGCACTCTGGTCTTGGGGACGTGGTATTGCTGAAGGCTAGTTTTACCAGTAAACATGTAGGTGACACATGTCCCTTGTGACCAGGCACTTACCTCATTTAGCATTGGGCTTACATTTTTCCTTAGTCTTCATTTTGCTACTGATACACCTGTAGAAGCAAATATTTTCCTTAATGCCTCTTGCCAGATCGAACTCAAGGTGGGTTTGGCTTTTATAACCCAATTCCTGAACACTCATACAAGTGTTATACAAAATTTCTCCTGGGTGAGGTGACCCTGCTTCCACCTCTTGTGTGTTTCTTTGATACGCTTCAGTTCTGAACCCCTTGTTCATCCATGCAGGCCTCCTGTCTTCTTTGCTTCGCTTCCTGCATGTGTGAACTTCCTGTATTCTTGAGCTTGGAAGTGATCCTTGAAAATCGGTCATCTTTCCTGCACCCATTTCACTCGAGTACTGTATATTATGAGAACTCTTCAAAGGAGGTCACTGAACAGGCCAAAGTCTGTTCTTCTGAAGTTTGGGATTGTGATCCTGCTTTTGCCTTGCTCCCTTCTGTTAAGATCGTGAACTTCAGCTGCATTATCGCACTCCATCCATGACTGCCCACAGCCTTCACGCACCTGACCAGTTATTGTTTGTTCACGTGTTAGGGCCACCAAAAGGGACTACCTTGATCACCTCTGTCATTAAATTATCATCCGTGTGCTCCAGAAAGCTCCTGAATTGGTTGTGCTCTGATGCATTCTCTTCTAGCACATTTGGGATAGTTAACATCGCTCGTAAGGACCAGGGCCTGTGAATGTAGGGTGTCTTGCAGGCCTCACCTGCTTCTTCCTGATCAAACTGTGTGTAGCAGTCACCCAAAACAATACAGAAAACCAGTATTGGTCATATTGGCCTGCTTTCCAGTCCAAATCCTTAAGCTCTCAATTGGGTCACCAACTTGTTTTATATTTGATCTGAATTGTAAAAAAGACAAGGACAGCGCAGTTGGTGTTCAGCAGCAGCTATGATAAGTGTTCTGGGGAAGCTTGGATGTGGTAAGGTAAAGGAAAACAATCAAACTAAATGGTAGAAAGCGGAGATTACTGTCTCTGCTGGTTTTCTTTTTTTTTAAGTATAATTTATATCTCTCATACTGAAAGAGAGTAATTAAGTCATTGCATTTTCTGGGCAGTCATTCTATGCTGATGTGTCTTTGTATACTCAAAATAGTCTTTTTCTTCCTCATCTCCTCTTCGTAGAAAAGCCTTTGAAAAAAAAAAAAGTGGGAATTGCATATTGTAATGCGCTTCCTCAAAGTTTAAAAATCTCAAAGGCATGTAGACTTCAGAAATCAAATACTGCCCAGTTTGCTGTGTAGAATGTAAGGTATATAAGATGCGGCACTCTGGCTGGTGTTGAACCACTTAATCTCCCTGTAGTCCTGCTGTCTTTATGGCAAACAGGATATTCCATCATGTAGTGACAGCCTATGGATAGTGTGTTTTGTAATTTGTAGATCCTTTGTAGCAGTAATATACCTCTGCAGTGAAAGCTGCTGAACAGCACTAGTTATTATGTGATTTCTGCACATAAAAAAACCTGAGCATTGCTGATCTTGCTCTGTTACTCAGTATGGGGCAGCTGAGGAAAATGGTGGAGGAAACCTCATTTCACTCCTTTTTCAGCCAACGCCTACTTGCATTTCACTGCCCTTCAGTGAAGTCTGTTGGCATATTTGGAGCTTTTCAAGGAACTCAGTGCTGCGAGGAAAGACCCTGAAACGTGATGGTGACATCATGAGTGTAGCAGCTGCGGCTTGCAGCTGCAGGCTACTTGAGAATTTCAGCTTGGGGTTTCACTTTGGGCTGTTCAGAAGCAAACGCTTGCTGCTTTTTGTCCAACCAAATTGACCACCAGCAGCTGTAACTCACCAGGGAGAGGGAACAGAAGAATTATTTGATATCACGAATTTGACAATCTCTGAGCGGGTGCTGCCTCTCGAGCGTTTCCCCATGTCATTGAATGCTTAAGGTAGCTGTGCAAAGGAAGCACGTATGGAAACAAAATAATGCAGTATATTTGTCATCTGTCTGGTCGCAGCATGACTTTGATAGACCTCTCTTGTCAACATGTCAGCAGTATACCTACCTCTTCCTGAAGATAGTTAGCCATCAAACCAGAGCAGGCAAACTTACGCAGAAAGACCAAGTTCAAGTCAGTTGGAAGATTTAAAAATTTTAGCAGGTGCTAGTATGCAGCTTAATAAATTAACTAGTCTTTAAAAAAAGTACTCAAAGATTTAATCCCCTGTAGAATGGCTGGCTCTAATGCTGTACTAACTACCGTGACCTTTGGTTACACATCTCAGATAGAAGCAAAGGTTTTTAGGTCAGACGGTAGGTGAGTAACGCTTTTGTGGCTCCTGTTCTGCCTCAGCAGCAGAGACAGAATAATAACTGTTCCACTTGTCAGTGACACTTTCAGTATAACATACAGCTGAAGAGATATTAAGGTTGACATAATGTTAAGCCATAATTGAGTAATTCAGAAACAACATGGGGAGGGGAAGCAACACTCGATACAAAGCTTCTTTCTCAAATTTTACCTTATGAATTGCAGTGTAGGACTATTGTGACTTTGAGGGAAGATCGTTCTGTTTGCATTTCCTCAGCAATGGTGTTGGGACAACTGAGGAGCGTCCTTGCAGTAGTGCAGCAAATATTGCAAGTACTAGGTAATGCTGTTTCTGGTTTGAAAACAAATGAACTAAGCATGCTTTTATTTCCTGCCACTGTAGGTGCCACAAAGCTGAATAGAAGTTGCAATCGTGCCATTTAACAGCTATTTTAACTATTTTAAGTTTTCCATCAATCTGTTGCTGTCCCTCTCCTCCCTGTGGTTTGAAGCAATTGTTCTGTATTCCAGGGTTGAAAATTGTGAATCTTTGCTCTTATTCTCAATGTTTTTTTCTGTGAAGGCTATATAAGCACGATTCATTCTTGCCTTGGGTCCATTTGCCACAAGTATTTTCTTGTCTTTTCATGTTCTGCGCTCATTTGACTTGCACTTCCTTTGTGGTCCAATTCAAAACTGCTAACTTAGTCTGAAATGTTAAAATGGCTTGAAGCAGTTTGCAGAAAACCTGCCTAAGATTTGCTGATAAATCAGTGTTCGGTTTGTGTGAACTAAATAATATCAACAGCCAAGTTAAAAGGTAAAAGCTTAAGGCCTTCTGCCACTGGAAGCAGATTGTCAGCATAGAGTTTCAGGACCTTTACAAATCACAGCTTATAGCAATTTACAATTGTTAACCAAAATCATAATTAATAATTTAGCTATAAAATCCAACCGAGCCATATTGGGTCTTGTTAATCTTCAGGCAGTAGAAGACTCAGGCTTATAATTAACACATGTGGTTTCCAACAGGAAATTACTCATAATCTGCTTAATGTTGTTGTTCATGAATATACTTGCTCATGTTTTATCCTTTCTATCTGAATATTAAAACCTCCTGGCATAATGATATATAACAGTAGAACTGTGGATAATCCTGTGTATCTTCTTCTGTTATATGCAGATACATTTTAAACATTAGTATTAGAATTTTGCATCATAATGATAGGTTGCTCAAAACTGTTTACAGTTACAAAACTAGTGTTGATGAAGGTTTTTTCTGTTTTAATTAATCCCTTACTAGTTCTGAACTTCCATATGGATACAGGGGCAAAGTATACTTCCCGACAAAAATGTTGGTGTTTCACGAACTTTGAGGGGAGGTAAATGTGAATTCTCAACATGGCATTTCTATACCCAAGTTTGTTTCCATGTAAAAAGCTTGCTTAAGTCTAAAACTTGCTGAAGATAATGACCACTACAGTGGAATGCTTGGAAGAGTTTGTACTTGCAGCATTTTTAGCGGTTGATGTATGAATGAGGAAGATCATAGCATCACCACTTGGAATCTGAAAGAGGAAGTAAGCCCATAACTGATCTTTCCTACTTGCTAATTAAGAGACAGCATTACCTAGGTATCCCTGACAAATGAAGTTAGTCTGTAAAATGGTGGAGGTTTTGTCACTTTGTAAAGGACCCCAATCTTAGCAAGGGGGGTAGTGAGGGAAAAGATGAGCTTTGGACACTTCTAGATACAAATAAATATATACACACACACACACTCAGAGAAGTACATACAAAAATACAGGCATTGGTCCTGTGGAATATTTGCAAGAGGAAAAAGTGCTTATAATGTTTGCAGACTATAAAAAATTTGGAAAGTTTGCAAGGATTACATTTGAAATGCCTTGGCAGCTTGAGTTGTGTCCTTTAGAAACAAACTGCTTATCAAATTGTCTCTGGTAAGTGCAAATTGTACCGTGTTTAAAAGGCATATATAGCAGTGCAACTATATAAATAGTATTGGAAACTCAGTTGGGTCATTTGTAGGAAAATGTTTTCAAGTTATTCTATGTTACATAGGTCTGTCATGCCATATTGGTGTGAAGCTGCCAAATAATGCCTGCACTACAGTTAAAAGTGACCTTGGAGGCATATGAGGTAATTCTTCCTCTTCTCAACAACAAATCCATAAGTACTGTTTTCAGTTTTGGTTAATGTGGTTTACTTGTGGTATGGACTGGGAGCGCCCAGAAGTCCAAAATAAATCCAGTCTTTTACATTTAAAGATAGGGTGAAAGTTTCACAACAGGTTACTTGGTCTGGAGAAGAAAATGGAGTGGCTACAGAATGGAAGAGCCTGCAGTGTTCTTTGTTAGTGACAGCGGAATAAGACTGAACTGCATTAAAGTTTAATAAGGAAGAAAAACTTACTATTTCATTAGTGTTACATTATGTGAAACAGACTATGGGTTTTAATCATAGAAATTTGGATGTTAAAGATTGTGTGAAACTTACTTCTCCTTGCTTCCTAAATAAGTTGTATACTGTTATATATTGAAACTGTACAGTTAAAGGACCTGAGGGGTGTTATCTAGGGTCTCTTTATCAGCTTTAATGTACTGGGGAGGGCGACGGGGTTCCCCCCTCACTGAATTGCTTTCCTGAACTCCAGGAAAATGGTGGTGATTCCTCCTAAGAACAGCGGAGTGAGTTGTTCTGTTCCTGCAGGAAGTGTCTTCATAAGGAATATACCTCTTTGTTAATAGGTGGAGATGTGAAAGTGATGACATATCTAGCAGGAAGCTTTCTTGGGATACTCTGCAGGGATTCATTATTTGAGCTTGTTTTCTGACTGGTGGCCATTGGTCAAACTTAAGTTTCCAGCTTTTGACTGCTGGGCTGTGGACTTGTATGCTCTTGCAGTCTGAATGCTGTACAGGAGAGAATAGTAAGCAATATGGTTTCCATCCCACAAAATTTTTATGTATAATAAAGTTGTCTGACTAAAATACCAAAGTACCCCGATTCTCAATCTCTTTCCAGTTTGTTACCTGCAATTGTAATTTCTTACTGTCTGTAATTTTCAGGTTCCGTGGTTTTATTTTTCCAACTAAACAGAACTGTAAACTATTTGAGTAATTTGCAAGTAGCACAGAGGAACATTAGAAACTGTTGCTTAAAGTTCTGTATAGGATGAGCTGTATGCTGCTCAGATAACATCTGCCTTTTTTTTATGTGGAAAGTTTGTAATCTGAACGGACCAGAGAAACACAGAGTAGGTTAAAAAAAGCATGCATCTCAAATGAGTAGTCTCAGTGATGGTGACAAAACAATTGTGTATGTGTATGTATGGAGTCTTTTTTTAGTTTGTTTTTTCTTTTTTTTTTTTTTTTTTACTGGGTAGCAAAATGTAGGAGAAAAAGAATGTGATAAGAACGAGTCGTGGGAAGAAAAGGATTAGAGGACGTGTGTTAGCTAAAGGGATGAAAATGAAAAGTGTGTAAGCTTAGGGTAGGAAAAATCCAGAGGCAATTGAAAATGACTATGTTCAGAAGTTGCAGTTTCTTCCACCAACTGAATTTTCTGCCAAATGATACAGTTTTAAAGTTTCCTTTTTGTTTTACAAGGCTTGGCTGTCTGTGAAAGACTTCACAAAACACATGTTCTTTACTAACAGATTGTATTACTGAGAACCGTCAAAACTCTTGATTCTAGAATTAGTATGGCACTAATGGATTTGTAATAGAACAGTAGGGTAAATCAGTATAGCATCCAGATTCTTTTTTGTCTGTCAAAGCGTATATTCTGCTTGAATTGATGAGATTAAAACCCCTTAATTATGGAGCATTAGGAAAGCATCATTTAAAGTTATTTGTATGATGGTTTATACTCTGAAATTCTGAAATGGGGTTCCCGTTGCTTAGGTGGAAAAATTTTTTTGAGGGGTTCTGACTTTTTCCTCTGTTGGTGCTGCTTTTCACAATGGGCTATGGAACAGAGTTTAATTCTCTTATTCTTTTCTGTTCTTTTTCAGAAGCAAGAAACTTTTTAGCAAGAAAAAATTGAAAAGGAAACAGAAGACTAAATTGAAAGTAAAAACGCGCAACAAGGTAACTTTGTCACTAACTTAAAGTTCTGTCTCAGAAACTAAAATTTCAGTTGAGAGAAATATAAGAAAAATAAGTGTAACTAGCAATTTATTTGTTTAGAAAACTTAATACTAGGACATTATTGTTTGTCTGTTTATTGTATTCCACATTACCAATATTAGCATGAAATAATGTTGGTACTTTAGTGTAAATTTAATAGGTATGTGTGTAGCTAACAGTTAGAAACTACTGCTGCACAGAGTTCTAACCATATTGGTTAAAGGAAAAAGGGACCATCCAATGTCTAAGGAATCCAAAGTTACCTTTGTAAATTCTTCCATAATGGAATATATGATACTTATAAGTTTTTATTGATACTTTCTCCTGGTGTAACCCCTGCCCTCGTCCTTTCTGATGCATGGGAACAGTCTAGTGGACTTCCTAAAGATGTTTAAATGTTTAATTGTTGCAGAGAAGGAATCTAGACAGAACCAACAGTATTTTAAAATACTTCTCTGCTGCATTCCTTCTCTATTAGAGAGGGGTTATTTCTCTGTTTAAGATAGAGCCTTAGAGGGACTTTCATGAAGGCTTACTGCAGACACAGAGGGTTCTTCCTAGTTTCCACTGTAGTCAGAGAAAGTAGCTCCTTTCTGCAATGGTTCTGAAGGACAGAACCACAAAAATATCCAGTGAAAACACTTTCTAGCCAGTTGAATGCCCTTATAATACAAATACACTGTGGATCAAATTGGCCATCTTATCCTTATTTGCCAAACCTCATGTAGTTACTCTATCTGAAGACATATGATTTTGGGAGGGTGAAGCAAGCCTTATATCTCTTCATTTGGTATTGCCTTTTTGGATAGTTACCAGATGGTTCCACTTATCTAAAGCGGTGCAGCTCCAGACTATGGTATAGAAGGGGCTTATCTTCTCTTCTGTTCTCAGTACTGTGCAGTGAAATATTTCTGGTCGAAACTGAATTTTTTAACCTTTTCTTCAGTTGCTATGGTATTAGAAGTTTTAGCTCTTTTCCCTTCATGATTTTATCAGGTTCACTGTGTGCAGAATACCAAGTAGAAATTTGAAGAAATTTTGCAGGCTGTAGTTAGTCTTTGTGTGTTCTGTCTAGTGACAGACACTTGTGCTTTTAAAATAAGATAGCTCTTCAGCTTTGATCATTGTTATATAAAGACAACGTTGTCTTTCTGGATACTGGTGCCTTAGTTGAACTGCCAAGTCTGGAGCTGCTGTTCTTCTCAAAAGAGTTGAATGTGCTTCTTGGACTTAGTTGCATTGGATAAATGGATGGGCAGGATCCCTTCAGAATGGCCAAAGTTCACATGAGCAAATTAAAGGCTGGTTCTTTTCAGCAGTTACAGGTTTGGCACTAATTGATGATCTCTACCTCATGAACCATTCCAAAGAATTTGGTGAGGTTTTACACTCTGTGTTATGCACAAGTTGGATCAGGTGGTTATTGTAACCTTACCTACCTAACAACAGATTAACTTTCTTCTCTTAGATTATAGTCTGTTTCCATTGCGTCTGAGAATAAACCCCTAAGGCAGTCATCTGGTTCAAGAAGAAGGAAATACATTGGCTAGAAAATAAGCTATGTATGGATGTCATCTTTTGGGAAAACAGTTTATAGAGGTGTGAGACAAGTGTAAAAGAGACTGGGTTTTGTTTTTCCCACTTCTTTCCTTGAGTTTACTGGAACACTACGAAAAGCTGAGAAGAGCTCTTATGAATGTGGTTGCTCTATTTTATGAACCAAACCTGTATCGTTTAACCTTCTACGTAATGCATCTGTCCATTTAGCAAGGCCTGTATGTTTACATGGACAAATCACACATCAGGGTATGGACATCTGTGCTTCAGTCTGTTTCTCATAAGAGCCTCTTACCTTTTAGAAAAAAAATTAACACCTAACAAATAAAATTTTAGCTATGTTCATGGTTATTTACATTGTTACTGCAATTTCTCAGACTTGCATTTAGACTTCATTATTCAGCAGTTCAGGATTGAGCTGTTATTCCTTCACTATCTTCTAAAACTTCCACCAGAAGAGCTTTTCTAATTTTATCTTAACTGTTTGGAGATCGTCATCTGCTTCTGTTTTGTCTACCTCATCTACAGAAAACTTTTGTGAGGAACTTCTTCTTTTCTATCTGTTCCTCTGAAAAAGATGCCCTAGTCCTTCTGACCATTGAAATGACCTTTCATCACTGTTACCTCAACTTGTATTGCTTCAGTTGAGAATATCCATTTTGAAGTTTAGTATTGCACATTTTGTAAGAATGATATCATGTTTAAAAACTGCTCTTCCCTTCCACCAAAATTTAATTTCAGATGGTCTCTCTAGCACAAATAAATTTTTGCAGCACTCAAGACAGAAATTGTGATGAATAGTGGGTATCTGTTACGTTGTAAAATTTATGTTTTATTATGTATCTTGATTTGAGCTTATGATGATACCAAGTGAAACAACAAGGATGAAGACTTCAGAATGCCCTGCTTTCTTACAGCTCATGCAAAAAACACTAAATCAAACGGCATAATTCTGTTTTCCAGTCTCGAAAATCCACTTTTTTTTTTTTTTTTTAAAGTGATAGCAATTCTATATTCCAAGAAATCAAATGGACCAATGCTTTGGGAGGGGAAAAAAAAATGTAGACCCTATCATCTCATCTCCTTCTCAGAAATCCTAGAGGCTGGACTTCTAATCATTCTTATACTTACTGCTTTGTATTGCAATATTCCAGTAGCCATTAAGAAAAGGATGTTTAGAGGTGCAGAAAAACTGGTTGTTGCTCTTCACCTTATCAGCAGTGCCACAAAAAGATGTTTCATATGTCTATGGATCTCAGTCCACTTAACACCAAGAAAACAAACTATTAGGATGAGACTTTTTTTTCTTGAAATAATGTATCCCATAGCTCAAGAGAGCAAGATTATTAACAGTCCTAATAAGTTGCTTCACTGATTTCTTAGAAGTTGACTACCATTTTGGCTCTCAAGTTCCGCTGTTGTCCTTGGCAATGTAGAAGTATTTTCTGTCAACATGAAATGCAGCGTTACTAAGAGAATTGTTGTAACTTAAAAAGACTTAGTAGTTTGATATAAGAATTACTAATTGGAGTTTTGTAAGCACATTAGTGGTTAGCTTGCCATAGCAATCTTTTCTACCTCAAAATCTGTGAACTGGTATCAAGATTATAGAGGTGGTACTATGGATCTCATACTATTAGGGACATTTGTATGGCTGTGTAGAAGAGTGACGCAATGCCGTGGCTTTTACTCATTGCAGAAAAGGAAGCTTCCAGTTGATGATGTGAACTTAAATCCAATTTTCTACCATGAACAGTGCATCTGACCTCAGTGAATTTAGGCATCTGTTGTAATCTGGAAGGGAAAAAAAATCACCTCATATAGAAAAAAACCTTTTTGATATCTGTTTTGAATGTTTTGCACTTCCGCCGTTGAATATAACTAAAAAAGAAATCCAAGAAAGCGATTTTTATACTATACTATACTATACTATACTATACTATACTATACTATACTATAAATGTAGTAGTTAAAGCTCCTCAGAGACTTGAGCAAATTGATCACAAATAAATCATCATTCGTTTTTACCTAAGTTTGTGGGAGGGGAGAGAGAGAGAGACAGAGAAACCAATGTGATGGTTGGAAGTTTCCTTCCTGCTCTCTAACTGGAAACAATGACTCTTGTCATTCCATACCTTTCTTTAGCCTTGAGACATGCTAAGCTTTTGTATGTTTATACATCCAATGGTAATTCCGTTGAGGGTTTTTTCCCCTCAAATGACAGACAGTAAACAGTGAAAGTCATAATTATCCTTAAGGTTTAACCTGTTCTTACAACCAAACAACTTATTATTCAAAAAGAGCTTTATTTAGGTCAGTCATATGGCCAGTGCTTTTAAACGACTGTGAAGGGAAAGTGTTTGGTACAAACTAAGAAATGTAGACAGTGGGTTAACATACATCTCAGAATTGAACTCTAGTTCCAAGTCATATATTCAAGTGCTACACTGTTCAGATAGAGCAGGGTTTTCTGGAGAATGTTACGCTGCATTGAAGTCTGGGCAGGAGATTATTGTCTGTAACTAGTTTGGGAACTGTTGTAGAGCAGAAAGATAAATCGGTCGAAGCGCTTACTCTTTAAGAACTAAAGCATTAGGTAAGGGATGTTTTAATAGTTGTAAAGCATCGAGGATAAGGAAGGAGCTTATTTCTGAAAATTAGTCAGCTTATTATTAATAGTCGGGGAAACATACATTGATATTTTATCTAGCACTGTAATGTCTAAAATTATCTGTGCTGGTTAAACAATTTGGCCAACCTATTTCAAAAGAAGACATGAGCTGCAGAACTTGGGCTGTTCTGGAACAAAGACTAAGCTGAACTCCTGACAAAAAAGAACTGGAACGGAAACTTCACAGAAGTTATAATTATAATACATGATACTAATTAGATAAATGAACTTCAGATAGAGATATTTCAGAGGATCCAGACATTTTTCTCTTCCTGTAACTATTAGTAAGAAAATGCATAGTAAACTTAATGAATAATTTTTTTAACCTGTGTAGTTCAACTGAGCTAGCTTTAAAGCTGAAAGCTGATATTGTCTGTTTGCCTTAACAGCAGCTGCAAAAACTCTTGGGGTATGTGTATGGATATTTGACATACAGAAGTGTCATATGTTATAACCATTTAGTTTTCTGGTGCCAAATACGGTTTAAAGTATGTAGTAGCTCATTATCATTGGTATCAGTCCAAATCTATTTTGATGCAGTTTGATCCTAGAATAACACAGGAGATTGTGTCTTCAGTTCTAGCACTGATTGATATTGTGGGGTTTTGACAGCAGCTTTATTTTTTCAAAGATGCCAGTGTTGAACAAGGTGTAAACTTATGTTGTCTGTCAATCCATAAGAGCAGAATTTCTGTTGCGCTAACTGAAAATTTGGGGGTTTTCCC
>VXBJ01005355.1:113602-194215 GCA_013400055.1 Nycticryphes semicollaris | reverse complement strand
AGTTTGGGGGTTTTTGCTTTTTTTTTTTTTTTTTTTTGTATGTATGTAGAGAGCTTTTTCCAGCTTTTTAAAAAAATTCTTTATTATCTTTGGTTTTGTGCTTACTGCTAACACTGACACAGGTAAGAAAAGTTAACATGCTGTCTGTGTTGGATAAAATAGGTTAGAGTAAACCATTGATTCTTAATGTTTTAGCTTGCAATAATTTTGCAAGAAAGGATATGCAAATACATGCATAGAATAATACTATAGAAGAATACTATAGCCAAAAATAAAAGGAAATATGTAAACTATGAAGAATTTTGGAGTTATTTTAAATTTTTTGTTAACTTTCGGAACATATGGTATTAAATAGTCTAATTTTGAAGCCTGTGTTATTTCTGGTAATAATGAAAGCAAAAATACAGATAAAAGAGTTTTGTGAACCATTGCTGTGTTTTGATGTACAAAGTTGGGGATACCATATTGTAGAAAAAATAATCACCCCGTTAAAACATTATGTAGGACACTTGTTCTCAAACATCCCCTCTTCTCTGCTAGATTTAAGTCCTGTTTCCCATCACTGCTCTCAGTTGTTACGCGTATTTCCAGTCTGATCTGTTCCGACTCACTGTAATATAATTCAGTGTGTGCTTTCCTGCCAAATGAACATGGTCATTCATAGTATCTAACCCCCTTAAGTAAAAAGGAGGAAAAAGACAAAAAGACTCCACCCTCAGTGCCCCCTAAGAGTACAAGAAACAAACTGAAATAACCTTGGTAAGTGAGTCATGACCCTCACTCAGCCTAGCATAAAGCTCCTCCAAATTTTGCCTTGCCTGTTGAAGCAAATTTACTGTACTCTTGTGAATCATAGAATGGTTTAGAGTTGTAAGGGACCTTTAAAGATCATCGAGTTCCAAACCCCCCCTGCCGTGGGCAGAGACACCTCCCACTAAACCAGGTTGCTCAAAGCCCCATCCAGCCTGGTCTTGAAAAGAAAGGGTATGCAGTTAGAATAATATGGTAGCCAGAAATAAAAGGAAATATGTAAACTATGAAATATTTTGGAGTTATTTTTAAACTTTTTTTGTTAACTTTTGGAACATATGGTATTAGAAGGTCAAGGTGTTACCGGGAATTGCCATGTGGCTGAAGTCCAGCTTTTCATAGCCTGTCACCAAACCAGCCTCCATGTAGCACGCAACCTAACATGAAATACAACCCTGCCTGTGGGATATTTTTATGTGGTTGTGGATCTTGTTTGTTTAATTTTACCATTCCTCCTGTCCCATCTTACTGTTGCAGAAAGGGAGGCAAAATTAAAAAGATGTTTTTCTTAGCAGTTTTCCAAGTCTGATGACAGCCTCGTGAAGGCTGCTCTGTGTCTTGGCAGTGCCTGACAGTAATACACCAGTAGTAGATATCGAGGAAGGGGTGGGGCAGGATAGCGGTAGGGTAGGGCATGGGTTGTGGTAGCTTCTCAGAACCATTCCCCAACTCTAACTTTGTGGCTCAGGGCTTCTGAAAACAACATCAGATCCTGTTACTTCATAGGCCTTTTTTTTTTTTTTTTTTTAAATTCAGTAGTTTCAGTTAGATTTTGATTTGTTTTCTATGTATACGAAATTACTCTCTCAGCACCCTGTCATGGGAGTTTTTGAATTTGCCATTTGTTTACATCTAATGACAAAACAACTAAAGGTATTATTAATTACTAATATACATTTAGCAATTTCTAATATACATTTTATTATTCACCAATAGATTGCAGTTAAAAACTGAAAAAAGAAAAATACTGCATTTCAAAATTAATAATAATTAAAACCCCATCAAATTGACCCCTGTGAAGAAGATAAAACCTGAATTCTGCCAGTCTCTTGGCTGTGGCACAGGTTTGAACCATGCTGTAGCATGAACTGCTTACATTTTCCATTCCAGTGTCCTCATCTAGTTAGGAGAGGTGGAGACTAGAACCAGATGGAACATACTGAATCTTCTTCCTCTTTCTCCTTTCTTCCCTGCCGGAAATGTAATTGGTATTTCAACAGGAAATTTCAGTCTCTTGTTTGGGGATGGTTTGGTTGGCCAAAATTATTGAGACTATTAAAATTACTCATGTTGAGCAAAGCTCGAAACTCCTAATATACTTATTTTGTTTTTCAGACTGAAAACCTAGAGAGTACAATTACCATACCAGATATCAGATTACATAGCAACCCATCAGCTTTTAATGTTTACTGCAATGTCCGCCATTGTGTGTTGGAGTGGCAAAAAAAGGAAGCATCTGTATCGTTGGCTTCAAAGAACAGTGTACAGAGCGGGGATTCGGACAGTGATGAAGAGGAGGAATCCAAAGAGCCACCTATTAAACTTCCAAAGGCAAGTAACTGGATACCGTTTCAAGCATGCCATGTATGTGATCTAAAGGTGGTATATTCTTTATGAGGACTGAAGAGCAACGTTATAAGCCAGTTGCTCAGAAAATAGTTATAATTTTATTTGTTGTCCATCTAGTCCAGAATCACCTGAATTAATGAATTTGGAAGTTCTGTGTACCTGCCCAATAATTAATTTTAAAGTCAATTAAATGTTAGGTAAATATTCAACTTGTACTCCTTTATAAGTACTGGTACTTGACAATAATCTATAGCATCAAGTCTTCACAAACTGCAAATAAGGCAGCTCTTGTACCTGTCAGAGGCTACTAGCTGGTATGAGAAAGGGTGCTTTCTCTTGCTTTACCGCCAAAAAAGAATAAATCTTTCTGCTGTTGGAATTCAATTGGTGGAGTGCTTCCTGAGGTGATTTGCCAGGGATGCATGTAATTGCAGTAGCTGACAATTAATCTTACTACCTTACTTGTTAATCTTTCCCCCTTTTTTGGCTTTAATGCCTTTTGGCACGGATAACTATTGATAGCTAGTAATGCACATGAAGGTTTTGGATGCTATAGTTCAACAGGGTAGTTTTTTTACTATTTGCCACTTCTATGCTCATATTGGTATTAAAGGTGAAAAGTTAGAAATAACCTATATAGGAGCTGCTTTATTCTTAATTTTTTTAGAATGTGCTGATTCACTCGGTTCGTATAATGTAACTTCTCTGCATTTAGTTTTGTTCATTACTAGCTTATTAATGCTATAAGTCCTGCTTCCTTTTGTTATGCTTCTGAGTCTAAAAAGCATATTCAGAGTAACGTACCTTGTTTGTATTTACTCTAAAATCAACACAAATACTGAACTAAAAATGTTGTTGCAGCAGTGATTATGTGGAATGTTCTAGTCACTCAGAAAATTAGAATTTTATAGGTGATTGTGTTTAGTGTTATCTGAAGGTAAAGTTGGCATTCTGGATATGGCAGAGGAACATACCCAAATCAAGGAACTGCAACTTGATAACCGAAGTTTCGCGGTTGATAGTTGTGAAATAATGTGTGGTCCATAGGAATAAAGTTAGCATTGTTTATGAACTGCATCTGACTCCTTGTGAGGAGTGAATTGAATGAATTAGCAAATGCTTGTAGATACTTAATTTGAAATGTTAAGTAAAAGGCGATGTAGCTATTAGCATTTATAAAGAGTGGAATGGAGTTTTTTTTAAGAGTTTTTGATATTAAAAGAGCTGCAGAGAAGGATGGGATTTACCAGCAATATGGACAGAACAGCTGGAAGTTGAAACTAAAACATCAGTGGTGTTAAAGGTGTTGGGAGAGTTGAATCAAAAAGATATATGGAATAGTGGTACAGGTTAAAAAAGATAGTGGTTTAGAAAAAAATGATACAGAAACCATTAGGTAGGAAGCCTTATGTTTCCTTTCTCAAAACAGAAAATCAGTGAGCTAATTTATTACACTTGATACAGCACATACAAAATTAAAAATCAGTGCACTTTCAAACTATTCATGCAACTTCTATAATAAGATTGAAAACAATTGTTATTAACAAATGTTAAGAGACACAGTTTTCTGGTCTTTGTATTTATTAGTACAATACAATTTTGTTTTGGTTGTTTGGTCAGTTTAGTAACTTGCTGTAATAACTTTACATTTTTTGGATTTACATGGAATATTTGCCTTTGCTTGATTTCTTTAGTACCTTTGCCAATGATGAGGAATTTTTCTACTTGAAATGAGGGAGATTCAGTTCTACAGATCTGATTTGCAATTGCTCCCCCCTCGATATTAAAGTTAACGCTGAGCTATGGGTGATCTGCAAAAGCCCTGTTCTAAAAGGAAAAATGCTGGATTAGAGTGGAATTAACTGACTAAATATTCTTTGCTCTGCAGTGGGATACATCTTCCTGTTTAGATAATGGGCTTAAGAAATGTTGAAAGTTTTAAAGTTGTAACAAAAAGAGACAAGAGAAATACTTACTCTCTTTGGAAACTGACTTTAAGCCTTTTAAAATTTATTAGGAGTATGTGTTACCTGTGTAAAATGTTTTTTTGTATGCATATAGTATGCATATAAATTAATGTAGAAAATTAAATATACAGAGTATTATGTATTCTTAGATAAACATAGAAATGTGGGTATTGGGCAATTATGAGAGAGGGAAGACAGAGGAAATAAAATGATAGTGTAGATAATAAGATTGGGTTTTTTGGAGGAATTAATTATGGGTCATTATGTCTGCGTCCAGGTTAAAATTTTGTGTATTCGCTATAAGGTTGGCTTATGCTTTTTGATCCGAAGTCTCAAAGATGTTGCAAAGGGAAGGAGAGGATGGCTGCATGGAGAGAGAGCGAGCATCA
Source organism: Nycticryphes semicollaris (assembly GCA_013400055.1). Classification (NCBI taxonomy): domain Eukaryota; kingdom Metazoa; phylum Chordata; class Aves; order Charadriiformes; family Rostratulidae; genus Nycticryphes; species Nycticryphes semicollaris. The sequence continues at coordinate 189,480 of VXBJ01005355.1, read as the reverse complement.
GTAGGAGCTGGCAGGCTGTGACACAGACTGCAGGAGCGCTGGTTTTGGCTCAGCAACCTTTCAGAGAGCAGTGCAAATGACCTTAAGATGTCTTGAAAAGAGCTTTTGCTTATACTGTCCTTCAGTGCACAGTTTGGAGGAACTGAGAGACAGAGATACCCATGTTATGCATATATATGTATTTATATGTGTGTGTGTTTGCATGGGTAAATGAATATTTGTTTATTTATTTGAAGGTGAAGAGACCTCTTTTAAGAAGCCTGCCCAGTCTGTTGATCTCAGTGGAAAAAAACAAACCAACAGAACAAAACCTGTGTAGGTCAGGCAAAATCCCAGTGGAAGTATCCATTGTCGCTTCCTACTACCGTAGAAGTTCACCACATTTCCTCCACTGTGTTAGGTTCTCTGCTTTCTCCAGCTGCCTGTCAGCTGCTGTCTGAAGATTGGGAAGAATAGAATAAACTTCTCAGTTTCTCTGGAGATGCTATCACTGAAAAGAAAGAGTATTTCTGAAAATGTTCTACAGTGTATTTTAGCCTGCAAGATTGTACTGAGTTTTGGATCCTAGAAAAACCATCTGTGCTGTTATTTTGTTGACAGGTTTTTTCCCCCTGTATGTTCCATGCAAGTGTTTTCCCCGACTCCATCAAAGATATGTAAGGTGCAATTTGCGGGGAAAAAAGCTTTTGCACTTTGAAGACTTGATTTGATTATGTTTCTGTTCTTCCTCCAAAACCCAAACAGGTTGTAAAATATACTTCTGAAAGACAGGAATTGAAATAAATTGAATAATAGCAAAGACAGTTACAGGGCTTCCAGTAGAACTTAAAGCTGACTGTCAAAAATAGATCTGTTTTGAGCATGAGTGGCAGTTCCATTAACAATTTGATTTATTTTCACAGTTCAGGTTTTTTTTCCTTAGATTTTACTCAGGGGTGAATCTACATTAAACACTGTAAACATTTGGGCTCTGCTTCTAACAGTAGCACATCGTGAAGTTTTGAAGATCTAGCTGCTTATTTATAAGGAGTTAACCTTGTTCATTTTTCTTTCTTCCTCCTCATTGTCACATACTGAGTTTGAGAAAGAAGTGAAAGGGGAACAGTCAGTGGAGAGAAGCATAATTTTAATCTTAGACTATTCAGGAATGCTAAAAGGGAGAGTTAGGAGTGGCTTTAAAAGCACTCCTACAGATGGTATATTAGCTGGCACAATTCATGTCTGTGATGAGTACATACGGAGTTTTAGTGACAAGTCATTAATCTTTACTCTCGTGACAATATTAAAAAATAATCTCAGACTTTGGAGGGGAAAGTACTAGTGCTGCCACTATTAGCTGTCAAATATATCATTACTCAAGTTGGGAAGTCAGGTTGCAAGCCAATTCTTGCTGGTTCACACTAATGAGCAAGGAAAAAGAGATCTGTCAAATGAACTCAAAAAAATTACAAGGGCTCCAAGGCACAGTTAGTCTTACACTGTCCAAAAAATGTTAAGTTTTCTTGTATTTTCAGGGAACTATTACTCTGCTTAGATATGCTCTTTTATATAATGACATTACTTCTGTGTAATATTTGCTAGTAAAGTTGTGTAGGTGGCTTCTTGATTCTGATTCTCTTTTGAATTACCATTGTATTCTGTACTACATTTTTGTTATTCAAATAACTGTATTGTTCTTTTATACCTTTATTGATGAAGACCCAAAAATATTTTATTAGCAGATATTCTGAGATATCTGTACTTCTTTAGATCATTGAAGTTGGATTATGTGAAGTCTTTGAACTGATAAAGGAGACGAGATTTTCGCATCCATCCTTGTGTCTCAGGAGCCTACAAGCCCTACTTAATGTACTCCAGGGCCAGCAACCAGAAGGCCTGCAATCAGAGCCTCCTGAAGTCCTAGGTAATATCTCATCTGTTACTGTATTTGTATTAATATACACCTGTTATTGCATTGGACAGAAGAAGGGTGATTCCTAGCAAGTATTTTGTGAGATGGTAATATGCTTGTTCTTGGCAGACTGACTTTATTCTGGAGTGTGACCTCTGTATGGTGTATGTAACTAGTACTGTTTCAGTATTAATCTTCTGTGGAACAGGAATATTGGTATGTAAAGGTGCACATATATATATATCTATAAATATAATTTTCTTGCTGTGTAATGCACTTTCAGTGAAAGACAGTGAAGCTTATAAACAGTGATTCATTTGTCTTACTGAAGCTATAGAATACCTGGTCTTACAGGAAAGAAGATAGTTCTACAGTGAACTTCTCTTGCGATCTGCTGTAATCTATAGTTTAGCTATTTAATCTTGTAATTTATATAAAGCTGCCAAATGAAGTGTTAGAATTCTTGCTTTTATTTCTTCTGGTCATCCAAAAATTTCCCTGAAAATTCATTTTAATGGTACAGAAAATAAAAGTTGAACCCCTGATGGCTTTGAATGTATGATTGATTTATGTCCTTTCAGCTAAAATCCAGTTATCATTTGTTAATTCATAGTTTGTAATGGTTTATATAACTGGGAGGAAGGCTAGTATCTGTTGTTAAAAAATAAAAATCTTAACACAGGAAAGTATACAGTCTTATAGCTCAACAGTATTATATTTACAAAGATGATAGTGATTTGCTACAGACGGCTTTTATTTTGTATTGATGCACAGAGTATTGAAAATCTACAAAGAGGGCTTTGTTTTGATTACTGCCTTAGTGATTATTGTTATACAATATAAAAAAAATTGAGGTGGATTTGTGTTCACACCTTGATTGTTATAGATTTTTCAGCTGCTAAATAGTGCTTGAAAAGAGACATACGATCAAAATAACTTTCAAGCTTTGATTGGAAATGCTTGTTTCTGAGAAATGGGATGTGCTTCAACATGGGTAATGGTCATAAAGGTTAGACAGACAAGGTCGGTCAAGACCTACACATCATCTCAGTGATGAGGTAGACTGAATAGGCAGGTAAAGTAACTACTTCTGGACCATTTCTTATTAATATGTTCCACTGCAACAGAAGGATTTAGTTTTTCTTTGGCCATTGTGATTATCAAGGGTCGATGTTTTCTGGCTGAAGAAGAATGAAAAGTTAAGGATGCTGTAGGCCTATTTAAATGGCATGCTGCCTTTTCTGCCTGGAAATAGGGCTTAACTGAATGGCTGACGAAAGGTTTATCATGTATTTTGTAAGTTTCATTTCCCACTGACCCGCGAATTGCTTGGTATGAGTTTTGAAACCTGTGTAATTTTTGTGTTTTAATTGCAGAATCTCTGTTCCAGCTTCTTCTGGAGATAACTGTCCGTAGCACAGGAATGAATGACAGCACAGGACAGTCCCTGACAGCACTTTCCTGCGCTTGCCTCTTCAGTTTGGTAGCTGCGTGGGGAGAGACAGGAAGAACGTTGCAAGCAATCTCTGCTATCCTCACCAATAATGGCAGCCATGCTTGTCAGACTATTCAGGTCTTGCACTAAAACTTCTCTGTATTGGGGAATTCATGTAAATGATACGTACATGTGTTCTGAGAAGATCTATTGTGTAAATTCAGTTAACTTTTTTCCCCCTTGCTATTTTTGACGTAAGAGTAGGTATTTCTTTGTCTCTCTTGAGTTGGAGAGAGAACAAAAAATGCAACATTTAAGAGTTGGGTTTTTTGTTTTTTCACTCACTATCTGTTTTACTGTTTAGGTGCCAACCATTTTAAATTCTCTTCAGCGGAGTGTACAGGCAGTTCTGGTGGGCAAAATCCAAATCCAGGACTGGTTCAGTAATGGGATAAAGAAGGCAGCCTTGATGCACAAATGGCCATTGAAAGAAATATCTGTAGATGATGACGACCAGTGCCTACTTCAGAGTGATGGTTTTTTCCTCTATCTCTTATGTAAAGATGGACTTTACAAAATCGGCTCTGGATATAGTGGGACAGTGAGGGTAACGTGATTTCTTCTTGTCTGATGAAGATAGTCAATATTTTAACTTCACTTTTATGATGTTCTGTTTCCATTTTGAGTCTCTTGTAGCGTAGTAATGATCAGTTCTTTTACAGCTTGTCAAAATTTTTCTGATGATTATGAGAATTTTACAGAATTTTCTTAAAATTTTTAGTTCTCAATATAGTTGAAGACATTGTTATTTAGATGGTAGATGATTATGTGTAAAGTTTTCACTCTGATACTTGTTAAAAGATTGGAGTTTTTTGCTTTTCAGGGCCATATATACAATTCTACATCCCGCATCAAAAACAGAAAGGAAAAAAAGTCTTGGTTAGGCTATGCTCAGGTAGGTGGATAATTAAAATGTAAAGTGTGCACCCCACCCCTCATCCCTCATGAGTAATTTAAGTAGACTTTGGCTTAGAGTAAGCTTAAGTGGTTGTTGTATTGTTCTTTTGGCTTCAGTAAGTGAATAATAATAAGTTCAGTAAGTTTAAAACTCAATTTTTTGCTACTGATTTCTAAATTGTGCAAGCTGAGGGCTATGTGATGGTACTGGTACATAGAAAGGAGTAATGAAGTGTCATTGATTTGTCATCGTAAAGTTAACATCAGTTAACTGTACAATTCATAAATACAGTGGTTTAACACAAATTTGAACTATACAGTCAATTGTTGACAACACCACTGGAAAGTTAACTACATTTGGATGTTTTGGTTTTTTAAAATTAGTTGATATATCAACCACTAATATAAAACTAGGGTGTCTTCTTTTTTTTTTTTTTTTAGAATCTCATTATGCACTCTCTCTCTCAAAAACACAAACCAAAATTAAAAAAATCCAATACAAACACAAAAGTTCAATTTCAAAGAAGAGTTAATTTGCTTCATTTTTTTTTTACTGAGCAATTTTTATTGTATATTTACTGTCAACTGAGTGATCTCATTGTCCCAGCATGAAATTTAGTGTGTTCTTTGGCATGCTTTTGAAATGAAATTGTTAATTACAAATATATATGCTGTTGGTTTTTTATATGCATATGAAATCTGATTTTGTTTGGTGTTAAAACAGGTGGAATATCAAAAAGTCTACTGGCCTGATACAAATGTGTGTGGATGCATTAATTCAGAAGCCTGTTTAATCAATTTGGAAAGGAATAGAATCCATACGGTTTCACAATATAGAGTTGCACATTTGGCCATTCTGTACATGGCAAATAAATATATTTGATATTATTATTTAAGTGCTTGTACAGGTGTATGCACTCACATAATAACTGTACCCAATTGCACTGCTATTTGGAAAAATCTCACTGGGGTTATGTTTATTGGCAGATATGCAGGTTGCACTTATTGCTATGTATATGTCTGTAGAAGAGGTGCCCTCAGTCTCATTTCCATTCATGTGCTTGATTAAATCAGCTCAAATTCAAGTGATGTTTCTTACTTTATCATATACTTTATTCTAGACTGAAGCTTTTCTGTCTGGTTTAATGCTCTTTACTTTTCCTAGATTGTGTAGGTTTGGTTTTCCTCATTTTACAGGTTGAATTATCCAGGAAATTATCCAGTAGTTTAGATGGCAGTAAAAGGGTTGGTTGGATATTTCTGTTGTTGTTGGATGATTGCAATTAGGGTCTCTGACTCCTTGACAAATGAAGACATTCTGAGGTTAAGCCTTAATGTCCTCCCTGTGAAATGCATCCATCCTTAGATGTGTAGAATGCCCACCTGAGGCCAATCGTAGCTCAAGCAAGTGCATGCCAGTGTCATATCTCCTGCTATGACATTGTGTTGTCAAGAATCATTACTTAGTCATTATTCATATTGGCCTCTGCAACACTCCTGTCAGTGAATGCTATTTTGCTTGGCCTCAGTCACCTTGAATGAGTATGTTCCCGAGTGCCCTGAAGCAATCTTTTTGCTTTCCTGTAGCTGCTTTTTAGCAGAAGTGCTTTTGAAGTGTAAATCCCCCAACTGTATTTCTACCCTGCTCCCTCAAAATCTTTGAAGGATTCACAGACATGGTAGGATAGAAAAAGATACAAAAGCAGAGTTCCTCAACTGAGGGAAATGTGGGGGCTTATGCAACTTACCTGGTTTAAGCTAAAGCAAAACTTAAACACTTGATTGTGTTTACTTAAAAGTGCACTCACAAGTATAAACAATAAACCTTAAATGTGAGTTTCTGATAGGCAAATCTTTTTTAATTCTAACTTCTGACTGAATCAAACCTTAAAAAACCCAATATACCTATGATCAGAGAGAAGATACTCTTTTGGTATACCAAAAGGAGACTTCTTGATGTGGGCTGCAGACCAGAATGGGTAATTTTGGGGAAATAAAGGTATTCTGCACGTGGAGAAGCAGAAGGACAAAATTATTAGTCCCCTAGATCTGGTTATGAGTCGAGAGATGAGCAGTATGAGAACTTATTATATGTAACCTTGTGTCATGGCTGCTGTCACCAAAATCTCCATGTACTTTGCAGGAATTCCTTTGATGAGCTCAGAAAGAATAAATACATGGAATCTCGTTAGAGTGGGAGTCAAACTAGTTAATTTTTTTGAAAAATGTTCATGTTTTTAATGCACATATTTATTAATTATCTCCCTTTTATATAAGGCGATATATGCATCTCCTTCCTGGAAATCCTCTGAATCTTCTGTTGATTTAGGGACAGGAACATTGGTTTTGCTGTGACTTTTAACTGTAACTTTATACACGTAATAGAATGGAATTACTACGTGCGTCTTTAAAAGCTGTATACGAGCGTCAGCATGCTGATCTACAGCCTGTAGGAAGTGTGGAAGGAAGGGGTTAAATTTCCAGTATTTATTGTGGAATTTGATTAGTGGAAAAAAGTTGATTATCAAAATGAAGCAAATCTGATGTAAAAGGTTTTCAAAATCTTTAAACAAGGCCTAAAAGAGTGATTGCATTTTTTTCACTTCTCACAATATCCTTTGATGTATTTAAGAATATTTTCATACCAATATCTGTTTTCTTACTTTTACCAGGGTTATTTATTATATAGAGATGCGAATAATCACAGTATGACAGCCATAAGAATAAACCCTGAAACTTTGGAACAAGACGGTACAGTTGCTTTGCCAGGTATGAACCTCCAAATATGAGAAGATGGTTATAGTTTACTGTTTACATGCTATGTATTTTCAGGTGAGCAGAATTGAAATTGAGACAGAGTTTTGATATCACAAGCAGACTAGACTGCTTTTTTATGACTTCAGTTTGCTGCATTGGGGCAGCTGCAGTATTTCATTCAGAGATCTTGCACCTTACTCCAACTGATGGAAAAATACCGCAACGTTTTAGAATTTATGGTGATGTTCATTTAAAGATTCCAAGAGCTTGACTTCCTTCTTAAGGAAACTCTTTCTCTTTTGAACCTTGAGCGTTTGGCTCAGATGTAACTGTTTCCACTGTCTCCCACATGTAGGTAGGTATAAACTATGATGAAAACCATTTGGTTCTTAATATAGATAGAAATGTAAACAAAAAGCAAAGGAGACTAATGAACACTGATGGACCATGCTTCTTATGTTTGACTTGGTGGTGAGGTTTTGTTTATTTGTTTTGGGATTTACATTTTTTGTAGTTTTGTTTTCATTTGGGCTTTTCACAGAGGAGCCTCCTAGTTTTGGCTCTGTTCAGCAAATTAAGATGTTTCTGGAACATACTTTAATGGCCTCCTGGTGAAACATATCTATTCTTAAGCACTTGTGTAAACAGTGGAAGGCACAAGAATATCTCTGTTGAACAATGATAGGCTTATTCTATAGATCAGAAGAAAGATTTTTGTGTGGCATCCTGACATAAATCAGAAGGCACTGACTGAACCCTCAGAAAAATTCTCTAGGCTTTTATTATTTCAAACAAACAATTTTGGAAAAAACCCGTGAATGTAGGATCTAGTCTATGCAGCTTTCTGCAAGTACTTTAAATATGGATGTCTGCTTAAGCTGCTGGTCTTTGTGGGGCTGTATGATAAATTTGAGTGAGAGCACATTCAAGGACCTGACAAATTGCCTTGTTAGGGTTGTTTCTCCACTTTCTTCACCTTAAAGGCAGCTTCTTCCACCAGTAGGTTCTTCTGGCGTCCTTAATTATGTTGCCATTACTAACCAAAGCAGTACTCTTCATGCAAGTCTTGAGAGACACTGGAGCATATTTAAAGTCTACACCTCTGAGCTGCTAGCTTTCTTTTGCAAGTCTCAGTGACAAGTGTCATTCTGCAAGACAGCCTTGTGTTTCTACTATCAAAAGGCAAAATTCAACAACCATATGACTTATAAACATACAAACAAGATGTGTTCATCTTTCAGTGCAAAAGTAAGTCTTACCTGTGGGAGTACATACTTGGAAATCCCTTAAACTATTTCACACAAATGCGTTTCATGTGGTTTGTGCTGATGTCAAAAGGCTACATGTTCTTCATAACATTTTGTATTTCAGCCCTTGAACTTTGCTGGTTTACTTTCTGCACTTCTATACGTTTATTTCAGTGTAATACTGTGAGCAGGTATGGCTTTTGGCTAGGACAAATTCAAAGGGGTTCACTTCTCATTATTTCCATTTCTCATTAGAAGGGAAGAAATTAAAGTGGGGGGAGGGTGTGTTTGACCTATCCTGAGGAAACCTGAGTAGGTATGTAACTTTAAATAGTAGTGGCTGCCCTACTGTAGTCTTAATAATGACTTGTAACATGTTGAAGTTCTGAAAAACCACACCGGATAGAGCTAGAGGGCAGTAAACTTGCTAACAGCTGAACAGTGATACGACTCCAGCTATTTCCTCCTGGTTGGTTTGGTATTCAGACGTGGCTCTCTCTGGAGTTAATCTCTTTCAAATGCCTGGGTTGGTGATAATGCATTTAAATAAGGTATTTGTATTTATTCCTACAGAGATGCGTAGGAGATTAAGACGTGTGATTAGGACCTGATCCTAGCTAGAAGTTACGTGACCTTAGAAAATTCAGTGGACTATGGAACATTATCTTCTCCTTTCTCAGACAGTAGGATCCACCAGCTTCTTGAAATTCTAAATGTCTGTTTCGAAGGACAATCTTTCCGCTCTGACAGATGATCCAGCAAATCTGACAATGTATCTGGCACTACCAGATTGTGTGTCAACAGTCTTGTATCTAATGCCTTTGCCAGGCTTTATACATTGTCCTAGAAATGTGGATCTGTCTTACAAGTCTAAATATCATAAAAGAATCCCTGAGTCCTAGGAGATTTTTCTAGGTGATTGGACCTGAATTTACAGAGGAGATTTTCATCTTGACCATTTCTTTAACAGTAATGCTTACTGCATACCTTAAAAAACAGTAGTTCTGTTCAGCTGAAGTGGTTGAAATGTGGTATGTGGTTTCATTATTCTTTGAAATGACACATGAATATCTTGGAACACAGGACCCTTAGCCTGAAAAGTACTGCTAACTGAGGGCAGCCTGGATGACCTCAAGGGTACTTAGTAGCAGGCACAGGTGACGCTTGACAGTCATCTTCCCTTGAATTCTCTACAGAGGCTGTGATTAACAGGTGTCTGTACTGTTGTCTTTTAAGTAAAATGTAAGCCCTTTCTGTTATAGTAATCTCCACACAGAAGTCTTGGATATCTTTGTTCCCAGAGCAATTTTCCAAAGTGAGATTGAATAAGACTGCACTTGATCCAGTACCTGAAGCCTACAGGAGAGATGGAGAAGGACTTTTTACCAGGGAGTGGAGTAATAGGACAAGGGATAACGGTCTTAAATTGAAAGAGGGGAGATTTAGATTAGATACCAGAAAGAAATTCTTTCCTGTGAGGGTGGTGAGGCACTGGAACAGGTTGCTCAGAGAAGCTGTGAATGCTCTGTCTCTGGAAGTGTTGAAGGCCAGGCTGGATGGGGCTTTGAGCATCCTGGTCTAGTGGGAAGTGTCCCTGTGACAGGGGGGTTGGAACTCGATGATCTTTAAGGTCCCTTCCAACCTGAACCGTTCTATGATCATAAGAGCTACTTGCCAGCTGAGACTATCTCACTTTTTGCAGATACTCAATTTTCTACTCTTCCCATTAATTTGGTATTTAATGCTGGGCCAGGATGTTATCAAATCAAGTGCTAATTTTTAGGAAGAATTCTGAAGAACACCTACTTCAAAAAAATAAAATCCATCCCTGTTCCAGATTTCTTCTATGAACACAACTATCAAACACAGAAACAGCTCCAAAAATTTACTGTGAGGCTCACCTCCTCTTGAAATTACTCAAGAAATAGGCTGAACAATGTAATACGGACCCACTGGTGGCCAGATTACCCTGTTTTCCTTGACTGTTATGCTTATGTGAGCATGTAATCTTCAGCCATTCAAGGGATTTTAATACTTACCAACTTCCTGTAACTTTTCAGACGTGTCACTTAGATAATTTTTGGACCTTCTCTTCAAGTTACTGACGCATCTTTTGTTTTATCACTAATATCACTTTGTAGCATAGAGAATTGGTAATATGAGCTCGACTTTGGTCATTAAATCCAAGATTATTTTTGAGAGTACAGTATTTCAATTATCTGCCCTTCTCCGTGCTGTTTTCTGCTTACTCATACCTGTGCGTGCTTTAAGGGGGACATTTTCTACTCTAGGTCTATTACTTCTGGATGTGAGTATTATAGAAGGCTACCTAATGATTGTTTTGTTCCTGGTGAGATACTGCATTGGATTAGGCAGCATAGCAGGAAAAAGTAAACCAGTTCATGGATTTGTGAATACTCTGGTGATTTTTCAACTTTATTATTTTTAATATAACACTCCAGCTAGCTAGCAGAAAACAGCGAACTTGCTGGTTATGCAAGAAGGGTATTATGTGTGCTTCATATAGCATTAAATTTGTTGATAAAGTGGATGATACTAGATCTTTGTTCAGGTTATGAAGCAGCTACTTCACGCTCTTTTAGAGTCTGTCCTGTGGTATTTTTGGAACAGGTTTCTTTCCTGTGTGTAATCAGGGAAGCAAGCACCTTTCACGCAATACAGCATCAATTTCTTTGTTAGTAGCTCCATCAGCAGAGCAGGAAGGGAAGAAGAGGTGGTGTAGGGATACACTTTTAAACTTGTAGAGAAAGTGATCTTTTTCTTTTTTCCCTTACATGGGCAGAATTCTTTCCCTACTGTTTTTTTTTTTTTTCTTGGAAATAGCTGAGCCATTTTTAATAAATGTGTGATGCATTCAAGTATATGCTCTATAGGTTTCCAAAACCCCTACATTTTCAGTTAATAGTTGAGCCAAATCTATAAACAATGGAGAAATAACATGAATAATGAAAAGTTCGATTGTGTTTCATTTATTTCTGTAGGTTTTATATGCTGGACTTTAAAGATAATGTCTCTTTTTAAAAAATAGTCATTAAGGAAGGAGAAAGATTAATACTCGTAGAAAATCAGAATTTAGTTGTGTTACAGTAGTTTAGAATACCCCTCACAGGTGAATATTAAATGCTTTTGCACTTAAATATTGGGGTAAAACCTTACATTGCATGGAATGGAAAGTACTTTAATAACTCTTCAAGGGACAAAGGAGTATTACATGCTTTTGGGGAAACGGGAGATCCTAGCATAAAATAACATGTTATCAGAACAGTGTGATCTCTCTTTAGACAAACTAGATATCTCACAGGCTGGGTGTATTGAGAATGAATTAGATAAGCAGAGAAAAGTGTGTGTATGTTAATACAAACTGATGCAGTGTGCTTCATCTTTCACAGATTGTCATACTGAAGGGCAGAATATCCTTTTCACTGATGGAGAATATATTAATCAAATAGCAGCATCTAGAGATGTAAGTGTTCTATATGATGGATAAACTGTTTTTCTCCCAACTGAATTGTTTTATTTTGCAATACTCATAGCTTCCTTCTTGCTAAATTTTTGGCTTTTTCTTTGTTAACACAAGTACGGAAGAAATCCATATGACTAGAGATAACAAACTGCTGTATTTGTGTATAAAGGAGCAGTATTTTAGTATTTATCCACACAAATTTGATTTGTGATGGATTTTTCAGAGGAGTTTTAAGGAACTTATATGTTGCTTGTTCTGAGGAAAAGAAACATCTTATACATGGAATAATCACTTTTTAACATGTTATTCTGTAGGGTCTCTGTGGGATAAGCTTCTTAGAGTTTAATTATAATTTTTTTCTAATTTAATTTCCTGTAATTGCTTTGGTACTTGTTGGGAATTTCAACCAGATTTAATAGATGAGATATGAAAGATACTACATTTCAATATATTTTTATATGAAAATTGCCTGTTGGCCAAAGCTGTGGGAACCCAAATACATGCTTCTGTTAGGGGCAAAACAGTTAGAGCTGTTCTATGTTTTGTTCGGCAAATGGTTAATACATTATGATTCTGGACTAACCAGTTTTTTTTGAGTGAGAAAGCTATAAAACAGGGATGAGGCAAGGGTGGGATAAGACAGGAGTGGCAAGACGTGACAGACATGCAACTATAAGTAAGCCATGGTTAATCAATTTCCCTACTAATGGAACTTTATTTTTTTTAACATGGCCTAATAAAGATACTTCATCTGCATTTGTAAACAGAATCCTGTTTTAGCTACTCTCTAAATCTGTCACTCTTAAACTGCAGGTAGAACTTTGGGTTCTGGATCAGCAGACGTTGAGGGTGTAAAAGATGTAAACTGTTGTAGAAGTGAAATTTCTACAATAAGATTATTTCTGTAGCAATCCACTATTTTTGTAGTGTTCATAGTGTTTTCATAGAATTCAAATATATGTGTAAGGTCATTCAGAGGCTTATCCTCAGCTCATATGTTTTTGGCACTTTCTATTTTCTCTTCTGTAACACATTTTAATTTATCGATGTGTCCTCTGGTAATTTACTCAGAAATAGTATTATAGTGATACACCTAGGCCATGAAAAGTATCTCAGGTATTTATTATGGAGTATAAAGTAGATGTTTGGGGGTTTTTTTGTTTGTTTGTTACAGGACGGCTTTGTAGTGCGAATATTTGCAACAAGTACTGAGCCAGTACTGCAACAGGAATTGCAGCTTAAGCTTGCACGAAAATGCTTACATGCCTGTGGTATCTCATTGTTTGATCTGGAGAAAGACTTGCACATTATCAGTAAGTCCTCTTCTTTGAAGGTTAATTAACAAGACTAGTAATTCAAATAATAAAACTGAGACACTGCTCTTCCCTTTGTTTGCTTTTATTATGTGCAGGATGGTGTAGATGCATTATAAAAACGTGGAAAAGTACAAGAGTTTTAAAACTGCTTGAGAGTTATTTGACTCCTAGTAATCCATGCATTAATTTTGAACCGCCTTTCTGTCTGCCGTACTGTCCGTGGTTTCCAGTATTGTCCTCTAGTTGTATAACAAATATGGAATTGTTCAAAGGCCTTGGACGTGGTCTGCGTAATAGTGCTCGTATAACACATAGTTAGCTGTAGAACGCCTTTCTGTGAGTCAGTTAATGAAAGTTAAAAGGACCACTGGCTGGGCTAATGCAAAAGAAATGCATTGAACAGCACTAAAATGTGGAAACCACTTTTGCACTAGAATTTGAGATTCAGAATTGCTGCTGTCTATAAAGGTATTTTGGAGAAACATCACTTGGGTTTTGCTTTGATTTTTTTTTTTTTCCTGTTAGGTGTCTGCTTTTGACACTGTCAGAACAAAAGCATATTTGACTACGTGGACCTCTTGTCTGACCAAGTGCAGTTGCTACTATGCTAGTGCTTAAGTCCTCTTTGAATAACTCTGCCAGGTCTAGCCCAATAAACTTTCTTGTGGCAGCAAAACTTTTTTCCCAGACTTGTAACTTCCTTGGAACATCCCCTTTCTGGCAGAATTAGGTCTGTAAACTGGTATGTGGAACTGCCTGGTTAAACTGTCTGGATAATGTAGTCTTCCTCACACAGGTACAGGGTTTGACGAGGAATCAGCCGTCCTTGGTGCTGGAAGAGAATTTGCACTCATGAAAACTGCGAGCGGCAAGGTACTGAAAACGTTCTGTCCTACATAGCAAGCTGCATCCATTTATTTCTATGTGGGTTTCTTGTTCCTGTGTGTTTATTGGTTTTGCTTGTTTGTTTTTATTAATTTAATTTTTATTTTCCACAATTCCTTTTGGCCTTTTCAGGAATGAATTTGTATGACTGTATTTAAATATTTTCAGAGCCTGCTCTAAAGGGGAGGAAAAAGGCAAATGGTTATTTGAAAACGTAAATGGAAGCGGTTGGAACCGTTGAGAAATCCGTCACTTGAATTTATCTCGAAGTAATTATTAGAGACAACATGGGGCTTTTTAGATTTAGGGGAAAAAAATACCTTATGTCTACAAATTCTGCAAAGTTTTGCAAAATTTTTTACCTCATAACTTTTCATAAACGGAATGACCATAATAATTTATTTCAATCCCATCGTGATTTTTTTTTTTTTATGATCCTTTGGAGAATTACTGACTTCCCCCATGCAAAGTTTTCAACTGATTCCTTTAAACCTGTTCTTGATATGTTGGTTCTGCTCAGTGGAGACTGTTTTTCAGAGACATTTGCATACACATTGAAACTTAGATATAATTTTGCTTACTGTGACTGCGGCTTTTTACATTATTTACTGTGTTCCAGTTCAGGAAACTAATGTTATTTTACTTGTATAAGCATAGTTCTTTGTTTCGCTGCATTCAGAATTGTCTTGCTTAATTGGTATGAACACCTTGCTCTGCTTCTGTCAAAACAGTGAGATTGGTGAAAAGCTTCATAATAAACCTAACTATTTTTTCCTAATAAGATTTAGTAGGTTGAAACACAATTTGATCAGGCAGAGTAGATGAGATGAATTAATTTGATCTTCAGACTAACAAATGCCTCTGCAATGTAAAGTTAAATTTCCTAGTTTTGATCTCTCTAAAGTTGTGTGTTTAGGTGTGAAATACACTTTATAAAACAATTAAAGGTGGCTTTAGGTGTTCACATAGGTTAACACACCCATTTTGTAGTACTGTTGGGCAGCATGGTTCTAGAGAAAAACTTTTAGTCCATGACAGCAGTTTTGTCTTTGTTCATGTGAAATATTTTAGTCTGTTACTGTTTATGTATGTAGTGGCCACTGTGTATTTACAGAAAATAAGTTTCAAAATGTGTTGAAGCATATTAAAATTTGTAGTAATTTGCTATCTTTATTTTTATGGTTATAATGCCATATTGTTTTTACACAGACTGGACATTTCTCTTAAGTGCTTTAAATGCTTCACTTCCTCTAAGTAGTTTCTTCTGAACGGTTCTTTCGTGCGTGTTCTACTGATCTAGCCAAACAATTACATATGAAAACTTACTCTGTGGCACAGCAGAAAACACATTTCAAAACAATCTAATCAGAAATTTCCCCGTGTCCTTGTTTCAGCTGGGATAGAGTTATTTTTCATAGCTGCTTTATTTTAGATTTACTGTGAGAAGGCTGTTGATATGACATATCATTTTAGTTGTTGTTAAGTAATGTTTACATTAGTCAAGGACTTTTTGAGCTTCCCCTAGAAGCTGAGAGGCAACATAGACAGGAGAAGCAAGTTTAACTGAAAACCATAAACTGTTTTCTTCTAGATTTATTATACTGGCAAATATCAGAGCCTTGGAATCAAACAAGGTGGTCCTTCAGCAGGAAAATGGGTTGAACTCCCAATCACAAAATCTCCAAAGATTATTCAGTTCTCTGTTGGACATGATGGGTCACATGCCTTACTTGTTGCTGAAGATGGAAGCATATTCTTCACAGGCTCTGCTAGTAAAGGAGAGGATGGTGAATCAAGTATGTATTATGCTTGCTTGATCAATGGTCATCTATATTAAAGCAAGATTTTAACAAGTAGAGAATTTAATATTAGTCTTGAAAAAAAAACTTATATAATATTTCTCTGAATTTACTGTGCATTTGTTGTCATATATATTCTTCTGAGATGGCAATGAGGACTTATTTTTACTATGAGCTTGTTTGTAAAGCTCATGAAGTTAGTTCTGTATATAAAGGTAACAGAAACACTTGAGTCTTTACTGTGAAAGATACCTGGCTAATAATAACTTTGCTTGTCCTTGAATATTTTGAGAGAATTCAGTGTAATCCAATACAAATTAGACTAGGAGATCATGGAGATGGATTTTTTTATATCTTTAAGAAGCAGTCTGGAAACTGACCTCTAATTACAAAACAAATGTTATTGTGCCTTTGAAGGTTTTTGGTAGAATGACTTGTGGTTTATTTATTTATTTATTTAAAGCTAAAAGCAGACGGCAGTCAAAACCATATAAGCCTAAAAAAATTATTAAATTGGAAGGAAAGATTGTCATATCTACAGCTTGCAATAATGGAAGCAGTTCTGTAATTTCAAAAGATGGAGAACTCTACATGTTTGGAAAAGATGCCATTTACTCTGATAGTACAAGTAAGTTAAATATTTGTTCTGTTGAGTAATTTCTCAACTGGAGTAATAGAAATCAGTCTGGAAGTTGCTAGCATGGGAAAATGATGTTTGTGTGGTTTTTAATCTCCTAATAGATTTCTGAATTTCTGCTGATTTGGCCAATTATAACGGAAGGATAGAAAAAGAAGACAGTTTCCTTAAATTCTGTGAAAAAACCAGCACTGGTGGATGAATACTTCCACTAAGGAGGGGTGGGGAGCGGGGCGGAAATAATCATTTGTTGAACTAATTTGACACTAGAAGACCACACAGGGAAATGTCACAGAAATGAGACAAGTTTTATTAGGAACAAAGGCTGCAGGAAACCAGGCCTTACGCATTTCTCTGCTCGCAAGACAGCCTGTTTTGAATTTGCAGGTGATCCAGTACTTGTCAATTTAAATAAAATCTTAAAGAAATAAACTCCAATGGCATTATGACTACTTTATAATTGTTTTTCAGAACAAATGATTTGCAGCAGGATTTGATTTGGTTTTGGCTTTCCTTTCTTTGCCGGAGAAATGGCCTAGGCCTAACTCTGCTTTCACTCCTTATTCTAGCACTTGTTTTCTATATCTGCTGCTTTTCTCCCTTGCGGTTAATTTAAAATCATCAGTATCCACTAACAATTTTGTTATATCGCTGAAGCTTCCTTCTCGGGTAGAAAGTGCAATTTACCACTCAACTGTTTTATGTCTTACAGGTTTAGTAACAGATTTGAAAGGCCATTTTGTGACTCAAGTAGCCATGGGCAAAGCTCATACCTGTGTGTTAATGAAGAACGGAGAAGTTTGGACGTTTGGCGTAAATAATAAGGGACAGTGTGGACGAGACACGGGCTCCATGAGCCAGGGAGGAAAAGGTGAGTGACTACATTTTTTTTTTAACTTTTGTTTTGTGTAGTGGAAAAATCACAAATGAAAACATAGCTAAACATTTTATCATACAATATAATTCCAGTACTGAAGCTTAAGTATGTGCAATGTGCTTGAAAAAAAAAAAACCAGCTATGGCTACTTTTGCTTCAACTGTCAGATATTTAGTGTTCTGCACACAAAAAATGTCTCAATTGTTTTTCTTCTGTCGATGAAAAAGCTTTTCTTAAATGAATAAAACCAAACCTCATACCTACTTATCTTACTATGTACCATTGTTTTAGCAAGAAAATTTCTTCTATGTTTCCTTGTCTGCATTCAGTCTTGAGGTTATTGTTTGCCTGAACAGGGTGTGAATGCAAATCTACATCTTTATCCACAAATCTAAATATTTACGTTATTCCTAAATATAGGCATGAAAAATCATATTTACTCACCTTTGCTGGATTTGGAGTATTTTATACGTGACAAGTAAAGGAACTGTTACTTGTATTCTGAATAGAAATGTTTCATTTTCCTTTCAGTTTTGAAACCTAGATATATAGAATCATAGAATGGTTCGGGTTGGAAGGAACATTGAAGATCACCAAGTTCTAACTCCCTTGCCCCAGCCCATGCTCAGAGAGGTTTCAAAACTGGCGTTGTGCTGGATGAGCGTGCAAATCAGGCATGCCTAGTCATTCCTCTTAAAATGACCCTTCTTCAGAGCTTCCTCAGTAGCCACTGTTGTCCTCAGAAAACAGCTATTTCTTGTTTCAATATCTTCATTAGGTTTTGGAGTTGAGAATATGGCAACGGCAATGGATGAAGACCTAGAAGAGGAACTGGATGAAAAAGATGAGAAGTCCATGATGTGTCCTCCAGGCATGCATAAATGGAAGCTGGAGCAGTGTATGGTGTGCACTGTATGTGGAGATTGCACAGGTTATGGAGCGAGCTGTGTTAGTAGTGGACGTCCTGACAGGGTACCTGGAGGGTAAGCAAGCATATGGAACTATATATGCTATAGGGTGTTGAATGGTGAAAGCACATGCTGACTGTAAACTGGGTTGAGCTGTTCTAAAACTTCAATCTAAGGTAACGTCGTATCTAAAAAGAGTAAAATCAGAAGTAAGTTAAAATTTTTGGAAATACCTTGTAAAGGTTGCAGGTGATTTCATTTTAAATGCTTATTTTTTAAGATTTCTTAGCATATAGTTTCCTAGAAGCTGTTGAATGTGGACACTACCGTAATCTCTCTCTTGACAGAGCTGCTGCTTTTGGGATAACCTTTATTCGTTCTACGATGGATGGTTTTTATCTTGCTGTTCCAGTTGCTTTTATCTGTTACTTCAGGGTTGACCTGCATAAAGGGTCACTGTTTTACCTATTGCCATTACTATTTCTCCTGCATTGTGTGTGCTCTGTGTTCCTTGTTTATGTTTTCATGGGGTGTATGTTTAATTAAATGAAGGAAAGTTAGTGCTGAGAAGTCAGTTCAGCTATGTATGGCCAGCGTGAGCTCCTTGGCACCATGCAGCGGCAGCTAGGATTTAAACTAGCTATACATTCTCTTAATCTCAGGAAAAATTACACATCCACAGATAGAACAAACTCATATTGTGTGGTTTTAATTACCGAGGCATCAATAATGCACAAAAATAAAAGGTAGTGATAAAGCAACTCTGTTTGCTGCAGGATCTGTGGCTGTGGCTCAGGTGAGTCAGGCTGTGCTGTATGTGGCTGCTGCAAGGCGTGTGCTAGAGAACTGGATGGCCAGGAAGCAAGGCAAAGAGGAATCCTTGATGCTGTAAAAGAGATGATACCTTTAGATCTCTTGCTGGGTAAGTGATACGAAATTAGCAAGATGGCTTTCATTTTTCTTTGTTATTGCCCCCTTTTTTTTTTTCTCAATACAATTGTTCACACTTCTAATAAATTCAGTCCCACTGCTGACTTCTGAAACTCAAATTGGAGTAACAGGTTGGTTTAGAAATAGGTTTGTTCTTTGCAATTAATATTTCAGTTAGCATTTTGATTGTTCTATATGATAGAACTTCTTAAGTAATGCAGTTCTTTCTTTCCAATCAAATTACTGAACTTTTAAACTTGCGGGATAGTTTTAATTTAACATTGTTAAAATGGATAAAATGTTGCTTATCAGGCAGATTTATTTGTTGGTGATAAAGCAAAGTGGGATCATGCTGGTAAATGAAATATTTTCCTATAAAAGTGAGCCACTTTGAACTGTGCAATTATGATTGGGGGAAAAAATGAGATAACCATGACAACGCATAATTAGATATAAATATGTATATGCCTAACAAAAAAGTAAGTTCTAAATGGTATTCAGTGGTGTTGGGGCATATTAATGGAAATAGAAATAAGACCTAAAACTCTTCCTCATGCTCACTCAACTCCATTATTTCTAAATATTCTGTTAGAGCCATGTAAAGAACAAGTAGTAGGCAGGCTTCAGTTCTTATGTACTTCTTCTAAAGTGTATTACCATCATAACAATTTTAAAGATAGTTTTCTATATTTTATTTTATTAATCTATGTAGCTGTCCCTGTTCCTGGAGTTAATATTGAAGAACACCTTCAGTTACGGCAAGAAGAAAAGCGGCAACGTGTTAATAGGAGACATAGATTGGAAGAAGGAAGAGGTAAGTGACTTTCTTATTGATGAGAAGCTTGAATACTTTAAGGAAACTTCTTTGTTTTCTAAAAAGGGAAGATAATTAATTTTGCACCACTGAGCTGATACAGTAACCAAACAAGAATTGAAACCTAAATACTTAGCTTATGTTATTTAGCATTCTTCTGGAGAATTTTGAAAAATCTGTATGTTTAACAAAGTCTGCTCAGAGGAATCAGAATTTTAGGGGTGAAGAGTAGCATTTTCTATCACTTTCATATAGTTAATTTTTATTTTTTTTGTTGTTTCCTAGTTGAATAATAGTTTTTCAAAATGTATATCCCAAACCACGTTTCATATGAAGTTTTTATGCTCTTTTATATGACTGCAATCCTGTCCAATCCTGTTTACCCATAATAAGAATTATTTAATTATTGTTATAAATTATTGAATGTTGTATAATAGTAAACAGAATTTTGTGTTTTATAAAGTGAATATTTCTATATTTGAATACATGAAAAAAATTGACATGCTGATGGGATTAAAAAAACAAAAACAAACACTGAATCATTTCAAAAACGTAATGCCTTATATATAATCTATCTTAGGAGCTATTGTTGATTTTCCACACAACCAGTATGTATTGTAACAGGTTTTCAGTTCTCTTCTTGTTTTAAAATACCTCAGTGTCTTAATCTGTTAAAGTTGAGAGACTTAGACTGATGTAAATCATATTCTAGTGAAGCATGATGATGTGGTTGCTAAGATTATTGTGTGTTGAGGAACAACTTCATGGGAATTTTATGCTCTTTAAGTTCCTGGTGTGTTAGTAAATACCATGTTGATGCTCCTTTTAGGAATTTGATACTGTTTTTACTCGAATACAAAAAATGCATTGTGATCAAACTTTGTTTCTAGACTCTGTGCCAGCGAACCTTGTGGGGTAAATTGTGGCTTTATTTCACTTGTATGTAAGAAATTACTGGTCTCACCAAAAATAATGAGCAACAAGGAAGAGAAAGCGTACAGTTTCCTATGCAGGTGAAAAAGGATGAAATATTAATTTTTCTTTGGCTCTTTGTAGTTAATTTTAGCTGTGAGGTGGAGAGAGGAAGCCTTTTCTCTTCCTTTGTCTAGGTCATGTTGGAGCTTCTTTGCAAGCTGCTGCCAAATATTAGGTACAGATAACAATCGTGTTTTTCTTAAATCCTCGTTGAAAACCTGGATATTATTGAAAGCTGCTGCTGTTCAGTCCAGAAAGGTAACAATAACGGAAGTGGGAAGTAAGTTTCACTTGGAGGGGGGGGGCAAGGAAAAAAAAAGAACAGCATAGAAACATTTCAGTTCGCTTCTATTTCTGTGGTTGGACGTAGAGCCAGAGCAGCTTATCCCTTTTGTACGCCATCTGTCTCTTTGGAGAGAAACACACACACAAAAAGATGTTTTGGGACCTAACAGAATCCCAAGTCATTAGTGTCAGGAACATGTTGTTATTGCTGGTTTGATTAGGTGTATGGGAACTGTAGCTGAAAAGGTATTGCTGGCCAACTTGTTGCATGCATCCATACTATGTTCTGTATCAAAAGAACATTGAAGTTCTATACCTGTGTGGCTACTTCAGGTACTGGATGTGTCTAAGCTGGAAGGCTTGGACATTTATCTCCTGTTCTTTCAGTTCAGAAAGACATATGTGATAAAGCTGCAAATAGTGTTTCGCAGATACACTGAGATCTTGATTTACATAATGAGCTATAAAAAAAAGCACAATTTGATAATCAATCTCGGTTTACACACTCAGATGAAAAAGTTGGAGTTTTGATTCTTCTTCATCCAAACGTTACAGTTTTCCATGAGTCGATGGAAAGAACAGCACCATTCTGGAGAACTCTTATGGTGCTCTTCTTTATGTGACTGAGACTAAGAACATTTAAATAATCTACTAGACTTCCATTTTGTTGTCCAAAAGGTTCTGAAGCCTGAAAAAACTTACTTATAATAATGTGAAAAGGAATAGGTGGACTGCTTAATTTTCCCCAAAAATTTGAGTATTTGTGCATATGTAACTGAACAAATCCTTGCTAATGAAATAGCTATTTAGAGATCTAAAGAAAAGTTTCAACTTTTCACTTTTCTGAAAATATTGCTTAGTTAGAGGCCAGGTTAGCTCTGCTAGGGTCTTTCCTTCAGGTGTGCAGTGTTTCTTTTCTCAGGATTATGATTTCTGGGTTGTAGTGTGTTAATGTGTGCCTTTTGTTCTTTGATGTTCAATCAGCGAGAAACAAAGCACGTGTAGTTCTTCACAGTGGAGACCAGGATCCATCACCGAATGTTGCTGAACACCCTCTAGTTACAATTGGTGACCTTTGTTCAGATATTTTCAGTAGATCTTGAATGCCCTATATAAACAAGAGGGGTCCGGAAGCTTTTTAAGTAAATACAGGATCTACTAGGGTAATCTGTTAGTTAACTATTTTTCCATACTAGTGGTTTGCCTCCATATTTTAGTATTTAAATAAAAACAAACCCAAACCAGACTGTTTTTTTTCTTCTTGCAAGCATTCTAGAAGCAAAACGTAGGGGTTTATAACATAAGGTGCCATCCAATCTAGGACTTTTTCTGTGCAACCTTAATTTATACTGCTTCTCCATGTTCCTCATGATACAATCTTGAAGTGCGTGGCAGTCTACTATTTTTTCAGTTAGCCTGCTACATGCAGCACACTGGTGTAGAAGTCACCATTTGAGATCATTGATTTCAGTCCTCTATAATCACAGCTTGCCAAATAGCATTTGTTTAGGGGAAGTTATAGAAGAAATCAACTTGTGTAATATAAATGCAAATCAAATAATAAACTCTTTGATAGTTCTGTTGAAGCGCTTAGATGGCTGAGAATGGCTGTTTTTTGTTGGTGGTTTGTTGGGGTTTGGGGTTTTTTTTTTTTGGTTGTTTTTTGTTTTTTTAATTCCATGTAAGGACTGGGTATGGGAATATGTGGAATGGCAAGAGTGATGCTTGGCAGAATTAGCAGCTGCTGATTCGTGTGTTCCATTAAATGTGAAACTTCTGAAAGGAGGAGATGCCTCCAAAGAAATATTGGTTGGGTGGTTAGCCTTTAAAATAGAGAAAAAAAAAAAACCCAACAGTTTTAAGGAACAAATTGCTCGTCTGTAATTTACATATAATCAGTCTCAATTAAACTTAATGCAGCACTGCTTGGGTATAGATTTTTAAAAAGTATAGCCTCGAGCAAATTTTAAACACATACATCATTGCTTTCTTCAAATACAAGTATTCTCCTGAAGACCTTTACATAGATGGGAAATATTTTAAAAATAACTTAAATAGATTTCAAAATTAGTAAGTAGATATGAAAAAAATATTATGATCTGAATAATTTTCTTCATGGAATGGGTGGTTTTGGATAGCTATTTTCTTTCAAAGTGCAAACTCTGCATTTTAAATATGGTAATTATAAACACCTGTACAGTTATGTTTTTTAAAATTTAGCATTGATATGATGTTGTTCCAAATTAGTACTTCGTGTGTAATGTTGTAGGATGTAAGCTATGATAATTAATTTGTTTTAACTATTAAAGATAGTCATGGGTATTTGCTATTAAATTTTACTCCAGTGTGAATTTGTTTTATTTCTATTGGTTGGAGTACAGTTGAATACTTAAAAGTTCAGGTAAAAATGTCACTGTGGATATGTATTGCTTCTTTGCATAATATTTTGGTCTTATTATCAAGAAATGGCGACTTTCCTTTTATTTACAGCCTTTTGAATTTAGTAAAGCAAGATTATTATATAATTATTATTCTTTTTTTTTCCCATTGCTTTTAATTTTAATTTTGTTTAACACACTGTTTCCATTTTGTGAGCTTTCCTATGCATGTGCAAAATGTTTCTCCTCAGGCCCCCTTGTATTTCCTGGTCCTATTTTTATGAACCATCGAGAACAGGCTCTAGCCAGAATCAGACCCCATCCAGCGCAGCTAAAGCATAAACGGGACAAGCACAAAGGTATTTGGTCTTCCTTCCTGGCTGGGGTGGAAATAAGCCTGTCCCCCTCAGTCACTTCTTCCACGCGCTGAATCTGTCCTTTCAAAGAACTGCACAAAATGGGTTCTGCTTTTCTTCTTATTGGGATCTTGTTACCTGAGGAGAAAGAAAACGCATTCAAATGTTGATCTTTTTTTTTAAAGTCTAAATGTTTGGTAGCTTGCATCATCTTTGTTTTATTTTCTTTTTTATTTTGTTTCGTTTTTACTACAGTGAAGTATGTGTTGTCTTTCTGTGTCTCTTCTCATTTCTAATGCTTTCTCATTCCTAAGGTTCTTTAATTTTACTGTAGGAAACAAGCACCTTCCGGTGACTCAGACTGCTGTGTAGCATTTGTGTTGGTTTTTTTGAACCTTTGTGTTGTATATCTGGAGTGATTGTTTTTTGCATATCAATTTCAGATTTGTTATTCTAGCATAACATTTTTCACAGGTATATTTAACAAGCTCTTTTTTAGACATGTAATATTTAAAATAATGAAAACAACACTTTTTACTAGTTCTGAATAGGGAGAATACAAATCAATGTACAGGTTTTATGCTGCGTTATTGAGTTAAATGTTCAGAATGTCAGTAGGGAGGCATCTTTGATATTTCTGACCTTTTTGTACATCCAGAAGGTCAGTTAAATCAATGGGAGTTAGTGATAGTATATGGCACTTATGCAAAGAAATTGCATGACAGTTTGAAGCCTTTTGGTGTATAATCTCAGTGTGTATAGGTGCTAGGCCTACCTAGTTATGAACATACTGGATCATGAAATAAATTTATTTTAGGTAAATGACAGCAGAATCTGATTCTTTGTATTTGCATTACATGTACTAAGTCTATTTGGAAAACATACTGAGTTGTAAGTCTTTATGGATTAAATAGAATAATGTATCATAATCTTTCTGGGAGAGACTAGATGCTGAAAGACAAAACATACAGGACCTAAATGCTGTCATTTGACAAGTTCATTGATGACCAGTATTCTTGAGCTGGCGAGTTATGGCTAGTTGTACTGCTTACAAACCCTTGACCTCATAGCAAGCTCATAAAGGAGTATGCTCATTGTGCCTACGTCTGTATTTTCTCATTATGTATTAGTAGTTGGGGCTTGCTTCAGCTCAAGTTCCTCCTGACAAAGAGGTATATTCATGAGGGTGAGTTTGGGGCTTGTATTGCTTCTTGGATTTGTAAGAACAACACAAAGATCTGTATTGTGGTGAAAGATTTTGTCAGATATTCTCTGTAGAACTGAACGTTTTCCTTGAGGAAGGCTGTAAGTGAAGAAACATTCTGTTTCTTTTAGTTCTTTGTGTGTCATGCTAAACAAATATAAGGAAGCTTGTAACATCATTAAGTAAGTAAACTTTGAGACCCTTCTCTGCCTCGGAAGCTTGCTTCTCAAAAGATGACCATAAATTCTAATGGAAGCTATAAATGCCCCATAACATCTGGAAGAGCTTCCAAAGGAAAAAGAACTAGTGAAGTGTGTTTTTTATCAAAGCAACGGGGAAGGTGAGAATCGTGAGAAAGATAAGAAGTATATCTCATCTTAGAGGCATGCCTTTCTTACTGTACTTAGAATGTAAAGGCTGTGATCAGTAAGAGCACGATAACATTGAAATCAACACATTCTTTTGTTTTACTTTTGAGTGTGACGTTTTCCAAGCTGGCATTCTAACTTCAGAGGTTTTGGCCTAAAGTAACTCTTCACACCAACTAGACCTTCAAGATCTTCATCACCGAGTAAAAAAATATTAATGGAAGTCTGTAGCATTTCTCAGCTGTAGAGATGAACTGAGTAGCAATTCAAAACAAAGTAGGCTCCTGGAGTCAATTAAAGTTCTGCACGCAAATGCCCCGTTTTCCTGTATTTGGGAGTAGTACCAATGAAAAAAATTGTATGAAATCAAATACCCTCAAAAGGACAAAGATTAGATGAAGCTGAACCTGCATGGATGGAGCAAGCTATGTATCAACCATTTTGCAAATGCTAATACAAAAATTAACAGATGTTTGAGAGAATTTATTTGCAATTTACTTGGTCAAGTAGTTCAAGGCACTTGCTGTGGGAAGAAAGCTAACAATGAAAACCTACATCTAAAAACTTAATAGAAGTGAATGATCCTGGAGTCTTTGTGTTTCGTATTGATGTTTCCGTAGTCTGATAGTCTTGGTTTTGTGTCTTCCAAAGAAGTTCAAAACCCAACTGAGGATGTGTTGCTTAAGACTTTTGCTCTTTGCTAAAGAAGATGAAAGTTGCACCAGAACTCTATCAGAGCCACACTGACATCAATGATGAGACACTTTAGACAGTGACTTCTTTGGAATTTGAGGCTTGAAGAATGTTGAGAGTATGTCAAACCTCACAAGCGTATGTAATCAGCTGCTGTTGTCATGTTTCATCATGAGACAACAAACATTAATTTAATAACAGCGAAGTTTACTTTCTTTATACACACCAATTTTGCTATTATGTTTTGTCTCTCTACTCAGACCTCATTATCTTTCATACCAGCCTCTCTCTTCCCCATAATAAGAATGAGAATAACGTAATTCATAAATGTATGCCTTTTGTCCACTTGTGAATTAAAGCTGAATCCCTAATTTAAGACAACAGCATTGAAAGTAGCTTTAAGTTTCTGTCCTCTGTTGGAAACAGACTAGGGGTGGATCTCTGCCCTCCAAAATACATGTTTCTATTTGCCAAAGAACTTGGCAAATTTTTTGAAAAAATTTCCTGGTCACAGAAAATACCTAAGAATGCATACTCTGTCAAATAGACTTCTTTTAGTTTGTATTTATAAAGTGCAGAGGAATAAGTACATGGAGATAATGGATCTGCTTTGCCATTGTTCAGTATTTCACTTTTACTTGCATCCAGGTCAGATAATGGAATAAGTGGTTTGGCCAATAAATTCCTGTTTGCATCTACTTTTTTTGCTGAGCTGAACAGGTACAAAAATTCAGGACACAGTTATTACCTATCTTGTAATTAGAATGCAAGTTAATTGTCATATTATCATAAGTGTTATGCACTTGTGATTCTGCATGTCAGAATTCACCTACAAGCTCAAGTAAGCTCTGTGGCAGTCTCTCAAGCATCCAACAGACTCACTTTTTTTTTTTCTGCCCTCATAGGATGGATGATTTTCAGAGCCAGAAGTAGGTTTCTTTCCGCCCTGCGCTGTGGCTGTCATACTGGTTGCAGGTATTTCAGCTGAAGCCTGTGGTGGACAGCCAAGAAGCCTAGACTGATTTGGGACAGCCATCCTAGACTGATTTGTTCAAATAATGGCATTGTTTATAAAGTCTGTAAGTGATACTAAGGCATTCAGAACACCCTGTGAGGGCTGAAGGTCACAGATACTAGTCAGCGACTTGACTCATAGGTTGTATTTGGGTAACCGCTGCTGAACGGAGCAAGGATTTGTTGGCGAATTATATGGTATAAAGAGACATTATTCTAAGAATTTTTTGTGTATGGTCATATTGTGTTAAAGTTTTTCACCTTGTGGAGAGAAGAAGTGTATTTAACATCCTCAGAAGTTCTTTTTCCTTCCTCCAGAGACTGTCAGTGAGAAATGAAATATCATCACCCTTGTAGCTGAGGAACACTAACAAAATTTTTTCCCTCAGGTCTGAACCAAAGGCTTGAAATTCCATTCTGTAACAATTACGGGGTTTATTTTGCCAGCAGAACTCTGATTTATAGGTTACAACTTGATTTGCTGTTGGGACTGAATGATCTTTTTCTTTGTTCCTGGAAAGCAGCACTTGTTTGTGTGGTAGCAGTATCGGCCAAGAGAACTTTCAAGCATGTTTCGCCAAGTGAAAAATTGTCTTCAGGAGTTAAGAATTTTCTAAGGAAAATGGAGTGGTGGGAGGGGTTGCTTGGTTGCATTTCCATTTATCTTGCTTTCTATCCCCAACTGTGTAAGATAAAATAGATTTATTTCTTGGATAAGGAAATGCACTATCTGTTTCGTATGAATGTACTTGTCTCTACATCGTACACAAAGTATTTAATGTTTCCTTAATGTTAGGCTTTTATTTGCAAGTTTGGAAAAAATGGGAGTATATCTAGAATCATCTTTTATTTCAAGACAGTGTCACATATTTATCACTTGAGAAAACAGCATCTGTTTATTAGTAATTGTTGAAGCACTTAAGAGCAGTATTTATTTTTTTTTCCTTATGATGAGTCAGGAAACATACATGTACCTCATGTTCAGGTGTCTGCAGATCACTTGATGGGGTCTGGAGAATAAGTCTTATGAGGAGTGGCTGAGAGAGCTGGGGTTGTTCAGCCTGGAGAAGAGGAGGCTGAGGGGAGACTGTATTGCTCTCTACAACTACCTCAAAGGAGGTTGTAAGGAGGCAGGGGTCGGTGGCTTCCCCCACGTCACAGGCAATAGGACAAAAGGAAATGGCCTCAAGTTGAGCCAAGGGAGGTTCAGAGTGGATATCAGAAAATATTTCTACACTGAAATTGTTATCAAGCATTGGAATGGGCTGCCCAGGGAGGTGGTTGAGGCACCATCCCGGCAGGTATTCAAAATGTGAGTTGACATAGTGCTTAGTGACATGGTTTAGTGATGGGTGGTTGTTTTTTATCAGTTAGGTTGATGGTTGGACTAGATGATCTTAAAGGTCCCTTCCAACCTAGACAATTCTATGATTCTGTGTGCCACTGGTACATGTCCAGAATACAACTTCAGCTAAATTTTGTTAATATGACTGTGTATAGGTGACGTGGTTGCTGTGTGTTAATTTCTATCATTGTAGAAAGTGTGTGCAGCCATGAGACATACTTACAGGACATGTGCATTCCTGGTAGATGACAGTTCAAGTGCATTTGCACAATGGTAGAGCTTACATTTTTCATTCTAGTCATCAATGATTGAGGGAGGAGGGGAGACAGGGGCCATGCGTAGACTGCCAGAAGAGTTATGTTTTTTTTTTTTTGCTTCTGTCCAAAAAGCTTGTGTGAAGGAGGGAAGCAATAAATACACTGCTTGCTGAATAAATAATTCTGGTGGCAGTATTAGCACTTAGCACCATTGATTGCTTTTGCATGTAGAGTTTAATGCAAAAGGAAGCATAAAAAAAAATTCAAAAATAGTGGATTTGAGAAAATTAAAATACTAGAAGCATATTATGTGTTTTCAGAGGGCTTTTTTTGTTGTTAAATAGTAATTCTACTTCTTTGTATTTGCTTTTGTTGTTAGTACAAAAAAAAAAAAAAGCCACAGACAGACCTTGGGAGACAATTCTTCTAATATGCATGCAGTCTGGTAGTACACAACTGCTGTTGGAAAAACCTCAAAAATCCCATGACAATTCTTACAGCCAGACAGTTCACTGTGTCTCCATTTCACACACATCCAACGTGTAGTGCAAGTGTAATTCTTCTTCATGAAGGCTACCCACATTTTCAAAGGGATTCTTTACCTGTTCTATTAAGCTTAATTCTTCAAAAGCATTACTTAATATTTATATCCACTGTTCCTTTACTGTTGTAAACTCCATGGATATTCATATGGTTTCTGTACTCGATTGTCACTAGAAAAAAAAGCTTTATTTCCAGACAGTAAGATTTGCTAAAAGTGGTTTGTAATAGAAGTGCTGAAATTACTTTGCTGTATAAGCAGATTCCATGCAATAGAAAGGAAATAGTTTGATCAATATGTTTAAAACCAGAATTATATTCTAAGCGTAAAAGATTTGTAAGTCTAAGTGCTGTTGCACACGGTGAATAATGAGGTCTCAGAGTTCAGACTTGTACTAATGATAATTCAAAAAAAGTGTAGAAATTATATAGATCTAAATTAACAAGACCTTGAATGCTTTGAGCAGAAATTGTTTCCCTCTATCAATTTTGTTAACAAAGAAGTAATCGGTCAGAATTAACACAGAAAGAATATGAAGTCTCCTTTGTGCAGTTATTCTTGTTATTTTTCACTATTTTTTCATCATTTCTCTGTGCTAAGAGACAGTGTGACTGAAGTCATACATGAAATTTTTCATTGTGAAAATACACTTTCTTTGCCCTCTTTCTGCACAGGTGTAAGTGTGCTAATGGTGATGAGCATGTCATCTTTTTCTGTCATGTTGGTTTCCTGCTACTATTTTGAAACTGCTTTCCTTTGTGACACTGTGACCATATAGTTTAGTTATAATGGAATTGTGAGATGCTGTAAACATTCTGATTTCTGGAGAGGGTGGTGGCTTTCAATAAGTTTATAAATAATACACTTGTTTGTCACTTCGGTGCTTTTATCTGATACAAGAGCAGTTGTACTTCAGGAACCGATAATGCCCTTCATATTTTCTAAAAGAAATCATAGAAACAATGTCTAAACATGTCTTAAATGGGCAGGAAACAGATGTGCTAGTAGTGAGTATGTTGGCATTGGTAGAAATAAGCCTCACAGGTAATTGCTAGTTATGTAAAACAAGGCTCTATGGCCAAGATGGAGTCAAGTAAAATCCTTAACGAGTAGTAATCAGACCACGCTATGCCTATTGACTTTTAACTTCTGTCCACTTCATAATGCTGTCTTATTGAAGAATAAAAATGATAGTTATTGAGCAAAACTTCTGAAGTTGCTTGAATTGCCTTTTGGGCTGGTCATTTTTGTCCACTCTTTGGAAGCTTCTCTTTTAGAGGATGTGATATTTTCCACTGTGTAACTTCGTAGTATGTTGTTTAGAAGTAGAGTTTCTGTCATCTTTCCCATCTGCTTTGATGCCACATTTATGAGCTGTCTTTCTTACTATTCTGTGAGTTCTTTCTCCTACCTTACAAATGGCTGGGTGGGGAGTTATTTACTATTCTTGTTCTATTCATTCTTCTATAATGCAAAGCTTTTACAAGACACAAGGTTTATAATTCCAAGTTTTGTTCATAGATGGAAGTGGAGAAAGAGGCGAGAAGGATGCCAGCAAAATCACAACCTATCCGCCAGGGGCTGTCCGCTTTGACTGTGAACTGCGAGCCGTACAAGTCAGTTGTGGATTTCACCATTCAGGTAAAAACAAACAATTCAGTGTTAATTATAGTGTCGAATTTCTGTTTGTGGTGGTTATTTTTTATTTTTTTTTACATCGTTATGTGCTTTCACTGCTTTGTGTGTAATTTTCAATATGGATGCATTAAAGGTGAAAAAACTGCAGTGTTTTATAGCCTGCTACACTGTCTGACAGTGGAAAGGGCTATAAGTATCATCTATTGAGTTACATCAGAGTTTTTAAACAATTTGAGTCATTCAAATACATCTGTATGGCACAGCTCTAGACCTGCTTAGAGATGCTAGCTGTGATGTGTTAGATCTCTTAGTGTTTCAGTAGGGACCGTTAACTGTGCTGCTCAGAAAGGCTAACCAGCACAGGTGCAGTGCCATGTTAACATGTGCATGTGTCAGAAAAGTATTCTTTTTTTGGTTGTTTTTCAGTGGTTTTGATGGAGAGTGGTGATGTTTACACATTTGGATATGGGCAGCATGGGCAACTTGGACATGGTGATGTTAATTCCAGGTGAGCTGGTAATTAGAGGACATGGTTGTATATTGCTGTACTGTTACGTACCAAGCGGCTGAATTTGTTTTTCTCTGTAGCTAGCAAGTGTGAAAACTCAAATATTGTCCAAATAAAGTTGATAAGCTCTTGTTCTGCACTATTCACCTTCACCCTCTGGATATAGATACAATAACAGTACTGTTGTACTGTGTAAGTAATTTGTTTAATATGTGAAGGCTTCTGTGCATAGTTATTAGCATAGCTTTGGTAACTGAGTTTGAAATGCTTCTGTCTCTTTAGTTCTCCCTACGTATATGAGAGACTGACATTGAGATCTCCTTATCGTTACTTCCGTAAAACATTACGTGTGCAATAATTCAAATAGTATTATGTTGTAAACCTAGATTAACCTGTTTCTGGTACACAGTTCAGTTATTATTAAATTCTCATTTTTGTTTACTATTAATGTACGTAATTAAGTCAGTCAGCTTGGGTCTCAGCTGCATTTTGTAGACACTTATTTGGATGTCAGCATGAGAGTGCTTTCTTTGTGGTCAGTGGAAATAGAGAAGTCAACTAAGTGTGTGGAGAGCTATTTGACTAACCACCCACTACTTATGTGCTTTAGGTATGCTCAGTAGTTCTGTAAGCTTTATGGGTTTGATCTTCATTGACTCCAGTGAGAACACAGATAATTAAATATAGGTGTCTTTACTGTGACGTTCAACCTAGCCCTTTGTGTCTCATCCTTAGTATCTTACCTACTCATTAAATTAAAAATCCAGTGCCCTACACGAAAAAGAAATGTAATAATGTTCTTTGGACATGTACATATTCCATATAACACATAACATGGGATTTTCAATGGTAGGAATCATTGAGGCTTTGTGTATGTCCAGTAATGCCCAATATCCTTATATAAAAGGCTTATGGAGTGGAGCATCCATGACCTGTCTTCAGTTCTGTCATTTCTCTTTGTAACAGTGAGATGAGAATTACTGAACATCTATTCTCCCAATCTCTTTGGAGACTTCCAAATAATTGTTTTTTTTGTCATGTTTCTGAAGAAATCTTCATCTTCTTAAAACTTCCATTGGATTCACTAAACGAAAGGGGGAGAGGGAAGGAAGGAAGAAAGAAACTTTACCGGAAGTGTTACGTTGTACTGACTGCTGTGCCTCATGGTAGTTTCTAAACTGTTAACCCTACAAAGTTTGCATTGGACTGGTGATCGCAGTCTGTGTTTCAGCCTGTGGTAGAGCCATATCACAGAGCCATATCACTTTTTTTTTTCTTTTTTTTTTTTTCTTTTTTTTTTTTTTTTTCTTCTCATTCCTGGACACTCTTAGGTACTTGTTCCAAGCTACAGCTATTTCAGCTGGCTTTTCAAGTCACTACTAAAATAAGGCCAGTTTATGTCTTAAAGACTGAAGAGGTACAAATAGCAGTGGCATTTGTACTGGTAACTTACTGTCTCTTATTTCCAACTGATGAAATCAACTGGCTTTCCTGAAGGCATCGGAGCTATCTGCTGAATCAGGATTTCAGGCAGTAAATCCCATGTCTGTTGCTTATTTAGAGAGAAACCATTTGGATGGAGACCAAATGTAGTTCCAAGTGAGATCTTGGAAGAGAACATGAAACATCCTGTGCCAAAGGATAGTGCTTGACCAGGCCTAGAAGCTCAGGAGGTACAAGCAACTTAGCACTGACCTTTGTATCATTCTACAGCAAACCCAAAAGAGTGTCTGAAAAAAAGCCTTGAAGAAATTTGGAGTATGCCCCATGCATGAGAACTGGCTATAGTACTATATTGCTATTTAGCACCATCATTCAAATGATAATTTCCTCATTGATGTACTTCTTTTTCCAGCTTTAAGTAGAGATCTCTCTTCTGTCCTCACAGTAAGGGATTCAGAGAAGGAAACAGGGAATCCTTATGCAGAGTTCCACCTCAGTTGGGACGCAGTGGTGCTCAGATGGCCAGCTCCAGCCAGGTCAGTGGTATGTCAGTCATGCAGTGTGTCACATTGCCTGTATTGACCTCAGGAAGATCATCATCTTCTGAATCCAGGAACTGATATTCGACTGTGTTTCCAGGAGAGAGAGACAGTAGAAAAAAAAAAAAAAAGTAATATTTAAGCAGCCTAGCTAATATATCTAAATGTGGGGACCCATGAAAACAAGAACTGTAAGGGAAAGTGCAGGAACTTTTGTTTTCATCTGAGAGCACCATCTTCATTGTCAAGCAATGATGGAAGTTCCTGGGCAGCGACTGATGACTTATCCTTTCAGAGACTTCTGTCTTGCAGTGTAAGGATTTAGTAGTGAGTCTTGAAAAGGCTTAACTATTTTCTGCACACCTCTCCAGGCATGCCTTCCTCCTTAAATAAAGGGGATTCTGGACTCCTCTATTAGTGTGGTAAACACCAAAGATCCTTCCTCTTACTTCAGCAGGAATGAGATGTATTACATACCCTAGAAGGACCTGAGACTATTTTTTTTTTTATTCACACAAAACAGCATATGAACAGGACAATATCATTCTCAATAAACCACTAACAGAACTGAAGTGATGTGGAGGAAGAAGCAATGTGCACAAGGTGGTGTTATTATTTTGTCCAGCAACAGTGCCAGCCGTTCACAGATGGTCCACTTAAAAATGCAAACGACGTGTTTCCTGGGAGGCTGTTTTTTTTTCCATATCAATATGCTGGAGCTATTAAACTGGTCTGCATAGGTTTTTTTGTTGTAAAACACACAGTGGCAGATGATGAGCTATTCACTATATGAAGCATTTGTCAGTCTCTGCTTATATTCTCAGATTAGATGCTGGTGGATAGACACTCAGTGTGGAAGCAAGAAAAGCTTTGCTGTATCTAGTCTTGATTAAAAATAGCATGTCTTATGTTCAGGTAGGCAAAGGCCTGTTTGCTGCTGATGCTTCTCTCGAAAAGCTGGGACTAAAGACTCCAATATCTTTCTGTTGTTGTTCAAAATTTGCCTGCATTTCTTACACAAACAGTGGACTTGAGCACAACGTTAGAAAGTACATGACCTGGAGGTCAAGGTCTAGAAGTGGAACAGCTGAAGTAAGACAATGCTGATGCGATTTTTGCTTCTGACGGTTCAACAATAACGTGGAAGAAAACCGAGCAGACAGTGAACTATGTTCTATTTGAAGACAAAAGGTAGAGACTGTAGCCTATTAATATCTCTGGGAAAAGAAAAAAAAAAAAGGAAACCAAACATGTTCCATCATCTCTGATAGGACCATATTTCTAGGTGCATTATCTGATTACATTACTTCTGCGCTCCAATGCTGGTCTTATTTGTGTCTTTTCAACAAACTTCCAGCTACCTATAAAATCTAAAAATCTCCGGTTTTCTTTTTAACTCCAATACTGACCGATTCTGCCTGGCGTTGACGGAAGTTGCTGCTGGTTTCCTTTTTACCCGAGGCCCAGCCGCGGCCCGTGGTGAAGCTGAACGTACAGCACCGCGGTCAGCTGCCCCGAGTGGCGTCTCACGGGACCTGGGAGCCGGCGGTTGGCTGGATAAGTACCATGGACAGCGGTTGCTGGGACACTTCAGACAAGGAGGAGTTTTCAAAAACCAGTTCTGCTTCCAGAAACGCTTTACCCTTCAGCACGGAAGAGGGTTTCGGCATGGGCAGCCAACATGCGTTTGGACCTTCTGCAAGATCATGAGTTACCTGACACTTGTGCTCCTTCTTGTTCAGCAATCTTACATTTTTCCCCAAGGGATCTCGGGTTACTTTCTGCACAGTTGAGGCTGGTCCTTTGTGAATGACCTGTGTCAAGTTCCTGTGCCGTATCCAGAAGCCAAAGAATCTGTGAATCTGACACTGTGTCCTTCAACTGCCTCCCAGAAAAATACTACTTTGCTATTTCCTATTCACATGGAGAAACCCTGGTTGTCAAAACTTTGTCTGAAGAGTCTGTCATTCTTAAGTGTCTGTAATGAGCTTTTCTGTGTTGAGTTTCAGAGTGATTGGGAAATAATCAATAGTATCACAGGTTTTAAATTCCACTTGCATCAGTCTGACTCACTGTATTTTTCCAAATCTCTCCTCCTTCTATGAAGTGAAAACTCTTTTTCTGTAATTTTACTTTCTTTTTTAGAAATTTCATAAGCTTTTTCCTGTTCAGTTCTTAAATTGATGCACTGTAGTTGGCCATTCTAAAAGCTGGATAATATTAAAAAAAGAGTTATTTAAGAGGATAAGATATTACA
Organism: Nycticryphes semicollaris; assembly: GCA_013400055.1. Taxonomy (NCBI): domain Eukaryota; kingdom Metazoa; phylum Chordata; class Aves; order Charadriiformes; family Rostratulidae; genus Nycticryphes; species Nycticryphes semicollaris. The sequence continues at coordinate 153,742 of VXBJ01005355.1, read as the reverse complement.
TATTTCTATATCAGTTGCTTGTCCAGTTTTGCCCACCTGCTGACAAGGGGACTGTCATGCACAGCATTCAAATAACATTGCTGATACATTCAGTAGGCAAAACAGAAAGATAAATAGTTTTGGTGGTAATAGCTTAACTTTTATGCATCAAAGAGATCAAACATTCTTTTTTTTTTTTAACAAGCATGGGATTGATAATTCTGTGCCTGCAGCTATCATAATTTTGAGGGAGAGGAAAAAAAAAAAAAAACTTTAATAAAGATATTTCCCTTTACCAGCAGTGCTTTTGGATTAGTGCTTAACTATGTTTTTTTTCTGCCTCAGTGCTGTTTTGAGCTTCCTTAAAGTTAATGGGAGGCAAATGTAATGTTTCTTCTGTTTTTAAAATGTTGCATCCTTGATGCAACATTTGCTCTGTGTGTCTGTGTATAATTTTACTGATGTCTAAACCAATGTGCCTATAGACCAACAAAGGCTTCTAAATTTTTGAATGTCACATTGTGCATTCTATACCAAATTTTATGCTTTCAGTATCTCCATCTGCACCAGAATCACCCATTGGAAGCTACTTTCGTTCCAAAGGAGTAATTTCTTTTTGCATACCTGGGGTTCCACTCCTTCAGGTCATCAACATACCTTCATGCTGCATTTCTCTCTTCCAGATTTACCTATGTTCACATCTTCCCATCTACTTTTTCCCTACTGAACAAACGATGCCTCTCCTTCCTCCCACTTACTCAACTTCTGTTTTACCTGCAATTCAGCCAAAATCAGAACATGCAGATAACCCTTCTTTTGGCACATCAGCCTCTAAACCATCTCTAGGAAACAGTGAGCTGACACATTTATCTTTTTTTATTGCAGCATAAGACAACCTGTTCTTATTTTAGACTAACCCACTTTTGAAAGTGCATGTTTAAAAGTAAGTTAAAATAGTGCTGCTGTGCTCTGGGGTCAGCATTTCACAACACTGAGTTATTTGGGAACAGTGTGTTCTTCAAATTCAGTCTAAGTTCACAATAAATTTTAAGTCTGGGTAGACACTCATTATGGGATTCAAAGTCTGGTACAGTTCGTGTAGGCTTGTACTCACTTTGATGGGATTGAGATAAAAAGTCAAGGTTTAGTATCTCATTTCTTTCTTTTTATCTTCTTTACTATTTCTATTTTAAGTCATAATTTCAAGTTTTCTTTCTTTGCTTCTTGATCCCTCCTATTAGGTTTTTCCCCTACATTTTTACTGGAATGGGAGATGTATTTTTTTTATAGCTGTCCTTATTTGGGAGGCACATGGATTAGACTTTTTCAGATCTTTCTGGAAAATAGTTTGGAGAGGTTTGTTCTTTCTTGAAGTCTGAGTTTGACTGAGAGCAGTTCTTTGATGCCTTATTCTCCATTAGAAAGCCGATGGAGAGTGGGTGGCCCTTCTCTTTCTTCTATAATTCCCTAGCCAGTGATCTCAGCAGGGCCATATCAATATTGCTTCTGGTAATTGTATTAGGGTACCAACCACATAAGGCTTTGATTACTTCGTAATGCAAACAGGTTTTTGAGATGCTTAACCAGTGTCCTAATGAGATACTCTTGCTTCTATAGTTCCTCACAATATTTTTATATACATACATATATATATATATATACATGCGTGCATTTATTAGTGTAACTACAGTAATGTTATTGTAATTTTAAAATTATGTTACATTAACCATTTTTATTCTGTAATAATTCTTGTGTTTAACTGAAGAGAGGGTACTTCATCTGGCTCCCTGTAGCAAGAGGGCATAAATGTAAATATCTGCTGCAGTCTTTCAAACCTCGATTGTTTAAGATGTAAGGTGTTGCTTGACTGATTCCATGTAGCACATGAACATAGAGGCTATATTTCACAGTGATTGCAATCCTTTTAATACTAATGTATGTGTTAAATGTTGCATAAGAATGTGTTGATACAAAATTGATTTATTTTTATTTAGGGGATGTCCCACTTTGGTGCAAGCATTACCAGGTCCTAGTACGCAAGTTACTGCTGGGAGCAACCATACAGCTATTCTCTTAATGGATGGTCAGGTTTTCACATTTGGAAGTTTCTCAGTAAGGAAATCGTGTTTACTTATGGGACTAAGCTATTAATTAATGTATTGTTCAAAGGCCTTTCAAAACTGCTTTTTCTCGCTCTTATAGAACTACTTATGACTTCTGCTTGTCTTTTGTGCCTGTTGCATTCGAAAATGTGGCCTCTAATATTGTAGCTAGGAAAGCATGATGCCAGAAATTCTGAGTGAGTTCTGTATTTTCATGAGGATGGTGGTTTGAAACTGGGTGCTTTTACAAGGTGCACCAGTTTGCTCAAACTCTTATTGTTGCAAGCTCGGTTGCAAATACATATCTCCTGCATATTCTGTTATATGCCTGTGTGCATTTGATAGAAAAAATGTTCCCTGTTTTCTTTCATAGAAATGTCAATGAGTTGCAGAAGTTGTGCTTAGAATTGAGGAGATATTACTGTTCAGTATAACACAACGTAACTGGTACTCTTCTTTCATATACACATGGTATATATTCTCCTATGTATATATAGAATCTATTTTTATATTCACTGAATAAAGACTTCAACATTCAGTTCCCCTTCATCCTGACTTCAGGCTTTTGTGCCTCCTTGTGGTCCCCTCCTACTGGAATCTATCCAGAGTCGTCTGCTGTTCGTGCTTTCCCACTAATATTTTTTTGGCAAAAGCTAAACTAGAGGTATTGAGCTATTTTTATGCTTTAAAAACGTACTGTTAAACACAACAGGATAAATGGCGCCTTTTGAAATCTGCCTTTTTACAAAAACTAAAAAAAAAAAGACTGAAATTTTAGCAGTGGAAAATCATGTTTTGAATTAAGTATGCCACAAGGTGGCTCTTGATAGGTAACATTTTGTTGTTTTTCAGATATTTACTTAGAGCTTTGGTGTCCCATGTTGTAGTCAAAAGTGACTTGGACACTTGAAAGTTTAAGCTTTGGTGACTTGCAGTGGAACAGCTCCTAAAAACCTAAATCCACTCTCAGAAACAGGATTTTAAAGCCTGCCTGTTGACTGAGGGGTTTTAATTTTTCTAAAAGAAAAAATAAATTTAGACTGTATTTGAACCTCATATTCGATGTGTTTAGTTTTAATACTGTAAAGTTGAAAGTTTGTTGGAAGCATCATAAAGTCAAGGCAAGCTCAAAAACAAGCCTATTTCATGAAAATGTCATAACTAAGTTTAGAGTGTTGGGTAGAGAGATGAGTAACATGTTGGACAGAAGATATTTGCTGTTTCTTCTCACTTAGCATTCTTACTACATACTCAGTGTAAGAGCTGGTGGTCCATCTCTGAGTAACTAGTTGTACGTAGGAGATGAGGCCCTAGGTCTCCAGGTCAGGACATCAATGAGCATATGCAGAGGTTCTTGCTTTAGACAGTTTGTGCTCTTTTTAGCTCAAGTTTGATGTGCTAGTTGATTTCAAGAGATATTTGGTGTGTAAGACTTAGTTAATAACTAATTTCAGAATTGAGTGGAATTTAGACTGTCTGAATGTACCCTTTTTTTTTTTTTTTCTTCCTATTAACTCATTCCTCTGTTGACACTGAAGTTATTCAGATAGTGGGCATTGAAAGGAAATAAAACTTTTGTACTTGATTCTGAAGGTGGAATAGAGGGCTGTCCATAGTGGAAAGTTTGAGTTGCATTAAAAAAAAAAAAAAGTTTCACTCAGAAATCTAACTGAATATGGAGGAGAATACCTGTCAGTAAATCGTTCCTTTTATTTAAAGGTGTTAATGCTTCACTTACAGTAGCCATTGCTTTTTGGAGGTAATTTTATGACAGGCTATCTCTTCCCAATTACTAATTTTGTATGTTGAAACTGTTGAAGTAATTCGTTCTTCTTTGTGACTTGTTACTGTTATTTACTAATACTTACATTCTCTCTATAGAAAGGCCAGCTTGGTAGGCCAATTCTGGATATGCCCTACTGGAATGCAAAGCCAGCACCCATGCCTAATATAGGCTCTAAATATGGACGCAAAGCAACATGGATTGGTGCAAGTGGAGACCAGACTTTTCTACGGATCGACGAAGCTCTCATTAATTCTCATGTGCTTGCTACATCAGAGATATTTGCAAGCAGGCATATAATAGGCAAGGCCTCTTCTATAATATTTTAAATGCTTATAGAACTATTGGAGAACACATAGTTTGTTATGCAAACAATAGAGGATCAACGAGTCAAAAATATAAATAGAGGGAATTAAAATATTTTGACTTTCTAGTTACGTTGCATGTAGTGATCGTAGCTCCTTCAGAAATTAATTTTATCAAAAGTAAGAATGTGAAAGTCTAAGCTTTTCTTGCCCCTAAAATTTACTACAGTTTATTTTTTTTTTTGCTGTAGCAGTGTATCTGTTCTTCCCTACTACATTAATGCTTCATGCATAAAAAATGCCATGTAATGAGTGGAGTCTTCATGTTTTTCTGGTCTTTTTGCTCTCTGATTTAGGTTTGGTACCAGCTTCAATATCAGAACCTCCTCCTTTTAAATGTCTTCTGATAAACAAAGTAGATGGCAGTTGCAAAACATTCAATGATTCTGAGCAGGAAGACCTTCAAGGTTCTGGTGTGTGTCTGGATCCTGTCTATGATGTTATTTGGAGGCAAGTGTGGATTATAGCTATTAAGGTCATGGTATAGAAGTCGTCTTACAATATTTTGGGAGGCTGGAGATTTGATTATGCTTATTTCCCTAGTAAACAAGAAACAGTCTTCCATGTATCTCTTTCCATGTTTTTTTTATTATTATTTGTACAAGTAAGCCCAAAACAAACATCTTCTCTTGCCCAGTTTTTCTTTTTTATTTCCCTTTCAGTTTTGTATCATTCTCATTCCAGTCATGATGTTCAGGAGAGTCGAATCTATTCTACTTATTTACTCCTTTTATTCTTCCCTTGCTTTCCTCCATCTATTTAACACTTTCCTGAACAATTTTCTTACCATATGCAGCTTCTACGATCTTGTGTTTTGAATCTTCATCCTTCTCTCGCGTATTAGTGGTTAAGTTTTAAATAGGAGAAGGGTTAGAGTAATAATATTCTTTTCAGTTGTGTCATTTTGGGAGGTCAAAATAAAAACATTTAAATGGCATAGACATTCAAATTACAACTGTATGTATTTCACGTAATGTAATTCAAGGTGTTGTTTTTAGTGGAGTCTTTGAGCAGGCATAGATCTTAAGCCCTTGTTCCAGAACAAAACCATAGCATCCAATTCTTCTATAATGATTTAAAAGCTATGTCAGCCAGGATCTGGGAGAGAAATTTGCACTGTCATCTTGAGTGCAAGTGATGGATGATGTTTAAACTCTTTCAAGACTTAGGCAAAGCAAGAATATTCACTTAGAGTAAAGCAGGGAAACAGCTAGTCTGAATTAATCTGGAAAAGATGACGTAGATGAAAAGATCGTGTAGTATCATATTGCTAAAAGATCATTGTGTTCACAAGCTACTTGCATCCTACTTTGGATGTTTTAATCCAAAATTGAGGTTCAAGAACTTTAATAGCCACTTAACATTGAAGCATGCCTGTTTGCTAGGCGTGTTGCTTTATGATGTCTGAAGTTCTTCAGATGGCTGTACTGCATTATGCACATCCCCAGGATTGTTTGAATCTCGTTACCTGGGTACCAGTTCTTACTTAAATTACGGTGAGATTTGAAATATGGAAGAGTAGCATCCCCAGAATCCCTTAAAGCTCTCAGTCATGATATGATCAGCATGATTAAACACTGAAAGATTCAATTTACGAAAAATGCAGTTATCGATGGCCATGGGAAAGCAGCAAGTTTCAGGGGAGAAAAGGTGATGACACTTAACTTTAGCACGCTAAAACCGTTATTCAGCTTGAGGAAGTTCAAAGTCACATGTTAAAGATATTATGGGTAAACATAGGTTGAGGTGTTTTCTTGTCTTGCAAAATTTTGGGGACTTTAGAATTTAATCTAGAATTTGAATACTTTAACCAAAGAACGGATTCTTGGGGTCTGCACAAATTGTTTCTGTGTTGTATCCCATTCTTTCTTAATGGAAAATATTAAAGCAGTCTAAAGCAGAGACATGTTAATGAATATGCCTATTAGTAGAGAAGTATTTGATACATTAATTACTGTTCCTGTGCATTTTTACTCATGCCTATTTATGTGAGGGTGGGGGAGTTTCTCTGTACAGAGACGACATTCTTGAATAAGTAGATTTTTAAAGGCTTTCTTCACAGCTTTATGACTTTTTCAGGTAGTAGTGAAATTCAAGGGGTTATACTGATTTTGTGTGTGTATAAACTTGCACGTTGCTAACTCATCGAAATCCTGAGTACTTACAGTGTCCTATAATATTTTTAGTTAAAAGTATTTCATTCTCCATTAGACCAACTTAGCCCCGTTTGGAATTTCAGAACAGTGTATCAAGTGAAAGTTCATTTTATGCTTTTTTAAGAATACTCCCATAGGTTTTCTGTTTCTTCCTTTTGCATATCAAAGACTTCATTTTTTATCGTTTTCTTTTTCTCCGTGTTAATCTGTAGTATAGAAAGTCTTTGTTTATGCTGCCCTTTTCTATAATCGCTTAAAAACTTGTAAGGTGATGTTATCCATTTAAAAAAAAGACCAAACAAAATATGTTGGATTTCTCAAGATCTTTTGACTCTTGTTTGAAGGTGAGTTGACCCTTTTACTAGTACTTTGGTAGTTAATTCATGTTTCTTAGTAGATTATATTGTTTTAATATTACCTTTGAAAACTGTCTAATATTTTCTGAAACTACTAGCCCCGTAATATGACTGTTTGACTCGAAGTACGATAAGAACGTTTTCGTGGCTTTCCATGTGCTAGTGCATTAAGCTAGTAAAGTTTGTATGTATTTGGCACAATGATGTTCAGTTTTAAGAGTTTGTACTAGTAGATCTATATTATACATAAAATAGCTTATAAAATTTAGTTATCAGTTAAATTTTTGTATTAGTAGGTGAAAGGTTCATTTTTCTTTTTTACTCTGTTTTGTCTTGCTCTAGGTTTCGACCAAATGCTAGGGAACTGTGGAGTTACAATGCAGTAGTTGCCGATTCCAGGCTTCCCTCAGCTCCAGACATGCAATCCCGGTGTAGTATTTTGAGTCCAGAACTTGCTCTACCAACAGGTTCCAAAGCTCTAACCACCAGATCTCACGCAGCTTTGCACATTCTAGGTACACATTTATAGTTGATGAGTCAAGAGCTTATGTGAAATAAAGAAACATTACTTAATGTATAAATGAATTGTAATCTAATAGCTTTCTGTCCTTTTTGAGTTAAAATATTACTTCCTAGCCTTTTGCCACTGCTCTTAATTAACACTTATGGTCTGGCTGATATGCACTGATTTTAATCAAAATAGTTATCTTCTGCCATCATAACGATGCTAGAGGATTCTAGTGTTTTGATGGAACCTGCTACTAGAGGTCAGCATAATAAAATAAAAGACCTTCCTAGATGATCTTTTTGGGCAGTCTGCAGAATAAAGTTAGTATTGTTAAGTTAACCTGGAGCCTTCAGAAGGCAGGAAAAAAGTATGCTCTTAAATGAGCTGCTTTTAGAGTAAATGTAATATCTAAACTAAGAATTTAACTTTCTGTGTTTTTGTGTAGAGGGATGATAAAAGTAATATGATTTTCTTTTGTAGTCTAAAACGCCTACCAGAACAAAAAATGAATCCAATATGTTTATGTATAAACTGGCCATATTCAACATACCCAGTGCTTCAGAGCACAGCTTTGGGAGTTATTTTGGCTCATTTGCTCACTGATTGTGATGAGTGATCAGTTCATTGTCCTGCTCCCTTCATTGTGTGTTAGAGAAATTTTAACTTGAACAGTACTTTCTTGTGTCTGAGTCAGAGCAAGGCATGTTAGGTACTCATATACATGAGACAAAATACTTTTTTTTGAAGGCTCTCAAATCTGCCCATAACTCGGTTGTTCCTTTAACTATTTTTCTGATGATATGGGAAATGTAAAAATAAAAAAAAAAAAGCTATTGGCAATTTATTTTACTGTTGGAAAAGTTGCAAAATCAATTTAATCACATTTCTTGGTCATTCTGGAAAATAGGTAAATTAAATTACATTGATCTTCAATAGCGAACCCTGAGATTCTACAGCAGTGCCCCTTGACCTAGTCAAAACTATAGTGATATTTGGTAACATATGTGTGGTTGCTTTGATATTTTTAACTAGTATTCATTCCCATTTCACTGATTATAATCAACAGCAAGAAATTTTGAGGTTTGTTTCTTTTTGTTTTGTTTTCTTTAGGTTGTCTTGATACTTTGGCTGCTATGCAGGACTTAAAAATGGGTGTAGCAAATACAGAGGAAGAGACTCAAGCAGTAATGAAAGTTTATTCTAAAGAAGACTATAGTGTTGTTAACAGATTTGAAAGTACGTACACAGTAAAATTTTATAGCACAAGCTGATGAGGCTTGCGGAACGAAAGACTTAAGACAGATAAACTATGTTTTTGTTGGGTTTTTTTTCTGCAGGTCATGGAGGAGGCTGGGGTTATTCAGCCCATTCAGTAGAAGCTATCCGTTTCTGTGCTGATACAGATATTTTGTTAGGTGGTCTCGGTCTTTTTGGAGGTAGGGGTGAATACACTGCTAAAATAAAGGTGAGTTTTTTTGGTTTTGTTTGAACAGTATTATGTCTCAAGATCAGAACTGTAGAAATGCCACCTAAAACCACGATTAATTTTAGTTCTTGATGGCAGTTTAATATATATTAAAAGCATTAGTAATAAAACTAGAAGAAGGCTTCCCAGTAAGAAGTAATGAACCTTAGGCAGGTAAGATGAGTGGAGATCTGAGAATTACCATTCTTGTCAAAAATTGGCCCATTCTTACCATCACTAAATGTTATGCCATTTGACAGGTGTCTCAAGCAGATAAATTAGTGGGTCAAATGGTTCTGTGATCTGTTTACACAAAGCTCAGGGGTTCACCAGCAGAAAATTGAGATTCAAGTTAGTCACATCCTATGTCAGGATGCACGAGGGACTGTTTCTCAAAAACAGAAAAAGAGTGCTTATCAATAGCTGGAATTTCTTAGGTACCAGCTGGGCCATTGCTTCCCACTGACCCTGCCGCTTCTTTCTCAGGTGGTTCTCTGGACAGCTTCTCAGCTGGAATTCATTCACAGAAAGTGAATGGCACCAAGCATACTTAAATCTGCTTTGTGCCAAACGTGAGGATGATTAGGGCTGGAGAAAATTAAACAAATAAATAAACAAACCTGGCTTTGGGAAGAAAAACCTCACATAAACACAAAGTGTGATAACAGAGTTCTGGTTTCTGATAAGTAGGTTCTGCCTGCATTTAATAAGGATTTCAGAAACTCCAAAAGACTTTGTAAAGGAAGGATCTAATATCTGTGTAAGGTTTATATTAGGTGTGCATATTCAGAATATGTTATAGCTGTTACTTGTCATTTAGTGGGTTATTGAGTTTTCTTTTGCTATTTTCAGATTACTAGGTATTAAAGTTTGTTTCAGGGAAATGTAGGGCATTATGTTCGGCAGTAACATTTGCATAATATGACAGGAGATCCAAAATAATTAGTAGTACTTTATTTTACCTTAACACACAGACTGAGAATTGAGAATTAAGGAAAGCCAAGAAACTTAAAAAAAAAAAAGTACGGCTAATGTTTAAATATTAAACGCAGTAACCATATGAAAGTATTCTATGTTTATTTTTTTAATTTGTTTCTGGTTGTCTAGGATTAGTTTATAGGCAAGATGAGATTTGCCAGTCCTACCATAGATAAACTGTGTATTAACTGGGTATTTGCAAAAGAAGTCATAGACAAGTCTTGTGGTCCTCTTTCAAACTCACCAAGCTGTAGAAATTATTTTTGACAGAGTAAGAAACCCAAGCTCTTTTGAAAATGGTACCATCTTTTGTCCTAGTCACCAACTGTTTAGGACACTATTGGCTAGTTCTTAAAACCAGTCAAGCTGCCCCTTTCCAGAGAAATTGAGTGTATCTTCAGTGGATTTAAACCTAGGATGGAAAGCCTGGGCTTCCACCCAACTTCACCTTTTTTAGATGGTCTGCATCTGACTTGGCTGCAAGACTCAGGGAGTTTCTCCACCTTAAAATATGTCTGGCTGTAAAGCTGGGAGAACAGTGTCAATTTCTATTTTTTAACAATTAATGATCTTACAAAATCCTGACTTCGAGATGGGAATTTGCCTGTCAATGATATTAACTTACAATTACTATTGGGAAGTGAAAAGAATAGTAGTAAGTAGTGTCCAGAATGCAAGCCATGTAAAAGTGGTAGCATGAGGTTTTTAACACCTAAGGTGTATTTTTATCTTTTTTCTTACTCTACCAGTTGTTTGAATTGGGTCCAGATGGGGGAGACCATGAGACTGATGGAGACCTTCTTGCTGAAACAGATGTTTTAGCATACGATTGTGCTGCTCGGTAAGATGTTTTCCTTACCTACTTCTTTATCTCTGTTTTTACTCCATTATTTATGTTACACATTTTAAAGTCACTTTAAATACCAAGAAAGATCATCTATATCACTAGAAGTTTGTAGCAAGGAATGTAAAACTTGCACTCAAAGTGTGTTGGATAAAGTAGTAAGACACTAAATACCTCACCATGCCATTATGGTACTAAATTAAAAGAACAAAAAATCACTCACACTTCCTTTTGTATAAATCAAAGCCAAATCCCATATTCCTGTGTTGAGAAGACAAGGCAAAATGTTGCAGCAGCTCTTTTGAATAATTCTGTCAAATGGATGCTGCCGAGCACAAGTGGACATTTGCATTGAACAATTCCAGCATTAAACTTGTTGCAATATGAAATTATCATAACCAAAAGAAGGGTTATTGTGCTTTAGCTCATTAGAATACAAGATGATCTTGCTTAAAAGATCTTGTGCATATAAATAAGGTTAACTATGTTTTAGCTGCTTTTTTGTTCCCTGTTCCAAAATAAAGTTAAGGTCAAATAATCCATGACTAATACTTTTAGGTTGAATTCTTATGTATCAATACCCCTAAATATATATTTTATTATTTTCTTAAATATTCATGTGTAGCTCCCAAGAATTTATGAATAAGTTCTTGTCACTTAGAAAAAAAAATCTGAAATTGAATTGAAAAAACATGATGAGTACTTCAAAGTTAATACTTTACTTGCATTATTATGTATTAAATGTAATCGGGTTTGTGTGTATTGTGTTAATCTCTCCTTACTCTATTTGGCATTTGATATCTGATCATTACAGAATGTGAGATCAAGCTTGACTTAGACATTTGTAGATCCTTCTGAATTCATAATTTTTTTGATTACTACAATATCTTTCAATGAACTATTTCAAACATTTGGCTACAAATTGATACTTGAGATTAATAACTTAATTCCATTAATTTTCCATTTCCTTTTTATAAGCAGGGTATAGTTCCTTAATAGTCTAAAAACTAATTCTCTTTTTCAAAATTTATTTCTCCCAGAGAGAAATATGCAATGATGTTTGATGAACCGGTACTTCTACAAGCTGGCTGGTGGTATGTGGCCTGGGCAAGAGTGTCAGGACCTAGCAGTGACTGTGGATCTCATGGACAAGCCTCTATTACTACAGATGATGGGTACATTTTTTTGTGTGTATATGTATTTTTTTTTTAACGCAAAAGGAAAAATCTAATATTACTTGAATAATAATTTGATAATTTCTCTTTCAGTGTTGTCTTTCAGTTTAAAAGTTCCAAGAAATCAAACAATGGTACAGATGTTAATGCAGGTCAGATCCCGCAGTTACTATACAGGTAATAATTTGACTTCTATATAGAAAAATTTATTAACTCTTTTTTTTTTTTTAACAGAAGCCCTGTTAAAATAAGCATTTGCTTCATCAAATCATTGTTGTATTAAGCTAAGGAAATCAGTATCTGAAAATTTTAGGAAAACTTAATGTCTTTGAGAAAAGTAATAAATCCATTTTACCAACCTTTATTTCTTAGCAATTTTTCTCACAGTCATTTTCCATATCTTATGTTCTGAGAATTTAATTTAGTTTTGTAGAGCCTCATGATGTCTCCTAAATGTGCTTCAATTTTTTCCTAGTTAAGAAGTATTCTATTTAGTAGGCCTCAGTTTAGGAGCAGTATACAAACTGATTATTTTAATTAAAAAACCAAACAAGTTGTGCTTTACAGTACGTCGCTATAAATTTATTATTTCCATTATAATTATTACATAACTGTGTTTTAAAAATCAAGAACTCTTTCACTGGATTGCAAATATATTTTTCATATTTTCTCAGATGCATACAAGATGTAATTTTTACACTTTATGTACATATATTTCTTTCCCTCCCTGCCCCCACGTTGATTCTGAAACTTGGAATTTCTTCATACTGGTTCTCTTGCTACTTCCTTTCTAAGTATGTCCTTTTCAGGGTCCCTTACCAGAACAGCTCGCTTGTGCCGGTAAGCTTTGCATCCAGAGAACCCTATCTCTCCAGAAGAAGGTTTCTTTTTGAGTGATGACCATAATGTCCTGGCATGACCTGTTAATTAATTGGGTGATTTCTATGGAGAGATGGCTGCAGCCAAAGACAAACAAGACTTGGGGCTTCTGGAGGAAGGATATGGCTGAAGAGCCATACAAAAGGAAAGGTGCTGCAGTAACAAGTGCTGCCCATATTTTTTACGTCCACATCGCAGAATCACAGGATATCAGGGCTTGGAAGGGACCTTGAAAGATCATCTAGCCCAATTCCCCTGCTGGAGCAGGAACAGCTCAATCAGGTCGCACAGGAACACGTCCAGGCGGGTTTTGAATATCTCCAGAGAAGNTGGACACAATATTCCAGATGGGGTCTCACCAGGGCAGAGTAGAGAGGGAAGGAGAACCTCTCTCCACCTACTAACCACACCCTTTCTAATACACCCCAGGATGCCACACAAAACAAAAATACCTACACAAAACTAGTGTTCTTTAAGATATTTATAGTCTTAAAAACGTCATCTGAACAAATATAGCAAATACTTGCAATAATCTCATATGTTATTAAATCTCAACTTTATTGAATGTCAGATTCTGCCAGTTGAACAGAATTCAAGGTATTTGATTACTGGTCTGGCAGGATTAGGAACTGGAGGAAGTTATGCTGAAATTGAACATTTTTTTTGCACAATTGCTGTCAACTTTTCTGTTCCACTTAAACAGTATAAACAGTAAAAACTGCTAGAAGTAAAAAGTGCGGTTTTCAAGTAAGTTCTTAAATTGTTGTTCCAGATTGCCAACAAGTGATGGCAGCGCATCCAAAGGGAAGCAGCAAACCAGTGAACCTGTGCATATTTTAAAGAGGTCTTTTGCCAGAACTGTCTCAGTGGTGAGTATTATCAAGTATCTGCTGTGTTTTCTGCAAGTTTATTCATACTTACAAAACTGCAAGACATACATGTGGAAATGACTAAATTTTTTTCTATCTAATTTATCAAGTAGAATTTAGATTCACTGATACATAGAACATTGTATATTTTTACTTTTTTTGAAGAGTTCAGGTGGAGGTTTAAATATATGCTAAGCTTGGTATTGATCCGAGCATGAGAGCCTGGAAATGTACTTTTTACAAGGTTCAGCTACTTAGTTTTGAGGGGGTTTTTGGGGGTGTGGAGTTGAATTCATATTTACTGGCTGTATTTGATGTACAAACCTTACTCCCTGCCAAGAAGTTAATATTAGAAGGATTTTTTAGGTTTTTGAGGGAGCTCTACTATACGCTCTCTTCTGTGGCCTTTAGGTCACAGTCATTAATTAGCCATGGGTGAGATTGATCTTCCTCTTGGATGCATTCCAACATACGTTGAGGATCAGATGGCATTTAATTGATCTTTGATAAACCGAGGTAAGGAATATTAATAGGCTTTGGGAACTGCAACTACTAATAGAAGATAGTCTGCTTCACATACGAGGAGTTTAGTCGGTATACTGCATTTAATTGAAGTGCAATATTATGCAGGGTAAGATGAATTCAATCTTCGTGTTTTTGAAGTATAGTCCCTTATCTGTAAGAAGTAATGATTATTTTATTTTCAGTTCCATTCAGGTTTATATTTTATACTGTATTACTATCAGTATTCTCAACTGATAGTTACATTGAAGTTATTGCATCCACGTGGACACTCACAGTCTTAATTTTCTAACCAGCTTGCTGCTTCTCATTTATGTATTCTCTATTTCTTCAGAATTCTCTAATGACCAGGTTAATCTCCTCTGCAGGTTTCTTCTAGAAATGTATTGTCAACACAATTTGCATTTTTAGTAACCATATTATTGACATATTATTAATATGTTGCTTAAAAATATTTCCATTAAGCATTGAATTCCTATGGCTTTTAATACTTCACCTTGTATCCTCCCTCTTCATTATCTTGCTGCTGTTATCCCTCACTGTAGATCTGAATTAGGTTAAGAGGAGAATATTTGCTTTCTGGAGCATTTTATAATTAAATCTGAACAATCAGCTTGGTTGTTTTGGCTTGATGATATTCAGTGCTAAATACTTCTGGTTTGCCTTCTGAGGTACAACTTCATGAAACTATCAACCATATTTAATAATAGTAGAGCCAAATTTTGCGATGAGGAAAACTTTTTAAGTCCTTATTTGTTGGGAGTTTGTTGGGGGGGAGTGAGTGAGTTTGTTGGGGGGGAGTGAGTGAGTTTGTTGCGAACTATCATGTGCATCTGTTGATCTTTCAACAGAAAGTGTGACTGTGACATTGTTCCCATACAACTGCAGATCTTAACTGTTTAAAAACAAAGCAAAGACAGCCCTGATAAGTCTTTACTGTTATGACAGGAATGTATTATGGTAAAAGTAGGTATTACACTATTCACGCGCAGACGGAGCAAGTAAAATTTACTGAAGAATCTGGTACAGGTAGTCAGTTCTTAAATAACCGAGAGACTTCCAAACACGTAATGTTATAACGTGTTAACAGTTGCCTTTAGCTTGGTATTACAGTGAAGTGTTCCCTACATTCTCAGTGCTCTTTTTTTTTTTATTCTCATGCAAACAGGATTTGTTCGTTGCGTGGTAGATGTGCACAGACATAAATGTGGTTTCCTCATAAACACGGATATAGATGCTATTTGCTTTTCATCTCATACAGCTAAAGTTCACTTTTTTTTTTTTTCACACAAAATTGTTTCTTTTGTATCCTTCATACTCTGGAATTAGGAATGCTTTGAATCTTTATTGAGCATTCTGCACTGGAGCTGGACAACGTTGGTGCTGGGAGTTGAAGAGCTGCGTGGCCTTAAAGGATTCCAGTACACTGCTACTCTTTTGGATTTAGAAAGGTTGCGTTTTGTAGGCACTTGCTGCTTGAGGTTGCTGAGGGTCTACACCTGTGAAATATATCCCATATCAGGTATTCTTAATTCATTTGCTCGATATTTATCAGTAAATTATCTACAGGACATAAAAAATTTGATCTGAGTATTCATGTAGGAAATACTGTAAGGTGAGGTTGCTTATATATATGGTTTTATTGGAGCAATTAAGAGACTTGTTGTCAGAAATGGGGTATTTGCAGTTATATGCATAACTAAGTGTCCAACACCACATGCTTACACTGGAACTTGTGTGTATTTTAATTTCTTGTTTGGCTTTACAGTTGAGTTCTTTTGGACTATTTGTATCTTCTTTTCTTTCCCATTTCTGTACATGGTAGCTGGCTTGTTGATGAGCTCAATTTAAATTTGAAAGACAGTATCTGTTTTTCATGCCTGTAGTTTAACACTACTCGTATTTAAAATGCAGCATATTTTATGAAAGACTGGAAAATTTGAAGTTTGCGATGTTCAAATATTTGGCGTAGTTTAACAGCCTTTTGAATTGTTTTCCTTTTGAAATTAATTTCTCTGTAGATTCATCGATGTTGCTAAACTCTAGTTGTTTTGTTTGCAAAATGTGAATTTTAATAAGAAGCCATCTCATTTATTGTACATTTAATGCACCTCTTTTTGTAACCTTCTAGCTACAGCTAAGGCAGTTGTAGAAGAAACCAGCAAACTAGCAGATTGCATTGGGAAAACTAGGACCTTGCTGAGGAAAATTTTATCTGAAGGAGTTGATCACTGCATGGTGAAGCTGGACAATGATCCACAAGGATATCTCAGTCAGCCTCTCAGCCTTTTAGAAGCTGTTCTTCAGGAATGCCATAATACGTTTACAGCTTGCTTTCATTCATTTTATCCAACGCCGTCTCTGCAGTGGGCATGTCTCTGTGACTTGTTGAATTGTTTGGACCAGGTACATTAAAATGGCATGAAGTTAAATATTACAACTTAGCTTGCCCTTTTGCTCGAAGAGAAGCCAAGCAGTATTTAACACCTCTAAACCTTTTTGTGTGTGTGTGTGTGTGTTTATCCTGGTTTGCAACTTAAATTCTGCTGTGGTTTGGGTTTTTTAATAATTGGGTTTTGGTTGGTTGGTTTAGGTTTTGCGTTTTTTTAAAAGATAATAAGAACCTAGGAACTTCTGCCACACTTTACTGTCAGAGAATCTTACTGCTAAGGAAATGTGTGGTGCTGGTAACAGTCACTACTTGCTTTTTCAGTGTTGAGGCCATGCCTTATACATGATTACTCTTCCTACACTTTCCTTAGGGAGCCTACATGTGGCTTTTTTTTATACTCATTGCTAATACCTGAGTAATTTATCATTATTAAATGTTACAACAGTGCTCTGATCCAGTAAAGTACATGAGGAGCTGACATTATTATTATACTTTTTTCTAAGTATCTTTATTGTTAATGAGCATCCCATGTCAAATACTAGTTGCTTGCTCGCATTGATTGCAGTGAGATGTAAACAATTTACTTCTCTGCATGAAATCAATTTAGCATATAAAAATTCAAGGAAGAATCAGTTCATTGATACATTATTCTAATTAAATTGATTAATTATAAGGTCTTCGTCATCAAAGGGTGCTATTATTTCAAAGGTACTTTTAAATGAGTTTATTATTTTCAAATATGTCAGCCAGTAATTCAAATTTGAATTACTGCAATTTGAAAGATGTAAATGGAAACTATGAGAGAAGGCAATGTAAAATTCACAGGAAAGCTAACAGTACACAAAGTCCTTTATTTATTTTTATGATTACCATGAAACTAGAAAGTTCCTTTCAAAAGTAGTTTCTCCGTCATTTACTTCGAATGCAACGGTGCCATTCTTTTCATTTCTTGTTCCATTTTTAGGACATCCAGGAAGCAAACTTCAAAACCTCCAGTAGCCGGCTTCTTGCTGCTGTTATGTCCGCTCTCTGCCACACTTCAGTAAAACTGACCTCTATCTTCCCGATTGCTTACGATGGAGAGGCGTTGCTGCGGTCCATGGTCAAACAAGTCAGCACTGAGAATGACTCTGCTCTGGCCCATCGTTTTCCTCTTTTGGTTGCACACATGGAAAAACTTAGTCAGGTTAGGATACATTCCAAAAATTTAACAACTTGCTTTACTTTGTAACAAAAAACAGTTATGTAGGCTGAAGTTTCAGCTCTATAAAGAAGTAGCCCAATATGCCTGTTTTCTTTATAAAAAGCTTGTTTCAGAAACTTAGTTTTATCCCATTTTCATTTTTCAGTCTGAAATATTCCAATTATTTCCTGTTTGGAGAATGTCTGAGCAAAAATTATTTATTTTGGAACACTAAATTAGCAGAAATATAGCTTAGAGTTTTCTTCTGCTGCGTAGTGTTCTCTGCAACAGTTTTTCAGCTTTTCACATCACCACAAGAATGAACGTTTGGAGAGATTCAGTGTTTTGAGGAAGACTGTACATAGCTTTGTTAATAGGTAGTCGTGTCTCTAAACTGTAGTTTTTAAAGGAGTCAGCAAGCAGGTGGACAAAGGAAGCCCAGTTTGTGTAGTTCAATCAGAGGTTATTAAACAATTTCCTAATCAAGGGCTCTCAAACGCTGTATTTTTGCAGTTCCGTTATTCCAGAGTAGCTTTACAGGAATGAAAAGGGTAAAGATGATAATCAAAGATATGGGACTACTAAATAGTATTCTTCACTTTAGAAGACAAAAGGGGTAAGATCTTATGAAATAATGAATGTTATGTGAAAGGTAAATAAAGGATAGGTATTGAGTCTTCCAATACCAGAAGTTTTGAGCAACCAGAGACCTTACTGAAAGGTAAGTTCCAAAGATTGCTGTTCATAAAATAAACAGTTAAGCTGTGGAACATTTCTGTAGGTAGTTATTATTCTAAAAGCTTTCACAGACTTAGAGAGCACCTGCACAAATTAATGAAGAAAAGCAATCACCAAAAGCTATTAAATGCAGAGGTAATATTTCCCTTTTGAGTACAGCTACCTTTTAAAAGTTAAAGACAGAAAAAAGTTCTGTGCAGGTTTGCTTGACCTCATTGTCTTCCCTGTGTGTTCACTCCTTGCATATTTTTCGAAGACAGAATGGTGAGAAAGACAAACTTTTGATTTAATCAGTAGAGCTGATTTTATTTTTCCTTATTGGGAATGACTTTCAGTATGAATAACTGTTTTGAAAAACAGTGAATGTCACTGCTAAGCCAAAGCCACAGTAGATGCCTAAGCTTAGGTTTGTTTCAAGTCTTCAGTAAAGTAACAACTCTTTATATAAGCATCCTACCACTGGTTTTATCATACCTGTTTGCACAGAGGATTCTCTTTGCTAGCATCAAAGCCAAAAAGCTTCTGAGTTTCTTTTTAGATAAGGGGGAAGACAATGATAGGAAGGGTTACACAAGTTAGCTATATATCTGTTCTATTCTAACTGTAGAAAGTATGGCAAGGAGGGTATAAGAAAAGCTCTCTCCTGAGGAGAACACCTGTATATCTTTCCAATGCAATAAAGCCTACACCACCCCATTTTGGAAATTAGATTATTAGTAAGTTTTTTGACAAAGGAGTATACACTATGATAGCTTTAAGAATTTTTCATTATTCTTCTTTATCCTCTAGATGTTTCTTATTTTTAAGAACTCATGGAATTGTCAATTGTGTAATGCTTATAATATGTGAAAATCAATGTGTTTTTCTTTTAAATAAGAACAAATGTCATCTGTCATTTTTCTCTTCATAACACAGAGTGAAGAAAATGTTTCGGGGATGACAAGCTTTCGGGAAGTGCTGGAAAAGATGTTGGTCATTGTGGTTTTACCAGTACGGAACAGCCTTAGAAGAGAAAACGAGCTTTTCTCTTCGCACCTGGTTTCTAATACTTGTGGGTTGCTTGCTAGTATTGTGAGTGAGCTCACAGCATCGGCATTAGGATCTGAGGTAAAGCTTCCATGAAATAATTACCAGGTGTCTTTCAGGACAAAATATATTACAAATGTGATACAGGCTGTGGTAGGAGTTATATAGGTGTGCAGATGCTGGAATTCTCACTAACTTTCAGATGTTTAACATAAATTTAAAAGCCTGTATTCACTGTATTAAGTACTATTGCTAATTAGCCACTGCATTACAGCTGCAAAGTAGTGCGAATTATTTACAAAATGGCAATTTTCTTTTGAATGTCTCTCTTTGCATGCATGTCTCTGCATGTATACACCCAAAATATATTTGTTCAGTGCTTACTGGAGACAGTTTCACATACCTGAGTATCTCTGCCTCTTACACGGTATCATGGCTTCTTTGAATATTCTGCCTTTGATTTTTGGGTCAGAATTTATCATGTGTTTTGTTTATGCATTGTGTCTTCCTCCTTTAGATGTAAGATGCTCCTTATACACATATTATATAATATTGAATATATATAAAGGAAGATAGTATTTTATTTGTCTATACCAGTACCCTTTTTCCAGTTTATTCACTTTGTATTCAAAATTGAGAGTGCTACTGAGTTCAAGTTCCTAAAAATCCAAAGGTTCATAATCACACATGGAAGTCCCATTTAATGAGTCTGTAGTGGTGTTGAATAATGGAAATGTATTTGATTTTATTAAAGGAATGTCACTGTCTGTACTATCACTTTTTTCACAGAAAGAACACAGCTTTTGGTAACATCTTGATTTAAAGATGTTTTCATTATTATATAAGATCTGTATCTGTCCTCTCTTAATCTTGACCTTGCCTAAGGCTGAAATACTTACATCTTAACTGCTTCAAGAAGAGTTATTTTGTGCTAATTTAACCTATAAAATCCATATTTAAATACTTGGAACAACTAGGAATTGGATTCCTAATTATTCCTAGTTATTTTCCAATTACCAGAAATTATTTTTTTTTTAGTTGATGCTGAATAGAAGCCCCAGTAGTGACATCATCTGTGTTTTATCAGTTGACTTTTAAAATTTATCCAGTTGAAAATCTGGTAATTTAATTCAATTAGCTTTGCTTTATTAAAGTTGTCTAACACTTAGCAATTAACATTTTTTTTTTTGGTTCTTTTATTTAACTTCCTACAGGTTGATGGGTTGAACTCTCTCCATTCTGTCAAATCCACCCCAAACAGATTCACTAAAACAAGTCAGGGAAGAAGCTGGAATACTGGAAATGGATCCCCTGATGCAATATGTTTCTCTGTTGACAAACCTGGTGTAGTTGTAGTAGGATTTTCTGTTTATGGTGGAGGAGGAATTCATGAGTATGAGTTGGAGGTATTAGTTGATGATGTAAGTACTGCATTTGATAAAACAATTTTGACCAAAAGTAACCACAGAATTATTCATAATATGTTTTTCAAAGTAATATTGTAATATTCTTATGCTGTCCAGGCTACTGTTCAAACAGTGCACTGGTAGTAAAATTTTGCTTGTGGTGGTGATCTTTGTGGCAATGCAGGCTATATACCATATCTAGTATGGTCCTTATCTTGGTTATGGTCTTCAAATCTTCTGTTACTACAAATATTTGAAGGGTAGTGTGGGCTTTTAACTTCCTGGAGCAAAACGTAAATTGGTACCTTTTATCTCTCTGCAAACTGCAAAGGAAAACAAGAAATAAAGGAGACCAAGTTAAAACATCTTAAACCAAAATTTGAAGAAAGGGGTAGCCTACCAGCATGGTCAAGGCTTATAGCTACAGATGTTTCATATGCCGTTGAGGGTATCCTGTGCTGTTGAGGTACCCTCTTAGAAGAAACATAAAACTGTATTGTGTGTTCTTGTAATGTAATGTATTAAAATGACTTTGTTTCTCTGAATCAGAGTGATCATACTGGAGATTCAACTCATTCTCATAGATGGACATCTTTAGAGTTGGTTAAAGGAACTTACACCACAGATGATTCTCCCAGTGACATCGCTGAAATCAGACTTGACAAAGTTGTGCCACTAAAGGTAAATAAGACAAGTGCACATCTGTAGGTTTCATGTGACTTCTTTAAAATCAGAATGTTCAACATAAATTGGTTTTTCTGTACACATTTCCAAATTAATCTTGACATGTTTGCTTTAAAAATTTTCAGTTTCACCCTCTAACTGAAAATTTCAAGTCCCAGCAGAAAAAGGAAGCTGTCTTAATATTTATAATAACATAAGATAGATTGCAATTCCTTAGTAATTTAGAATATTCTTGAATGTGCAACTTCTGTGTGTGCAATTTGGCAGCTAATGTCTTCGTTACTCTTCAAGTAATTGGAAGTAATATTTTATTTACATTATGGTTCCTAGTTTGGGAACACAGATCAGCTTGGGCTTTTGTTAAATGCTGGATCTTTTTCAGTTAATTTCATTTGTCAAGTGATTTGAAGGACTTCTTAGACTCTCCACTATTACAGTGTAAAATAATAGCTTTTATAATCCCATGAAGCCTAACTTCTATGCTTGTTTTACACTGCATACTCTTTCTGGCTCTCCTTTTTAAGGAAAATGTGAAATATGCAGTTCGTTTGAGGAACTATGGAAGCCGGACTGCTAATGGGGATGGAGGAATGACTACAGTTCAGTGTCCAGATGGTGTAACATTTACGTTTAGTACGTGTAGTCTGAGCAGTAATGGTACAAACCAAACACGAGGACAAATTCCACAGATTCTGTATTACAGGTTTGTATGTTGTCATGATCATGAATAAAACCAATATAGCACTGTTATACCACATGTTGTTTTTGAAAAGTAACAGAACTAAATACATCTGAAATGTGTTTGGGGAAAGAGCTTGTTTAACATCACTATTGTGTTCTTCCAGTGTTTCAGACTTACTTAGTGAAGACAGTTTTCAGGACACCGGTTGTACTGGTGCCTTTTCCAGTCTTGTTTTAGTCTCCTGGTTTTGTTGTTTTGTTGGATTTTTTGTTTTTTTGACTTGGCAAATAGTTTGATGGTTGACCTCTCCTACAAGGTCCATCGTCCACTGCTTAAAAAATACAATACTTCAGTCTCTGTTTTTTCTATAACCTAAAGTGATTTTTGAGAGACTACTTGCTGGAATGTTTATCTCTGATTTTGTTCGGTTCCTTCCTCTGTTGCCAGAAGGGATTACATGTAGGGAAGCAACTTCTGTTTATTTAGGAACCATCTCCTCTCTTACTGTAGAGTTCAAAGGTGCAAAAATAGAAATTGCAACTGCCTAAGGAAAATTCGCTGAAACATCTGACTGTCCTGCAGGGGAGTTTTAATTTAGCCTTTCAGGATGATAGTAGGAATTCACTTAAGGTAATGATTTTGCAGAAAGCATTGCTTTTATTTTTGGGTGCTTACCCTGATATGCCTGAAGATATGGTTTTTTCAAAATGTGACAGCACCTGAAAATATTAATTACTGCCATTATCTCCAGGGCAAAAAAATATCATGCCTTTTACTCAAATCTCAATTATTTTGGTAAAAGGCTGATCAGCAATACCTCAAAGGAGTAAAAAAGAGCAAGGAATAGTAATTTACTATGATAGTTAATTATGTGCAAGATATACCTACCTAATAAAAAGTGAAGAGGATAAAATAAGTAACGCTACAACAAATGACATGTTCTGGACACCAGTCACAATAACATGCTGCTCTTCTGAAAGCTTTAAAGGAACTAAAATAGGAAGAAATAAAGTTGCCAACAAAATTATAATAACAATATATGTGAAGATACAGGTTAGTTCTAAAGTCCTGTATAACATGAAATTGGCTGTACTCAAAGATCTAGCTTGTCAGTAATAGCAGTAGTTGCTTATCAGAATGCATATTGTGATACTGACATTGATTTAGTCTCCTGGAATCTTGGCCATCTGTGTTTAGGGAATTCCTCCAGCATTTGGAGGGATTTTATTATGAAGTATTGTAATTTTGAAGGATCGTGTTATGTAATAATGTAAGGAAGAGGAAAGATGACAAGGAAAACAATTATTCCCACTCTTAGAATTTCTGCTTTTATATGAGTAAAAGAGGGAATAAAGGAGAAATAACAATTTCTTTAATTTCTGAAAAGCAAAGGACATAAAACTTCAGAAAATGGAAGCTTCAAGGCATTCTAACTTAATTATAAGCGAACAAGTGGCACAAAACTCCACACCAAAGCCCCGTCTTAAGATGAGAACAGTCTCAGATTTTTTTGTTTCAACTGTGATAAAATTCTAGGAAGCATTGGAAGGACCGTATTAGCACAACTTAGAACTCTTACAGAAGAAAAGTTTTGTGTGGAAAATTTGCAGACTGCTGCCTGTAATCACAAGTCTTCTGTAATCCCATGTCTTTTGAAGTTTGTTTGGACAACAGAAACCTGAATGTTATCTGATGAATGACTATAGTTTGGGACTTAGAAGACTCCCAGTCTGACATATATAATGACTTGAGGTTTCAGTTTGCATTACAGGAACAAATATTTTGTCAACTATTGTAGAACAGGGCTTGTAAAATTCACACTTGATTCTCTCTGAACGCTGCTCAAATACAAATAGAATCATTGCTTATGCAAATGCCAAGACAGGCCATGCCAAGGAAAGTGTGCTATGCACTTCTGATTAGGGTAGAAATGCTTTGGAAAGACTTGTTGGAACTGCATCCTGTTGGAATTGCACCCACTGTCAGGCTTGAGGCTGACAGCAAAACTACAATTCTAGGATCCATTGACCAGAAAAAGAGAGTGGTTAATTTAGGTGATGGAGAAGGATAGTTATCCTTGTTGTATACTGAACTGCTCCAAATTTTTCAGCGTTTTGTGGTGCCAGTCCTAGAATCTTAATTTTCTGGAATGGTGATTTGAAAGATCAAATGCCTAAAAATCTTTATGGACAAACATAAGAAATCCAGAAAAGAATGGGACGTTGTGCTTTGCATGTAGACTAAGTGGTATTGGTTGTCTGTGCCAAGGCTGAACCACTATCATGTTAAGGGCTTGGATTAGTTTATAATTATCATTCAACTGCTTTGAAAAAACAAATCAAACCAGATCTTTTACATACCCTGTTGAAATAGTATTGTGCATACTATTGTTGAGGAGAACCTAATTTGACATACGGAGTGGATATCAAAGAAAATTTGTTAGGAGTAAGCCTAAGACTGAGTTTCAAAATCAAAAGTAATCTTTTAAATGGAGAGTCTTTTTTCCCTGTTATGATACTGCAGAAATATCCATTACAAGATTTTTTTATTATTTCCATGATGCATTTGGTATTATTATATCAAGATAAGTCATTGAGCTTGGAAGAGCATAGCAATTAATACATTTCTGTGTTTTGAAAAGCATTTAGTCAAAAGAAACAACATTTCAACACGTTTTCATATTTTTCTGCCAAATGAAAATAAAACGATTGCAAAGAGCTGAGGAATTGCCTCCAAAGTATCCTCTGTG
This sequence comes from Nycticryphes semicollaris, assembly GCA_013400055.1. Lineage (NCBI taxonomy): Eukaryota > Metazoa > Chordata > Aves > Charadriiformes > Rostratulidae > Nycticryphes > Nycticryphes semicollaris. The sequence goes on along the minus strand of VXBJ01005355.1, from coordinate 128,901 downwards.
TTTTCTTGGTTTCCTTTATTGCTTTATCATAAATTGTTTTACTTATGCCTAAAAAATCATTCCTTCATTGTTTTTTTAATATAATTTTGTGTTTTGTGAATTTACTTTAAAACTTAATCCACTATCCAGGAGTGAATATGATGGAGATCTGCAATCACAGCTTTTGAACAAAGCTAATGAAGAAGACAAAAACTGTAGCAGGGCTCTTTCTGTTGTGAGTGCTGTTGTGCGAGCAGCCAAAGACCTGTTACACAGGGCTCTTGCTGTAGATGGTAAGACTTTTGAAAACTGACTTTCAAAACTTATTTCTTTGATAGCAAGATACCATAGTCAAATGGATACAGAAATTATGATAGTTCTCTTTTGCTTTCCAAAGACTGTTTTTCTAACCTGTTAATACTGTAGCTTTCAAACTGTAACTTTGAGTCATTGAGTTGCACTTGAGATACCAGTCAGATACCACATATAAATTTGCTCAGCAATTTAGCAAGTATCATGTTAAAGCTGGTAAGGTCACTTCCAAATTCCATTGCATGTTTTGCACAGTGGTGAATGTAATGCATTTATAAGCACTTAAACATCTTTTTTTGAGAAATGCAGACATTAGCCTTAAAACTGAATGGTTTTAAGCTACCATCATCATCCATTCTGGTAAAAAGGTCCACAAGTATTGCATAGTGCTACAGAAATTGATTTGGCAGACTGGGAGGAGCTTGTGCCAGCTTTTATACCATAGAATGTATGAACACAGTTTCACAAAATGGCAAAGAATCCAATAAAATTATGCTCTAAGAGGAGAAAATTTTTTCATGGAGAACTGTATATAATGGCATATTTATCTCAGGTGAACATTGCCAATACCTAGATAATGATGATAATTTTAGGTAAAAACTATTGTAAAAATTAGAATAACTCAGAAGAAGAAGAAAAATAAGATGTGTTTTGAAACACAGTAGATCTATTATTACCTGTGTTGTAATTATCTTTTTTTTAGCTGAAGACATTCCAGAATTACTCAGCTCTTCCAGTCTGTTTTCAATGCTGCTTCCCCTCATAATAGCCTACATAGGACCAGTAGCGGCAGCTATTCCCAAGGTATGCTCCTCAACAGAAATTACTGAAGTTAGAAAGATCTGGGGATGTATGACTCATTTATTGATGAATATTGGTGGGACTGAATGTTTTTTTATATTCTAGAAATATTTTTTTTTTTACACTAAATACCCAAAGCAGTGGTGGCTACTTATTAAAATTATTTATGTCAATTTTAGAGGTGAGCAGATGTCATCTATAAATAAAAATGTAATTTTTTTTCAGTGGCAGAGCATTTTCCCTGTGCCTGATCTTGTAACACTCTTGAAATATATTACTAGATTTACTAATGTCATTAATCCTAAACTAGTAGAAATTTTAGCTTTTTATTGCTCTTTCATGAACTGCAGGGTCCCTTCTAACTTTTTTTTAAATGGGGAGGAAAAAGGACTTGCCACTTCAAATAATTTCTTGAAAATAGTTTCAGATTTTAGTTATCTTGTTACTGTGATAAACTCAAATTTAAAACCAAGTGTTTTGCTCTTGATGTGGTGTTCCTGTTTGAAAATGTCATAAGGATTACAGAGAACAATGTGGTGCATTAAAATATGTTGAATATTTTGGGGAAAAAGTCAATGTTGTTATAAAACAAAGTATAACTGGACTATAACTTCAATACAGTATTTGCTTTCTCCCAACTCGTGCTTATTGTTAGGGTTATGGTTTTTTAGTGATAGAGAAGGTGTTTTGGTGAAGGTGTCTCACAGATTGTGTACAGATTTTTGTATCGGCTCTGGCAAGCCTTCAGGAGGAGTGGTTGAGATTAATGTAATGATGCTTTCCCTGCCAGGATTGCCTACAAAGAAAATTGGAAAATGACTGAATTGTGGTACTGATACTCTAAGCAGATGCAAAAGAACCATTGTAGAAAATAGTAGGTTTTGTGAGTATCATTTTCACCCAATCCTAAGCAATACTTTATTGCGTGTGGTGTTATGTTGCAGGTTGCTGTTGAGGTCTTTGGCCTAGTACAACAGTTACTTCCTTCTGTGGCAGTTCTGAATCAGAAATACGCCCCTCCAGCTTTTAACCCAAATCAATCTACAGACAGCACCACCGGAAATCAACCGGAGCAAGGGCTTTCAGCTTGTACTACCTCCAATCACTACGCTGTTGTAGAAAGCGAGCATCCCTACAAACCTGCCTGCGTTACGCACTATAAGGTAAACACCATTTCAAAGTGGTTTCTGAAAAGCCTTTGACATGCGACTTTATTTTATCCACATTTACTGTCTGCAAAATTGACATGGTTGATAATTAATACTGTCTAATGTAAAAGACAATTTCCTATATTATTACACTACTGATTTCTGGAGAAACCTCTGTTTGTCCAGCAAGTACAGTGGAAACTAGTGTAGTTTTAACCCCCTAATGTGGGTATCTCCTATAAGTCCCTAAATTTGCTCTTAGATTTTCCTACTGTCATGCAGTATCTTGGCTCTAACTATACAGATTGTAGGAGTTGGAAGTCTTTAGGTATAGATATCTAATTATGTCTCAGGCTTTCTTACCTAATGCTAAACAATTATTTGTAAAAATAGCTAATGTCAATTTCACTCAAATGGATCTGTGTTCTAGTGTGGGAATCCGAATGCTGGCTATTTCTGGTCTGCCAATTTAAATTATTCATTAATTGCTTTCACTTGCACCATGATTTGGCTTTGCAGAAGTCTACCAAGTCCTCTTAACTGTGTTGTCACTCTAAGTAGGGTTCATTCTGCCTTATGTGGGTGACTATTGCAATAAAACTAGGTTTTCATACCGATTCCACTATTGTCAATCCAGAGTTAGCAAACTTGGAATGCAGTAAGAGCTGGAGAATGTCATTAATTACTGTCCCACTATTCCACTTGCTTGTCCTGTGAGACAGCAAGTTATCTGCTGCCAAAGATGTAGTTATCATGTGCTTTTCCTGATGCGATGATGCTCATTGTTGTTCTAAAAGTTTATGGGGCTCACCTGAAGCCTTAAGCTTAGTGGCTACTGCTTTTTGAATTTCTGTAGCTATATGCTGTCATGCTGTAGACCAAAATTCACAGGCACGATTCAGATGCTTTGTACTTTTCTAGGGTTGCACAAAACAGGTGTTGAATGTGTGTGTTGAAGTTTGTGTTTAAAAAGGTATTTGCGAGTTAAATGCTTGTAGTAGTCTGTGGTTGGTTTGTTTAATGATGCCATGCAGAGTTCTTAAAAACACAAATGGTATCACAAGCACAAATACTGAATCTGAATGTAAGTTTTAATACATGATTATAATTCAGTACGATCTAAAGCATCTCAGGTATATCTGAATTTCAAACAATAAATTAGGTTAATATTAGTCTAAAGCATCTCAAAACAACTGTACAGAATTACATAATTGAATCACTTTCATAGCGTAAAAAGTTAAAGCCAAATAGGAATGAAGAAATACATGTGGAAAAAAAAATAACAACCCTTCAAACTTGCACATAATTAGACTATTGTTTTGTTTTAGGTAACTTTTCCTGAATGTGTCAGGTGGATAACAATAGAGTTTGACACTCAGTGTGGCACTGCTCAATCAGAGGATGTTCTTCGTTTACTAATTCCTGTCAGAATTGCACAGAGTCTGGGATTTGGACCAAAGCATGCTTCTGTTCATGAAAATCTTAATTCATGGATAGAACTGAAAAAATTCTCTGGATCTTCAGGGTGGCCTACCATGGTATTAGTATTGCCAGGTAATAAATAGATACCACAATAATTTCTAGTAATGTGAATTATTTTAATAATGAAAGAAAGTATGATTTATTTATTTTTCTGCAAAATTATCTTGGAGAACAAAGTTGAAAAAGTCTTTATCCAAGCTTGCAAGAGTTCATTATGAGCCATTGGTTTTACATCTGTTGATTATGTTTATATAAGGTTTCTTGTTTGAAGTGTTATCTCTGTTGTTCATGGTTTGACATGACATATATGGCCTGGGTTTCATATGTGCTCTGTATGTAGAAGAAACGTACAAAAAGAGGAAAAATATTAGTGTTTTTTTAATTTATGTATCCTTTTACTTCCTCTAAGGAAATGAAGCTCTGTTTTCTCTGGAGACTGCATCAGACTACGTGAAAGACGAAAAGGCTTGTTTTTATGGTTTCAAATGTTATGCAATTGGATATGAATTTAGTCCAGGATCTGATGAGGTAAGGAAAAAGTGAAATGACAAGAAAATTGCTTTACTTATTATTCTCTCCTCTAAGCCAATTTTTTTTTGGTAAAAATATTTCTCCTTCTGACTCAAAAATCAGCAAAACATTATCCACATTTCACATCTTTACTTGCTTGCTGTTTCAGAACCTGCTGTTTTGAGTCCTAAAGATGCAGTTGATCAAGGAGTTAGTATAAAATGCATTTTGGAGATTTTTCAGTCTGCTTGAGAGTCTTGGAGAATCCAAGGCGAGTCTAAGGTTGCCGCTTTTGAAGGCTCTTTCCAAAAGAAGGATTTTTTTACCTACTTTATATATTGCCAGTTTATGTAAGTCTGCCTAGAAAATCCGCTAGATGGAGGTTTCTTGTCTGCCCCACTGTTTTTTGATGGTGATTCATTGGGGTTTTTTTCCCTCCATGTCAGGCATCTCAGAGGTGTACTGAACCACCCACAGATGTCTTTTAAACTTAATGGTTTTGTGTATCGACACCCTTTTGTGAGCACAGTGAAAGAGGTTGTGCCAGAATGTAGTTGGGAACAAGGTTGAAAGACACTGATGGAGAGATTCTCGTGTGCTTTCAGTGACAAGTAAGGTAGGAGGGAGGAGGAGTCTTCTCATTCCCCGGAACAGCAGTATCAATGGGAATAAACAGCTTTCCAGTGTGAATAGAAGGGAGAAACTGGCAAGGGTTTCCCCCAAGATTTGTAATGGAGAACGGGAAATAATGGAATCTTTTTCTCACCCTTGCCTCTCCAACTAGAGAAAGGGAAGAGGAAAAAAATTTATGAACAGTACTACCTTTAAAGATGGGAATGTGAGCTTATGTGGTATGAACGACTTAGAAGGGGCATTGTTTTGACATCCAAATATGTATTGGTAGATTTTTTTGTATTAGGAAGTTGCCTTTCTTTTTAATATTACTGAAAAAAGACACTTACCATCTTCAGGTGTTCTTACTGGGCTGCTAGAAGCATAGTAACTCATTTATTAATACTCTTACCTGGTTGAAATTGTTCTAAAAATTTGGTACTCTGGCCCATGTCACAGCAAAAAATGAGTCTAGCTGTTTGACAGGATCAGTATCGCTGAGAAACGTCTATCTGGAACACACAATTAGGATAAAGCAGTGGCAGGGAAACACATTCATTGTTCTGTTTTCTGAGACACTTATTTTTGTTTTAAAATTTGTTTCAATTTGAAGGGTATTATTCAGCTGGAGAAAGAATTGGCCAATTTAGGAGGATCATGTGCAGCAGCTTTAATGAAGAAAGATCTAGCACTTCCTATTGGTAAGTCCTATTCAAAGAACATACTTTGTTACTTCATCAGTTTTCATTCAGTTTGTTCATTGAATGAATGCTGTCTTCAATGAATACTACCTTTCAGTCTTCATGTTGCTTTCAATTAGATGATTGTACAAATCTGATTCTTAAAACTGAATTAACCAAATAAGATAATAAAATGATGGTGTTTTCTGCTTACGCTGTTCTCTTCATGTGTTTATGGGGAGGAAGGAAACCTGGTCATTTAAATCTGAACCAAGTCACCCCATCCACAGGTAGTGTATTAGTGTATGAGTTATGTCCCACAATTCCTTGTGGTACTTCACAAATGTGCAGGTATCTCATGTGTATTTCTCCTTCACTGTCTTTTCTGCCTGCACTGGACACTTTTCTGAATGAAAAATACCTGCGACATTGAATTGTAAAATTTGAAAATTACTCGTTTAAAATGGAAAGTAACCATTGCATCAGTAGGCCTTATCCTAAAATATTTCTGCTGTAGTTTTCTTTGTTACAATTTTAAAAAAAAATATATAATGCATACTTCTACAGCAGATTCAGCAAGTAAGTTTGCAGTAACTTAAATTGCAATTTAACATGTAAGGCAAAATGAGTTTATGAAAATTAATGGATACAGAGATTGACTTAAAAGTTTTTAATGATGCAGCCATATTCCGTGTAATAGCGTTTCTCCTAATTAGCATTCCTGTACAGGAAAGATTTGCTTATGATCTACAATAGGATAATTTTTTGATAATTTTAATTTAGGAGCACAAATGAGAGCTCAAATACTGTTCATGATACCGGAAGTGTATATTCATGAGCAGGAGAGCGTTGATCAGTGTGTAGTTACTACTACAGAACCTGATGTGAATTTTTTAACCTGGTATTTTGCTTGTACATTTGAATGTGCAGTTTTCTTCCTTTGTTGTTAATAGGCACCTCAGTCGCACTGGTAAATCTGTATTTCACTCTCAAAATTACAGGCAATTCTATAGTTTTAAATACTGCTGCCTTCTGTTCCCTTCCAAACAGGTGCATTAACTCCTTAGTTTTGTTACCTTCCCTAGCACCTATTTATGCTGCTGTTCTCCTATGCAAAAAAAAACAAAACTGAAATTGAAATGCTTCTAACTTAATTTCCCAAGTTTTCTAATATTTCATACTTCTCTCTAAAGAGCTTTTTTGTTTTGTTCTAATTTTGAATGTCTAAAACAAGAAGGGAAAGTAGATGGTACGCAGATTGGCTTTATATGCTTTCAGATAGAAAGAACTTGAAATAAAACATGTAGTTCAGTTACCTATGCAGTCTCTGCCACTTACAAAAGTGGCTGTGTATGACCTGCAAGAGGGAGGGAAAGGTGTGTTGACTGTAAAGAGTTTTGTGTGTGTGTCTATTGTTTCTCTACGAGAACACTGGACCTTGTGAATAAACAATTAGAGGCAGCAGTGGTATGTTTGCAGATATAAACTGCTGTGCAGGCTTTTTAAAATTGATTTTAGTCGTCTGTAATCTTGCTTTAAGCATTTTGCTCAGTGTTTCAAAAGAACACTGTGGCAGTTATAAAGGTAAAATGTGTTTTTCTAGAGCAACATTTAAATAGCTTAGTGCCAGACTATTTGTCATTTTTCTGCATTCTAGAGTATGCATTTTCTACCTTTGCTGCTCTTCAAAAATGCTTTATTACTGCTATTACTCATCTGCAGAGCAATCTCTTATTCATGGAAGGAATAGGATATTTTTTCCTTTAAGACAGACCTATATAATCTTACTTTTATTGCATACACACAAGGCGGCCCTTTGTGTTAGATTTTTTGCACTTGATTTTATAATTTACCTTTGAAGGTTTTACCTTTGTTCCATGTATGGATGTATACAGGCTAAAGACAGTAACCTAAGAAAAAGGCTTACTCCTGAAAAAAATTAATAACTTCACTTACAGTTCCTGGACTCTGGCATCTAGAAATCAGGCATCTACATCTAAGTTAGTAGCTCTAGCCTTCTTTTAGAGTTAACGTGGACATCTTCAGAGGATGATACATGTCATCCTAAGATGAAGAACATAGAATCATAGAATGGTTAGAGTTGGAAGGGACCTTGAGGATCGTCAAGTTCCAATCCCCCCAGCCATGAGCAGGGACGCCTCCCGCTAGACCAGGTTCCTCAAAGCCCCATCCATCCTGGCCTTGAACAATTCCAGGGACGGGGCATCCACAACTTCCCTGGGCAACCTCTTCCAGTGTCTCATCACCCTCACAGTAAAGAACTTCTTTCTGGTATCTAATCTAAATCTGCCCTCTTCCAATTTAAATCCATCGCCCCTTGTCCTGTCACTACACTCCCTGATAAAGAGACCCTCTCCAGCTCTCCTGGAGGCTCCCTTCAGACATTGCGAGGCTGCTATAAGGTCTCCTCGGAGCCTTCTCTTCTCCACACTGAGCAACCCCAGCTCTCTCAGCCTGTCTTCATAGGAGAGGGGCTCCAGCCCTCTGATCACTTTCCTGGCCCTCCACTGGACCCGTTCCAACAGATCCATCTCTGTCCTGGGCTGAGGACTCCAGTGCTGGACACAGTACTCTGGGTAGGGTCTCACTAGAGCAGAGTAGAGCGGTAGAATCACCTCCCATCACCTGATGGCCACGCTGCTTTTGATGCAGTCCAGGGCGTGGTTGGCTTTCTGGGCTGACACCGCGCATTGCCGGCTCACCTTGAGAACTTCATCCACCATCCCTCCCAAGTCCTTCTCTTCAGGGCTGCTCTCAATCCATTCTCCGCCCAACCTGTATTTGTGCTTGGGACTGCCATGTCCCAGGTGCAGGACCCTGTATTTAGCTTGGTTGAACTTCATGCAATTTGCAGTAGCCCATCTCTCAAGCCTGTCCAGGTCCCTCTGGATGGCATCCCCTCCCTCCAGAGTGTCGACTGTGCCACTGAGATTGGTGTCATTGGCAAGTGTGCTGAGGGTGCAATCTATTCCACTGTCCATGTCTCCGACAATGATGTTAAATAGCACTGGTCCCAGTACCAACCCATGAGGAACGGCATTCATTACCAGCTGCCACTTGACCATTGAGCCATTGACCACAGTACAGTACAGTCAAGATGTAAGAAACCTGAAATGAATCACCCCAAGGAGGAGCCTATTTTTCCTCCATTTGCTGTAAAAACATCTTATAATAAGTCCTGAGCTCATTATCTCGTGCTTTGCTGCCCAATAGTAGGGTAAGTACATCCTGCTTTATTTCCCAGATACTCTTTATAGCTCTGGATCCAACTAAGTGCTCTTAAAACTCTTAAAGTGCTTTTAATGAAAGCAATAAGAAACCTCATCTATGTGGTAGTATTTTAAGAAAGGGAAGTAGAAAACACATGGTTGAAAATTCTCAGCAGGTGCACTTGTGGAATGTTGTGGAAAGGGCATTTTAAGAATAAAAACAAAATGAATTTTAAAAAGACTTGTTTGGAAAGTTTGTCAAGAAAACTAGAATTATTAAACTGATTTCAAACTAGATTTAACAGTTGTTACTGGCATCCTCACAGGAGCCTTCCATTTTCAAGGTTTTTTTGTATGATTTATCTTGCCTTTTGGACTTTAAGGAGATTCTTCTATACAAATACCTTGCTTTCTAATAGTTGGTGTAGTGGATATGTTCTGTATACAAGTAGCCAAATAATTGTATAAGTTTTTCCCTAGAACCACTAAGGAAAAAAAGTGTTTCAGAAGGAATCAAGAAGCCTTTTAACCTTTTTTGCTCCAAAGGAAGATGGACCAGACAGTGATTCCTTCATGTCTTAGGAAAACTTTATTTGAAAGTACACACAAATACTATTTAAATTACCATGTTCAAAAGGTCACGCTTGCCATTTCCCCAAGACTTAAATTTAACATACTTCTCAAGAGGAGGTCTAATCTGTGATCAAGATCTAACTTAAACAGCAATGCAATTGATTTAACATTATTACTTACTAATTGTTTCGAATCTGGTAGAAGTTATTTCTGAGAGAAAAGTTTTTATATATCTTTATTTCTTTGAATTTAAAAATATGCCTTAGGACTTGATTATTCTGATTTCTCTTCCTCTCTTCTTACTAATAGAATTGCCTGACATGTTTTTCAGAGAGAGTAGAAATATGGTAACCTCATCTGGTTTACTTTTCTGTTAAAAGACTGTGTTTGGCAATTCTTGGTCACCCTGGAATCAGATGTTTTGAGTTGCATTTGTAAGAGAAATACTGTATAATAGAATGTATTTGAGTTTTACGTTTTAGGAAGAATCATAATTTACAAAAATGTGCAGAGCTTATAAGGTTTTGAAGTACTGCTAGTAGGGTAAGTTCTTAAAAGGGAGCAGCTGATGCATACTTCAAGGTACTGCTTCCTAGAAACCATCTTGACCTCCCAAAATCTTTTTCTGAAAGTACCTACTCACATCCAAAGATTTGCCATACATACTGTCTTGGAGATAAGAAGACAAGTCCCAAATTTTTGTAATATATGTAATGTATACGTTTATTTGCTTGTGCATTGAGCTACACGGTCCTGCATGTTTACTGTGTTACTTAAAAGTATTAACCTTTCAACTGCTGGTTAAAAATTGATACACATCATCTTACAAACTTAAGTTTTGTGATATAAAAGACTGCACTAAAGAGAATTGAATTTCACATTCCATCATATGTAGCTAAATGTAGATATTATTGTTGGGGGAAAAAATAGCATTTTTTGTTGTGAAAATAAATTCTATTTTTACAGCAGGTAATGAATTCGAAGAAGATCTTGAGATTCTTGAAGAGGCTGCTTTACAGGTATACTGCTGCTTTTTTTTTCCTCCATTGCAACGTTCTGCAGCACATAATTTTATTGAAACTTTTTGACCTGCTATGGATGAAAATAGTTTGTAAGGTTTTTATAATGTGAGGGAATCTGGCTTGTTATGACACAATTTAGGAAAGACAGAACTTTGGCATTTACATTGAATCTTTTTAAAAATAAATATGCTTAGAAAAAAAAATGCATAAAATATCTCAGAGGAAGTTTGATGACCAAATATGTTCCAAAATATAGAGGTGTCTGGCTTAGGTTACGTGATGTTACAACTTTTAGATGGTGCCAAAATTAATCCTGCGTGTGTCTTTGCAATTGCAGAAGCAATAAAGTCGCTTTTTCAGTTGAATGGTAACATTTGTCAAGCCCCAAATAATATGACTGCGGGTGTTCTGAACTGATGATATATTTTATTTGTTGTGGTGAGTGCTAACGCTTGTCAGTAGCTCCCTGACTGTATCCCCCTAGCTGATAATGCACAGTGAAAAAAGAACTTTTCACGGTCTTTATCTCTCCTGTAAGAATCTTCAGGGCAATGGTTTTGAAATGTGTTTGTCGCAGTACTTGCTGGAAAAATGTATCAGTGCTACAGTAGGAGACACCACTGCATAGGCCTTAGATGACAGAATAGTAAAGAGGAACTATCTGGGAGGAATCGGATGTTCCTTCAAATAAATACTTTTTTCAGCAATCTGTTCTTGGACCCTCTATGTTCTAATTCAAAACCTGAGCTAAGAGCGTGCGTGCAAGTAATGAATTTTTGCTTTTTGTCCTGTCTGTTAAGTTTTCTGCTTCTTTCTACCTTCTTTCCTTTCTTGCACAAGAAGGGATTTATTTTACTTTATCACACCCAAAATAACTTTTAAGACATCTTCCTTCCTATAAGTTATCTCTCTAGCCTTTTATTTTCTTTTGAAACATGCTCATTGGTCACATTTTCTGAACAGCTTTCTTCATCCTTCTGGTCACAGTTCAGCAGTTTAGGATACTCTAAATGTGGAAGTTCATGTTAACTTAGACTTTTTTCCGGAAATTCTCTTTCAACTTGAGTTCCTTTCATCTCGCGTGACGTAAATTATTGTCTTACGTACTGAACTGACCCTTCTTTTTAAACTTTCATCAGAGTAAATTTTATCCTGTCTTCTACTTGAGTGGTTTTCTGTGCCACATAAGTCATATTACTGGAAAGTGTCTACACATGTAAGATACTGAAAAGCTGTTTTGTCTCTGTCCTGATCCCCAACTCTTGTGGAAAAAAAAACCCCAACAAACAGGTGTGCAAATCTCACTCCGGCATTCTTGGGAAAGGCTTGGCATTATCTCACTCACCAACCATTTTGGAAGCTCTTGAAGGAAATCTTCCACTGCAGGTACAAAGCAATGAGCAGTCATTTCTGGAGGATTTCATTGCTTGTGTGCCAGGATCGAGTGGTGGACGACTTGCAAGGTAAACGATTTGTGCAGTGCATGAATAAAAGCGTTAATTCATAGTTGTAATGTTTAAGTTTTGCAACAAAATAAAAAATGTTTAGTTATGTTAAATTTCAAAATGGGTGCAATGATACTGGTCTATACAGCATGCTATAGAACTTTGAGTTAAATCAAATACTAGTTAAGTAAAATTATTTGACAATATTGTTTCTGTTAATATATTAGGTAAAAGCATTTAAGTATTCAGACCTGTGTCCTCGCGTACGTGGAAGTCGTTTTTGAACAGAGTAGGAATTTATCTTTTAGGGCCTGCAAGAGGGTAATATTAAATGTTTGTCTTTGCTGTAGGTGGCTTCAGCCAGATTCGTACGCTGATCCTCAAAAAACATCATTGATTTTGAATAAGGATGACATTCGGTGTGGTTGGCCAACTGTTATTACAGTACAAACAAAAGACCAGTATGGGGATGTTGTTCATGTTCCTAATATGAAGGTAATTAGAGTCATCTTGGCTGTTCTTACACTTCATCATGCCTTCTTTTAGTATTTGTTGTAGATATCCCACAGAATTCTCCTCTATAGGGCAGAAAGTGACACTTGTAAATTCAGTGTAGTCAGACTTTCCTACCTCTGAATCCACAAAATTCTCAAATTCTGTATGTCACAATATATGCCAACACCATTTTATGCAAAAGTCAGATAAAATGTGTTAAATGTGCTGATGTACTAGGGTGACAGAACTAGCCAAGGTCCCATTTGGGCACTGCTGATCCAGATTGAGCAGACCCTGATGACTTGCTCCGAAACCTGTGCACTCATTTGAAAAGCTCTTTTCCCTACTTGGAGCATTTTCTGTTGTGGGAAAGCTTAGTTGGACGTACCAGCATCTGTGCTGCTCCCCAGGGTGGGCTCTGGGATGGGCAGAACTGACGCTGGCCTTTAGTGATCGTGTGCAAAGTCAGTTGGGTGCTTTTCTCCTGTACATTTACGTTTTTCAGAGATACTGTACGTGGTTTTATAAAGTGTTAAGTGTGGACAGCTGGATTTAGAGTGAGTGCTCTAAGCACTTTTGTCACTGTACCTTATCACATCTATAAAAGAATGTGTGTGTGTTTCCTCCCTAAATCATCTTCTGTATTCCCCGTCTCATTGTAGGTAGAAGTCAAAGCTATTCCTGTTTCTCAGAAAAAAACATCTTTGCAACAAGAACAAGGTAAAAAGGTGCAACGGATACCAGGGAGTCCTGCAACAGCTGCCTCCCCTAGCAGTGATATGACCTTTGGGGGACTTCCTTCACCAAAGCTTGACTCCTCCTACGAGCCAATGATAGTAAAAGAAGCTCGATATATTGCTATTACAATGATGAAGGTAAGTTGCTGTCATTTTAGCAATGTATCTATGGAATTCAAAGTGTGTAAAGGTATGCAAAGGAGAAAGAAAAATGTGTATTTCAGGTCACAATCTGAAAATACATTGATCAAAAATTAATTTCATTATATCTAACTTCTTCAGAAACCTAGGTGCATGAAAAGGGCCAATTGCCTAAGCTCTAAAACAGTTATAAACTGGATTAACATCTAAAAGGAAAAGTTGTCTTTGATTTTTGATTACACTGATTAACAAACTAATCTGAGTCACCCAGGAACACTGAAAACAGCTATTGAAGTGGTGGAGAAGTCATCAAACCAGTGTATCCATATAGACTTGGACTGTTGCAGTGAATCTATATTAAAACCTGTCGTTACTGAACATTGGGGAAAAATAAGAGCTCAGCATAGCAAAAAGACCGTATGAATGATTTGGGTGTCCATGTATGAATATTAAACAACATCTGTTGAAATTAGCCACTGTCAAATGTTTCAGCTCAGACTTTGCCAGCAAAAACCAACAAAAGGTGAAAACTGAACAGTTAGTACTGATTTGGGTATATTTTAGAACCCGTGATACATTTAGATATACATATACATAGGATATTGACCCAGTTAAGAGATGTGACCTGATGTGTGTAACCAGCAGTTAGGCAGCTGAATGTGACGTGATGAATCAGGACTTGGAGAAGGATGATTCTTAGTATAATCAACATGGAGGTCTTTTTGGGGGGGAATCAGCAAACTGGCATCTTTGAGAGTGTACTGGGTTGGGTTTTGTAGAGAGGATAGAGCGATAGCGATGTGTAAATAGTGCAAGTGGCTACTAAATATTGTCTTAATGGACCGATGAAGGAGCTATGAAATAAGTGTACAACAGAGTTTGAAAACTGTTAAATCACACGTCTGAAAAGATATTTAGAACTCGGGTGAGTGTATATCAAAGAGACAAGGGTGGTGTTCTTCTTAGGTTGTTGGTTGGTGTTTGGTTTTCTGTTTTGTTTTTCTAACTTGGGGTACTGCAAAGATCACTTCTCGGCCTCGTGCTGCTTGGTGTTTTTGCCAGTGGCTTGAGGGGGAGTGGGAAAGACATTATTAAGTCAAAGTTGGAAGCCAGATGGGATTTTTGATAACTGTTGTCCACAGGCATCTGCTGCTGCTTTTCCAGTAACTGGTACGGGACATAAATCTCACACAGCTGTTAGTGACAGACCTGGCAATGCATGAGGTGCTCTGCAGTAACTGACAGTGGGGCAAGTCCAGGTGTCCAGAAATTAATCTCTTAGATTTGATGGACCCTTTGAATGAAGAATGTATGATGGTAGCTAGCTAACTTGTTAGCAGTAGGTATCTTTAAATTGCCATTATTTGGATAATAAAGGCAAAGTGAAGGTACTTGTTTCATATATGTATATATGGGTGTGTGCCTGTCTTTCTGTGTTTTGGAATTGGTTTCTGGTTGTGTGTTCAATGCTACTGGTGCATGTAAAATGATATTAGTATGTTCTTTGAGAAAATACTCTGCTTTCTTTTATTCGCTACTTCAATATAATTGATAACTATTGATTTTAATTATTTAATTTAATCTGTTTGTAGGCATATGAAAATTATTCTTTTGAAGAACTACGCTTTGCTTCACCGACACCAAAGAGGTAAACGTTGAAAAATTGCTTTTTAATAGGGACTAAAATTAATGTCCTGTCACTTCTGCTTATACCTAGAGTCATAAGCCTTGACTGCCAAATAATCTTGTCTAAAGGTGGAAACACTAAAAACATTGTGTTATTTTTGTTTCTTAAATTTAGAGATTTAATTAAACTTAGAAATTCAAATTTTAGAATTTAGATATTGAATTTCAAATGTTAATTAAATTTAGATATTTTTCTTAAACTTGGAGATTCTTTTTGAAGTCTTTCATTCTTAGCTGTTTAATGTTGATTCTTTATTTGTATTAACTATTCTTTGAATAGCTGACGTGGACAGACTGGAGAGTTGGGCGGGGAGAAATTTAATGACATGTAACAAGGGCAAGTGTAGAGTCTTGCATCTGGGCAAGAACAACCCCAGGTACCTCTATAGGTTGGGAAATGACCTGTTGGAGAGCAGCATAGAGGAAAGGGACCTGGGGGTCCTGGT
>VXBJ01005355.1:52200-113396 GCA_013400055.1 Nycticryphes semicollaris | reverse complement strand
AGGTGTTCCTGCTCCAGCAGGGGGATTGGGCTAGATGATCTTTCGAGGTCCCTTCCAAGCCCTGATACTCTGTGATTTTCTTTCATTGTTTGCGATAAATAAATATGGTATAGAGGTTTATGACTTGTAAATAATATGGGATTAGTACATTGAATGGGGAGAAATGGTGTTTCGATGATCTGAAAGAGGGGAAAAAAAAAAAGTTTCCAAACTATTACCAATGATTTTCAAGATGACAATAATTGTGTAATTTCAGTTGGTTTTTTTTTGCCTAGACCCAGTGAAAACATGTTGATCAGAGTCAATAATGATGGTACATACTGTGCAAACTGGACTCCTGGAGCTGTTGGTCTTTATACCATTCATGTTACCATAGATGGCATTGAAATAGGTACGTACTTTTCACAGTACTTAACCAGAAATTTATATTATATCCAGTTTATATACCAATAAATGTCTTGGTGTTCATAAGATTTAGTATTAAAGTTCATAGCAAAATCTAGGTTCCAAGGATAATTGAGGATGTCAGCTCTTTACATTATAGGCCCATTCTGGTTGTGTAACTTGGATTCAAAAGCTCCTATCTGTTCCTCATGTTTTGTGATTAGCACCTGCAGCAGTAGAGCAAGCATAGACTGTTGCCTCTCCCAGAGCTTTTACGTGCATCCTTCAAACATTTAATTTTTCTGTGTTCACCATTCCTCAAAACATACCTCTGTAGATGCTGGTAGGATACAAAATTACCTAATAGTGTTCTATACACAAGGTGTGACAGATACCTATTAACAACATGAAATTATATATCTGTAAATTGTCATCTGAAAGAGGGGAAATGTTGAGAAAGTAATACTTTGCACTATGAAGCAACTGCAGGTGTTATTTATGGCAGACAGGTAAGTGAGCGGTTATTTTGCCCACTCTGAATTCCAGCACAGATGAACTGTAGTTACTGTTTGACTGATATAGCCCCTTATATTTATATTATTTCTTAAACTTAGTCTTTGTTTGTTTATAGATGCTGGACTAGAAGTGAAGGTAAAAGATCCTCCAAAGGGAATGATACCTCCTGGAACCCAACTTATTAAACCAAAAGCAGAGCCCCAGCCAAACAAGGTTTGGAGAACTGGAAAAAAAAAAAAAAAAAAAAAAAACCAATCAGATACTTATATTTGGGTGGGATTTTATTGTTGTTTAATGCAGACTTTATCATGTTATGGTGGTGCAAGGCTTAAAGATATTTGCCAATCACTTTAATGTGCTGATTGGAGTGAGATTGATATACAGGATAATGTGAAAGACATTAATTTCATTTTCTTTCTGTCTATTCATTAATAAAACTGTTGGAAGTCCTGCAGAAACTTAGTCTTGGCTTGTCACACAAACATTGTGCGGCCATTATGAAAGCCACAGATTGTGTTCTGCACTATTATTAGGGTTTTTTTTTTTAAAAAAAAAGACTGTGAAATTAACTGTATAAAGGGCTTGACAGATTTTATTTGATTTATGACAAAGATCTCTTTTTAGTCAATATTAAAACATAAAATTAGTTTCTTCGGTATTATCTTCCTTTCTTAGAATAGGATGATTTAATTTTTAAAAGTTATCCCTCCTGTAGCTTTTGACTTCCTCGTTTCACCTTAACATTCCACCCTGAAGGAGTAAAGTAGACACAAACAACGGAGGAAAGCTGAAAGGTGGTGTGGCAGTGCTATAAGGAAAATGCCCGGATGAGGGAACCATTTTCCACTTTCTCTAAGATCCAGAGGGAAAGGATATTAAACAAGGCACCAGATCTCTTTTGTGGAATAAACCTGTGTTAAACAATGTGGAATTGTGTAATACCACAAGGTATTATTACAGCCGTAAAGGTGGCTAAGAAATACATGGTCACAAAGAGGATTGGGTGTTTGCTATCTGTTTACCTATACAGTGTGTCCTGGTTTGTTTGGTCTCTATCTTTAAGAAAAATCTAGAGACAGTAACTTTGTTGCACTGGTCCTCAGTCTGTAAATGAATCCCGTGTCTGCTTCTGCCACAAAAAATAAATTCACCTTTAGTTTCCGCCCAATTTTTTTATCCCTCATTGCAATTAAAGGAAGAAAGCCTAAAGTATATTATTTTTTTTCCTCTTGGAAGGAAGACTTCCTTGTTACTTCATTATCTTCGTTAATAAAACTCCCAGTTCCTATGGGGTGAGATTCATCTGAGAACTTACATGATGATCAGCTTGTACGGAGATATCATTGTGGTGTTTGCGGTCACCGAAGTGAGATGTACACTTGGTATAAGATGAGATAAATTGCTGGATGGGACTGCTGTCTTCAGTTACTGCAGTGACTGATTCATACACAGTAGCTACACTTTAAGTAATAGTCTTCATGATAGTTAAAAATACTTGACCAAAGTTAAGCCTCTGGTGTTCCGAGGCATTTACCTGGTTTTTAATTATCTCCATGTGCTGTTCTACTTTCATGTCTTGTTTCTTGTTCCAAGCTGTAGTCTCTTTGAAAGAGAAGCCACCTTTCTGTCCTGTGTGTAGTGTCTGTAGAGCCTGCTGCAAAAATACACTAGACCTTTCATTGTAAATCATTTTATCAGTGTTCTTTCTTCTAGTTTGTAATAAATCACATAAACCAGATTAGAATAATGCTTTGTGTATGAACAGAAATATTATAAATAATATAGACAGGTGATTATTGTACTGTCTAATATACCAAATCATGTGTCACTGAGGAAAAAGGGCTTAGTTGAGCTCTAGAAGCTGCTCCTGCTTCTTTGTCAGCCTGAAATTTCAGATAGTTATAACCAAAGGACACTAGGATTGTGTTCTCAGTGGTGATCTGTTCTAAACTAGCAACACCAGAATTTATTAGTAAAACCTTATTTGAATCGCAATTTGAAAAATGGATACTATAATTATGATTTTGTATTGATTTCTTCATTCTCTGTTATTTAAAGTCAGATAAAAATCTGGTTTTCCTGTCCATCTGAATTAGTAAAGGAGATTATCATAGTGATCTGTGTTCTGGAGTATATGACCCATAACTGCTGCCTCCTCGTTGGCTGTGAAACTTAGATTAACTAACTTGCAGGAAATTCCATTCCACACCCTATTGAGGGAAACGTTATCCACTGAACTATGTAATGTAATTCAGGGTAGTTGGAACCAACAAGAAGAAATTTAGCTGAATTGGAAGGGCCAAAACTGGTACCTAAATTATTGATCACTAACACGTTTTGACCAATCCCTAAAGGTCTGGGCAGGGGGTGGCTTTTTGCATCCCTTCATAGAAGGTGAACCCCCTCGGTAAGGTTGCTTTATCCTGTACAACACACTTTCTCTTCTCCCAGGTGTAACTCTTTTCAGATTGACCAAGTAAGGAGGCAGAGCGCCAAAGCTCTTGAAAACTGCTGGAGGAAAAGCTAAGGGAGGTGTGCATGCTAATTGCTGCACCTTTCTGCATTAGCCAGTTCTTTTAGTCAGAGTCCAGTCCGTGTGTGCCCCATGGAAGAGATGACTATGGGGGGTGTTTGGGATAGAGTTCCTGAACCGTTGTGCCGTAGAGAAATAGCCCAAGCAAAGAGGTGCTGTATCAGAAAGAAGACTCGAACAATTATATTTCTCACGGTGGTCAGAAATGAGCACAAAAGAACTTTTTATCTCTTCTTTTTCTCTTGTGTTGTCTGTCAGCGGATCTGGTCCCTGAACAGTTTGTAGTTACAGCTTGAAGTTGTCTGTTAACTACTAGCTAGCTGCTGCAAAGGGGAAAAATGCTATTTACAGGCCAGTGCATATCCAAATGTTGAGCGTGAGTCCTCCAGCCGCTAAATTCAAGTTTTTAATCAAACTGGCCAGCCCATCATATGATATTCTGAAGTAACATTTTGGGGTAATAATTCAGAGAGCCCTGATTTGTTTATAGGCTTGCTTTATGTTGAGAGCGCTCTCAGCAGTGATTCAGCCCTATATTTTTACAAGGACCTTGGAAGTCTTAGTTTTGTTTGTTGAGAGAAATCTAAATCCTTGAAGTAACAGGATTGTTAGTAAGCAAAACCTTGCACATTTTGGAATAAGTTACATTTAAAATTCTTTACATGCTTCTGTGGTTTGTTTTTTGTTGTTTTGTGGGGTTTTTTAGAATTAACCTTAAAATGAATAATTTTTTTAGGGGGGAATAAAACCCACTAATTCATGCACTGAGATGATACCTGTCATTACCTACCGTTTCCTGAGTTTATTCTTTCCATATCATTCTGTGCTTTAGGTTGAGTTAAAGGTTGAGTCCATATTTCAGTTGATACTTTTCTCGCAATTTCACATGTGGAGTTTGCAAATAAACTTCAAAGAAAAAGGGTTTTATACCACATGCATAGAGTATGTGCACTTCTTAAAACCAGAGACAAAAAGGATGACTTACATTTGTCCTCTGTGGGACTGTTGCCTGATATTGTGTTTGAATGGTGAAAAAACTATAGTGAGTAACAACTAGAAGATTTTGGAGGCTGTAGTAGATCAAATTAGTAACAAGGAGCATCTGATCTGACTTCCCTGTGAGAAAGGGAGAATCTATTGAAAATGGCTATTTGAGAAATAAAATAAAGAAGTAGAACAATCTGTTCTCCTCCTATTTTTAAATGGGTACTTAAGCTCATTATCATACCTGAATTTTGGCCAAAAAATAACCAAATAGAATGTTATGGTTACACAAGTGAGAACCAGTAATCCCAGGCTGATCAGTTACTGGAAATGCTAAATCTGAAAAGGCAAAAGCCATGAATGAAACTTGCAAGAATTAATATAAGGGGGGCAGGGGCAGTTTAAAGAATCAGAAGCTTGTGCTGAAGATTGTGTGCTATAACAGAGATCTTTCCAAGACTGAATCAGCACACTTTTAAGAGTTATTGGAATGTTTCGAATTTATCAGTTATCGTAAAAAAGTGAAATAATACGCAGCAGCCATGGGAAACTAGCAACAAACTGTAACTCTGAAACTGCCGTCTTGTCACTAGCATTTCAGAATCTGTTAAACCTATTTCTTTTTACTCTTTGAGAGCTCTGTTTCAATTTTTTCTTCCTTACTGTCTTCCTTTGCTTCTCTTAGGTTCGCAAATTTGTGGCCAAGGACAGTGCAGGGCTTCGTATCCGTAGCCACCCTTCCCTTCAGAGTGAGCAAATAGGCATAGTGAAAGTCAATGGATCCATCACTTTCATTGACGAGGTAATAAGACATTTCTGTTGAAAACTGGGCTAAAATGTAAAGTTAATTAATGCAAATAATGTGGGTTTTTTTCATGTTTAGATGTACAACTTAAGAACGTAAGAGTATAAATTGCAAAAATCTGAATATTTATTAATTTAAGTTTTTCAGGCTGTCATTTCCTTTTAATTTACTTACTTGAAAACCTGTGTAACAAACTTTTGAGACTCTGATGTGAGGAAACAAAATTCCTAGCATTCATCTTATAACGTCTCTAAAGATTTAGCTGTTCATGACTTACTATTTCAACTCTACACAAAAATTCAGATGTAGGTGTCATTTTCATTACATCTTTCACTTACACTTCTGAAAGATCACTAGTTATTAGACTGCTATGCATGTATTTTTCTTACAGTATAACTTCATATACAAGGAATATTTTTGCAATTTACTAAGCTATATGAGCAGTAGAAAAATGGAAAGCGGGGAGCTTATGAAGGCTTGGCTTTCTTTCCTCTTTTCTCTCAAAGCAACTCATACTATTGCATGATCTGATTTAAATTTATCTTTGCACCTTGCCTTCTAAAAAGGTGTGCCTTCCATTGCTTTGAAATTCTGATTTTGTCAGTGTTTCTCTTTACCTATCCCTCCATTTTATCAGCGTAGTGAAGATCATGACTTCTTTGCTGCTATTGTCTGTTTGTCTGAAGTCTGTTAACCCTTACCAGCTAGAAACAGTTACAGGAGGGCATGGCTCGTTTTTGTTGCTTGTTTCCCATAGATCCACAATGATGATGGTGTTTGGCTGAGGCTGAATGATGAGACAATAAAGAAGTATGTTCCTAACATGAATGGTTACACTGAAGCCTGGTGTCTCTCTTTTAACCAACATCTTGGCAAGAGCCTTCTGGTACCTGTTGACGTAAGTAAAAGGTGCCTTTGAAAAATATCCGAAAGTACACTCTATCCTCATTACAGTACTTTCTTTAATTAAGGCTGCAAATGAGTCCTGAGGTAAATCATATTTTCATTACCAAATACTACCGTGTATGTGCTTGCATTTTTGAGGGCTGTTGTGTAATGAGGGTGGAGTGTAGAGAAGTTTTTTGAGGCTTTTTATGTTGAAGCCTCTTCTTGTAGAACAGAAACAAAAGTGCAAGGACCTCTGTAACAGTGTGCAAAAGTGTAATCATATTAGACTGTGGCCTGCACCAGCTGTTTCGGATACAAGATGTCATTGTCTGTAAAGTAGCCCACCGATGCCGTGGTTTCAGAAGAGGCTTGCAGCCTGCAGTGAGTCAAGGCAATTGAGGCTTTTATATAAATATTTGAAAAGTCTTTTAGGCTCTCTTGGGTTTTGTGTATATCTTTTGGGGTTTTTGTGAGTTTTATGCCTGAATCCTTGAGTTACCAATTTATTAGCTAATCAAAGAATCACAGAGCATCAAAACTGAATAAAAAAACAATTTATAAGAGCAAGCGTAATTTATCTGGATAACTTTAATGGCAATCACCACCACTACAGTTCAAAGGTTACGCTTTTTCTGTAATGAAGATACAGCTTAAAAACATGGAACGAAAAGGTATATTAAACCAGCTAAACCAGTGTTTCTCAAAAAATCTGTGAAAGTGCAGGCCTTTATGGCTCATCTGGTTTTGTGCGTTCCCCAGAGTTGTCAGTACCTTGGTTTCTTCAAGGCAGAATGCGAGAACTGTATCTAATTGCTAATACAACAGCTTAGATTTTATTTCCCTTCTGATATGAGTGAGCTGCTGTTAGATTTTATTTCATTTTTTCTATTCTTAATGCTTTTTTACTTGCTGAGGGGACAAGATTTGAGTTCAGTAGTCATGTACCTACTGGTTGGCACATTTCAAATACCTGTAGTACAGTGCTCTCTGAGAAAAGCTTGAAAGGAAATGGCTGTCACAAACTGAGTATTCAATCTTGATAATTCAAATTTCATTTGGATAGGTCAGATACAATTAAAATTGAAAATCAACATTTAACTGTCATATGTTTCGCTCTAAGTGCTTTTGTAAAGTTTCCATAAAATGTTACCGATTTTTTTTTTATAAACAATGGCTGTGAATTAGTTTTGATACCATTTGAACAATTAGGAGTTGGTAGATATTACTAATTTTCCTTTAACCAGTTCATATTAATATATATAAACAGTGTCCTTAAAGGCACAAAGTGAAAGTGATGTGTTTTTATAGCTTCTAATTGGTAAACAGCCAGTTGCCAAAGTAGCAAAAGTCTTCCAAAAGCAAGTACTATAACAAAGTAGCTATACATATTAAGTTGTATTTTCAGCTACTTTCAGATGGAAGGTCTCTTTATATCTCTCTCAGACTTACAAATTTTTGAAAGGACTTTAGCCCTGAAGCTATTTAATTTTATTATGACCATATTGTGATATATGACCATATGATGAAACTCAGGGTGAGGCTCAACCGATACCTGGGCAACCTGGTCTAGTTGGGGGTGTCCCTGCTGACTGCGGGGAGGTCAAACTATAGATGACCTTTGGAGGTCCCTGCTGGCCTGGACCATTCTATGATATTTAATTTGTTTGTTGATTTGATGCATAATAATAAGAAAGGAAAAAAATGTTCTCTAACATTTTCTTTCTTTCATTCTTAAAGGCCACAAAACAGAAGTCAAGATTCAGTGGCTTACTTTTGAATGCAGTAGTCTTTAATGCATGCTATTATAGCATTATGCACTACACAACTTGATGACATTCAAAAAACTCTTTTGTAACTTAGCTTAAAACTCTTTTTCCTGCTAAATCTTGATCACATAAAGTGATACTGCTTTCTTAGTAGAAAATTTTCAAGTAAAATCTCTTTTAAAGTCATAACTCATTGGACAATATTCACTCTCTAAACTGCCCCAAGAAATTTATGTCCCTGCTCATTGGGAAGGGTGAACTAGATGACCTTTAAAAGGGCCCTTCCAACCTAAACTATTCTATGATTCTATGAAAAGAACTATATTTTTATTAAGTTTTCAAATTTCATCATGTGGGTGAATGATTTGTGTGGCAAAAAATGTTCAATTAAGCAATAAATGCTAAAGATTCTGTAGACAAAATTGTGAAATAATCCATATCCTATCATCCTTTTCTGTTTATTTGGGTAACCAAAGGACATGACGAGCAGAACATAGTAAAGAAACATCTGTCAATACAAGATTTTTGGAATCCAAAGCCGTTCTACCAGCTTTTAGGAGGAGACACTGGAAAGTGTCTCTTGTGGCTGAAAATGCAAATGGAAAATCAAGTGGTTGAATTAGTCATTAGTTGTGTTCCCTGTTCAAATGAATGTCACATTATTTTTATTGCACTCAATTTTTATTCAGCTTACAAGTGTGCAGACTTGGCAACTCCAATTATATTACATTGTCATATTTAAGCATACAGGCTTTTTCTAATCATCCCTTAAGTAAATAAAATGTCTCAGTAAATTTTGTAAGATGTAATTAAGGTATCGTCTTTAAAGAAAGCTTGAATTCTTCTGTTTCATCACTGTATTAATAGAACAGTGGATGTAAAAAAAAAAAAAAATAGAATTTTTCAACCTTTTGTCCTCATGGCATATATATTGTATATACATTTTAAACCTATTTTATGATAAAGCAAATATTGGGTATCTCAGCTCTCTTAAATATACTATTTCTGTATGTTTTGTTCAAAACTATTATATTTAAAGAAAAATAATCACAGGAAAGCCAGAGATCTCTTGTAGTCACCGTACTATTTATCTGAGCTGTGGTCATTTAATCTTCTTCAGAAAAGCTGTGCAGTCAAATCCTTTCATGAGGGGCTGCTGTGTTAGCCATTGATCTAACATTGAGCATCCAATCCATTGTAGTGAGAATATGAATTTAATAGATGCTGATTTTGGATAGGAGTATGAGTCTGAATAGATTTCTGTTTTGGATAAGCTGCTTCCTTCCCTGGTAGTTACTTTTCCTTCTGTCTAGTGACAGTGAGGAGAGGCCGAGGGGAGACCTTACTGTTCTCTACAGCTACATGAAAGGTTGTAGCGAGGTCAGGGTCCGTCACTTCTGCCAAGTAAAAGATGATGGGATGACAGGAAATGGCCTAAAGTTACGCCAGGGTCGGGGGGTTAGATTGGATCTTAGGAAAAATTTCTTCACCAAATGGATTACCAAATATTGGAACTGGCTACCTACAAAAGTGGTTGAGTCACCGTGCCTGGAAGTATTTGAAAGACAGGTTTTGGCAGTGTTAGGTTGATGGTTGGACATAGTGATCTTTAAAAGTCCCTTCCAACATTGATAATTTCAAGTTTTAAAAAAACACTTGTTAAGTTCTGATATAGAGGGTTTTATATTTAGGGAGAGTTACATATGCATGATTACGCATGGTAAGGCACGTACAGAGTAAAACAGCAGGCACTAGGGAGAAATAGAATTTTACCTTGGCTGAGCTCTGAAACTTGGCTTTTTAAAAATAATATTCTGAATATGTTTTTATTAATTCATTTTAAATATCAAACTTTACAATTACAGAGAATATTGTACCCTACTGCCTCCAATTTTACTATTACATTCCCCAACCACCATAGGCAAACAGGACTGAGAAACTGCAAATTTTTTAAACCACTATTGTCGTGGTAGAAAGAACCAAAATTGGTGTGTAGACAGCAGTGTTTGATCACAGAACCTAACAAAGCTGAATGTTCTGAGAAAGCATTGAAGAGATGTTCACAACAGATTTCTACCATTGCTTTAGGCATGATGTAAAGCAATTGCAGAGTAAGACTGTGGGGTGAGTGAAGTGTCAAGATGGTTTTTTTTTTTTTTTTTTAGGTAAGCCTTAGCTTTTAAAGATAATATTAACTGAGATTTTAAATGTTTCTTAATGGTCTGCTAATTTTCGGTTACAAAGTGAAGTAATTTATATATTTTTTTTTATCTCTGAACCTTAAACTTTATTGGAAAAAGTATGAATTTCTGAAATTTTAAATTTTTTGGAAGGGAAGGCTTGATAGGAAAAAATGAACGAAATCTACAGACAGTAGCATGAGGACTCAATATAAAGCTTGTACGTAGTAGTTTCTTCAGAATCTAAAAAAACTTCGTTCTCAAATACATGACTGATCTATTCGCCTCATCTGGCATACAGTGTGCTAACAGCCACGAACTTCTGAGGTTCCCAGAGCAAAGGGAACTAGTTTGATGTGGGTTGGTATTGCCACACCAGCATCGTCCCACTTTCACTGCTCTTGGTTTCTTTTTTTTTTTTTTTTATGTTTTATACACACAGCTTTATAGCATGCAAAAGCAGATCTTTGCAAATATACTTAAATACTTCAGGTATGGATGTTTCTCTGCACAGTAGAAGTCCATCACAAAATATGAGATACGCTGCAAAGTAATATAATTAGTCCATTAAACTACATGGGATGCCTGGGAAGTACACTCTTATTAGGCAAATGTAGGCTTTTAATAGTTGTCACAGTTTCATGCCAAATTGATAAGACAGTACTCTGCCAATCTCCCTGTCTAACACCTTCCCCCATGCCCCAAAACGTATCTCACTGTGATGTCTGCTGGTACCTCTTTCAATTTTGGTAGAGGTACTAAATTCGAAAGAAGTGCTGGTATTTGGCAGTTTCCCTGGTTCCATCAAAATTGCAGGTTGTTTGTATGACTGAAACTTGATGTAAGCAGAAGTTTTGCAAACATTATATAGCTAGATCATTTGTTTCTATTATGGGATAGAAGCACGGTTTTACTTGCTCTTAATGTGTTAATGTTTTTTCAAGGAACACAGAGGAGGTGCAGGCCAAGAGTGTTTCGTACTGTTTCTGCTTAAAGGGGTTCATTGCCTTTTCTTTAACTACTGTTAAATTTTCATGTGACTGCTGTCTGGGAATTTCACTTGGTTCCCCTGTCAGGATGAGGACAGGAAATAATTTTCTTATGGATAAAATGGTTATCTTGCCAAAGGGATTCTGATATAAATACCAATTATTAATGCTGCTGTGTATGTACTATTAATTCTTTCATTTGACAGGAACAGTGAAAATCTCTTTGAAATCAGTAGAAACCACTTTATGGAGAAAAGATGGCTTCTTTTTCATGTTTTCCAGTGATTAAAAAATGCTGTCCTAGCTATTGTGTGGAAGATAAAAAAAAAAAATACACAGAAGAGCAGTGCTCATTTCCATAGTACAGACAATTGGTTAGAGAATTAGTGAAGTCTCTGTGGCAGCTCTATATGGTTTATGATAATTCATAACAAACTAGAAAATGCATTGTATATTTTATTAAACTAATAAAATCTTAGTGATTGTTCTTAAAGCACTCCGTCAAATTTTTGGCTCTGGTAAAGAGTGCGATTTTGATGTGCAAAGTGGTGAAATCATTCTGTGCAAGTGAATTGCCTTCAACGATAGTGAGCTTGGCCCTTCTGCAGATTATCAGTTCTGACTTGATGACTGAAAGTCCATGAGCAGATGTCTGGCAATAGTTGAAATTATCTACCAGAACAGCAAGACCATCTTGCTATATAAAACTGCGGTTTGTGGTGGAACCGACTACTGTAACAGAAGCGTGGGGTTTTTCTCTGCATGATCTCACGAGCTTTGTAAGAAATGTCTGGCTCTTAATTTCAGTAAATGGCATGACACACTACATCCATTCTGAGCTTTTGACATATGAAACTGGTTTTGTTTAATGGGTGATTTCCCATGGTGAGCAATGGACTCAGGTGACTTGATTAGTAAAACAAAACTTTCCCCTTTTGTAAAACATTCTACCAGTAAATTTACTTGTGGAGACAGTTTGCATTGTAGTACCTCAAGCTTCTTCCTCCAGTGTTTCTTTGTTCCCATTTCTTTGTTGATATGTCTTTTTTTTTTTTTAAACTTTGTTGCTCAGAATGTCTTTAATGCTAGCCAAGGAGTAAGGGATTTGGACTTTTTTTCATGGACTTCCAAAGCTTTATCCTCCAAGGTGAGTGTAAGTGACAGGAACAGTCACACTGTATCTCAAATTGTTGACTCAACTTTACATTAAACATTCTTTGAAGTTTCTTTTATATTGAATTATTTTACAGGAGGTAGCAGATTTGCATAGAATGCTATATCTGTGTGTCTTCCTTTAGGACAAGGGAAAAAAGTCCAGGGAAGATTATTGAATTTGCATTCATTCATTCACTTTTTTTTTTTAACAAACCAAATTAGAAATTCAGAGATGACCTAGTAACATAATAAAGGCTTTCATTCTCTTTTTGATGCAGAATGTACCGGTAATTTTTATTTTTCTGTTACTGGAGGGTACACATTAAGTTGCAGCATCTAATAAGATGGTATCTGTATGAATAAAGCCACAAATACCTAATAAATATTCAGCCTTTTCTTAATATTTTTTAAAAGTTATACAGTTATAGGAGCAAGCTATGTTATGTGCCGTTAAGCAGTTTAAATTACCTACAGAAGTGCTTGGCTAAATCTCTTTGCAGCCCTATAGCAATGGTGAAATCGAGTGTTCTTCATCTGAACAATGAAGATGACGCTCAGTGTTGTACATACTGGTTTAGAGACTTAAAAGCTTGTTTTTCACTGAATCTTGTTTCCCTAAAATAGCAAATTTCATTGTTATATCAAGACATATAGACAGTGTTTAAACTGTCTTTAAAACATACAGAATTCTTTTTCCTTGTTGATTATCTCAGCTTGCATTAACTTGCTTTGAAAGTTACATATTTACAGAACAGATTCATTTTTGTATAAAGGCTTCATGGAAAGACTGCCATTTACTCTGGACTTTATGCACAGACTTCAGTATGAAAGAGCTGAAAATAGGTTAATTAGAAAGACCAGAAGAAATTGCATTAATTAAAAAGAAAATAACGTAAGCAGAAGTTTGATTTTAAAACAATAAAAGAAGGTATTCTTTAACACTGCAGGAAGTGAACTCCCGGAAGGTTCTGGTACAGGAGATTGTGGAGGCAGAAAGTATCAGCACATTCAGAAGAAGTTAAACAAATTTATAGAAATCAGATTCATAAATAAATGCTACAGAAAATAGGGCATACCCTCAAAAATCCATAATAGAAATACCTTAAATGCTGTTGGTATATAAGGGGAAGTTCACCATTAAAGGCTTGAATGTTTTTTCTAAGCGGCATCTCCAGTTGCCATTGCTGAAGTCAGTAAACAGGGATGAGGGGAACCACTGGCTTCATCCTGTAGGGCATTACTTATAGTTCTTAAATATCAGGTGTTCTTTTAAAAGTGCCTGGGACTTGTATTTTAAATGTAATAGGGTTTGCTCCTGCTTCTCACGTGCTTTTTTCTGGTATAAATGTGCACTATGTTACTCTCATCCCTCGTGTTTTTCTGTGCAGTAGCTTTTTTATTAAGCTATGGCTGACGGAAAAATCTATGCTAATATATTTCCTCTTCTTTTAATAACTACCAATTTTACTTGGTAGGACACTCAAAAACTGTTCTGTCATTTCAGATTTGGGTATAGATTTCATCTGTAATTGGTACCAAGTGAAATAAATTTGGAGAATAAATTTGCAGACTGTTTTTATTGTCATAGTGAAAGTAATAAATATGCCTTAGTATCTATATGTGCATTTAAGAATCTATGGTGTTGCTGTTACTCTCTCTCATAATTTTACCCTTACTCTAAATTAAACAATGTATTCTAAATGTGAAATCCAAAAAGAAGAGATAATACTCAAATTCTTTTTACATAGTCCCAGACTCTTTTTAAAAAACTTCACAAATGCAGCAGGAGGAATGAGCATGTATCCTGATAAATGTCAGTATGTAACAAGGTTTAGTGAAAGCGGTTAGAATAAGTAACTTGTCTTTAATGGTAGGTAAGAAATACTCCTTTTGTATAAATGGTTATGTTTATACCATTTTTGTTTCAAGAGCAGTAGGATGACTTTTCAGTTAATGTGCAATTTACTAGTAGTCAGTTGATTATCACTGCACGTTAAAATTAGCCATGTAACTAGTATCTCTTTTAGCTCTTAAAATCACCTATTGTAGTCTTGAAATAAGTATTTCTTACCCAAGAGTTCAAAGGTCTTATTAATAGGTTTTATTCTGTTTGTTTTGCCTTTTGTTTTTTTTTTTTTAACTTCCCAGGAATCTAGGTCTAGTACTGATGATTTTTTCAAAGACCTAAATTCACACTGCTCACAGGAAGCAGTGATGCAAGAACAAGACGTGCCATTCCTTCGAGGTGGACCTGGAGTGTACAAGGTAGTGAAGACTGGCCCATCAGGTCACAACATCAGAAGCTGCCCTAACCTTAGAGGTATCCCAATTGGAATGTTAGTTCTGGGAAACAAAGTCAAGGCAGTGGGCGAGGTATGGATCCTTGTAGCTTCAGTTCATGTCTTCATAGATACCAGTATATAACAGTAATAAACGCAACAAAAGAACAGGTTTGCTTTTCCAACCTTCATGATAAATACTAACCTTTGAACTTGGTTTATATTGTAAATACTAATGCAATGATGTCTTTTGCCTTTTAGATGTATGCATTGATTGGAATAATGTTAAAATTGTACTGCAGTTACTTATGCTTATATATTTCTGTTACAGTGTTCCTCACAAAATGATGTTTCTTGTTCTACTTTTTTGTCTTGTTCTTTGAATTAATTTTGTTTCATTGAAAAAATGTTTTTCTAGGACCTAACCAATTAATAGATTATTCGGTTTCTCTGTATTGATTGTATTCATTTGTTTAGTTGCTGAACTGTTGCTACTGTTCCCAGTTGTCCAGCTGTGGTGTTTGATGGTTAAGATGGGCTTAAGGATGAAGTGTGTCATGCTATTTCCTAAATATATCATCAGGAACAAAATTAGTACTCGTACAAACTTTTCATATATAACTCGGTATTATAATTCTACTGTTGCAGCCACCAATAGAAAGACATATTTTGGCGAATATCTCCTTCAGACTTGTTTGGATGTTCTAAAGTTGTGGTGTTGGTGTTTTGCTTCTCCTGAACAAAAGCAGGTCTAAGATTTTTTGGAAATACACCTAACTGTAGATGTGCCATAAATAGTTTTGGTCCTTCAATCTGCCTCAGCCTGTGGCCTTAATTTAAGAAACTTTTTTTTTTTTGTAACATTTGCTTTGTAATAGAAAGATGGGAATGAGTGTGTTTTTCAGATACTATAAGATAATATTCATGCAACTGAATTATCTGAAAAGTCATTAAGTTGTGCTTTTTTTTATGTGTGTGCATCAGGTGACTAATTCAGAAGGTACGTGGGTGCAAATGGATAAGAACAGCATGGTAGAGTTCTGTGAAAGCGATGAAGGCGAGGCGTGGTCGTTAGCTAGAGACAGAGGTGGAAACCAGTACCTCCGACATGAAGATGGCAAGTTGTTTTGTTTTGTTTTTTAAATTAGCTTAGAAAAAATAAACAACCTAAACAGGAGAAGTGTTTTTAAAAGAACAGTCAAAATATTTCCCCATGTTTTCTTTGGCACCACTTATGGATCATATTTTAACTGTCCTTCTTTTAGCTACGGGCATAATTTTGACTGACCTTCACGGTGAAAAGTTTTCCTAATACATAATCACCGTTCCCCATGCTGCAACTTTTGTTTATTGTCACTTGTCCTATCACTGTGAATCTCTGAGATGAGTGTGGTTTCATCTTCCCTGAACCCTTTGATTAGGTAGTTGAAGGGAGCAATAAGTTCTCATCTCAGCTTTCACTTTTTAAGACTGAGAAAACCCAGGTGTCTCAACCTCTCCTTAGGCTCTTCTACCCTGATGCTCTTGATTGGCCTCCCCTGAACTGATTTCAGTCTGTCTTCTGATGAGGAGCTTGGAACTGGTTAGGTTGTTAGGGATACTGTGAAAGACCCCAAGCTGGGCTTAGTTGGAGGTCTTTTTAGTACCATACAGAAAGTAAAACTAGTACTCGGTATCAGATACGAATAAATCCATCAGGGGAAAAGCGGCCTTATGTCCTGTGAACTAATTTAGGTGACAGGCAGGATTAAAAGTTGGTTGACTCTGAGTTTGTCACTCTGAAAGCTATCTTTTCTCCACCCTGTTGCACCAAGTGACTTTAACAATTCTTGTCCAAAGAATAGACGTTGATTAATGGGATGTTACTGAAAAGCAAAGTGTCAAGCCTCTTCCTCAGCGGCATAGAATGGCAAAGGTGGCAGCAATTCATTCCAACATAAAACAGCCTGTGTGGTTTTAAATCTTGTGTCTTTTTGTTTAGAGCTCTAAAGAAGGGAGATGTGCTTTCCTTTCTGAAGAAGAATTGAGTAGAATGGTAGTGTGCTATCTGTGGAAAAAGCAGTATTGCTCCTTTGCCTTGTGACTCGCCTTTCCAGTGTAAAGCAGTTACTGAGATGGTCTAATTCTGAAGTGGTGTGCTTTTTTTACAGAGCAAGTCCTTCTAGATCAAAATGTTCAGACTCCTCCCCCAAGTCCTTTTTCAATACAAGCTTTCAGTAAGGGGACAAGCTGTAGTAATGGACAAGGGTTTGATTATGGCCTTGGAAATAACAAAGGTATGTTTTTACACTCACGCTTTAAAAAAAAGAATGTTTTTCTTAACTTTACTTCTATTTTTGTTAATCATTTCCTACTCTTTCAGACACTGTCAAGCATTTTCCCAAAGACCTAAGCAGTAGTGCAATGACTTGCAAGGGGTTTCACGAAGCACCATAGTTAATGTTGTAACTGCTTTTTTTCTCTGCTTTAATTTCACTCAGTTTCAAGTTACAGTTGAGGCTTTCTATAGTGGTAGGCACAAAACTGTAATGCAGAAATGAAAAATAGATACTTGGAAAACGAGATGCAAAAATTATTTGATTTAGAAAGCATGGGGTTTAAAATAATCAGAACCATTTATAAACGCTTCTCATCTGTCTTGATGTTTTTAAGTGCCTTTAATGGGATGACAAAATGAAAGATACCATTTGAGATTTAATTTGTAAACCTGAAGTCACCTTTCCAATCACAGTGGTAGTAGTTACAAATGCTGGAAAATAAACAAAACTTTGTTAATTTTACTGATGTAAAATAATTTTTTCTTTTAACTATGATTTATTTTTTTTTACGAGATGTAAATATATGTAAACCATCACAATAACCTTCAAACTGCATGCCTTCTGTTAATTCGTTGATCAGATCTAGAAGATTTATCAATACAGAAGGGACTTTTGCTGAGGCAGGTGTCCTTGAGAAATATTACTGAAACAAGGCGCTTTGTCGTTCTACTCTGAAACCACTGTACTCTGTCTGTGCTACTACAGACATGGGCCTGAGGTGTGCTTTGTGTTTTCAACACCAGCTTACATAATCAGTGGTCTCCTAAATAAAATAACGTGATTTAAGACTTGTTTGAAAGGAGATGAGGGGAAAAGAATTATTCCTAAATGTTCTAGTTTCTTATTTTAATAACAGGAAATAATTTTACATAATTTCACAGCACATTACTGCATAAAGAAGCAGTTCATACTTGTCCATGCATTGCCTTATAGGAACCCCCATATTTTTAAATTATTTTTTTTTTGGACAAAGGCTGAAAAAGTTGAAATGTTTTATTTTATGAGGAACTGCTGTTCGCTGTTTAGCCATATTCATTTTGAAGTAATGGTTGAATCAGAAAAGTGGAAGTGTTTAAGATGCTCAGTACGTGAGGCAGTATTATAGCTTGTCTCTCAATGTCAGTTGTGTAAGAGTGCAAAAGCATTATGTATTCTTTTTCTGTAGAAGCATATTAGGAAAATAGTATGGTTTTTTGCCTGCATTGTCTGCAAATAAAACCTTGGAGATCAATATGCAATATTAACAGGTATCCTAGTTTCTGAAGACCTTGTGATTCTTTTTTCTATATCCTATCTTATACAGTTTCTAAGTTGTTTCTTTGGGATGTTACAGTTACAGAAAGCTTGGAGGCTACTCCTGCCGTTGAATTCCATAATATTTTACACTCATTATTCTCTTGACATACCCTCAAGCTGTGATGTTTAGTGTGAGCAAGCAACTCAGCTAGATGACTGTCAACAATTACTTTATTCATTCTGTGTACTGTAATTCCTTCTGAATTGCCCAATAATGGAGAGTTTTTGGCAACTGTATTGAAAGAATAATGATATTATTTACCCAAAAATAGAATTGTTCAGCTGTATCATTACTTCATGTACAGTCTTTTTTTCATTCTCAAGTCTAAGACGCTTTGAGTTTTGTGGTAAATAAAAAAGTGAAGGCAAAAGGATGATCTCTTCAGGGAATTTCTGAATGAAAACGTTCTTTTGGAGGTGCTTCTTTGTTAAAGGAACTTCTGTAGGGATGCACTAATTTCAATGAAAATTCGGTCACCATCTATGAGTGTTTCAAACTCCTGGTCAAATGTGAAGATCCCCATATAAGAGATCTGTGCTTGCAGTACTACTTGTGAAGCAGAAGACATAACTCACTCCCACAATCATTCCCTTTGATTTGGCTATGTCTTCTCTATTCCAGCCTTCTACACTGCAGGCAAGTCTTCAGTGTGCCTCATGAAAGGCCCTCCCCACCTTTGTATTTAATTGTGGGCAGATGACTTTCAGCCTCTTCCATTTAGATTAATTACATATTTTAAAAAATAGGCCTGTCATATTTAAGAATAATAGTGGTTTGTCAAACATGTAAATCACTTCTGGGTTATTAAGGTAGGAATGATTGATGATCAAGTGCTGATTCCCAGGTTTTTTTTGATATAATACTTCCAGGGCAGTGGAATAAAACTGACTTATTGATGCCTGTAGATATTTTATTTAGAAAGGTGTTCCAGCTATTTTCTGGTACTTTTGGTCTCTCGAATTTTAAACCCAAAGTATCCAGAAAATAAGTGCAAAATTTAATTTTGGATGTAATAGGTAATACGGGGCTGTGTACACCCACTGGTCTTTCTGTAACTCTGTGAAAAGACAATTGATAACCCCTCAATGTTGTAAATTCAGCGAGTTGTACATTCTATATTAGTTGCTAATTTGTTTTATTAGGATTTCTAGAATGCTATCGAAATTAAATGAATTTTCAAAATAAAGTCAGAATTTGCTTGGTGGTGGTTCAAATCTGAGATGCTGTCAAACTCTTGGTGTCTCCCAGCTCATATTACTAAGTGTTCTTCAGGTTGTAACATGGTGTGATAAACTCTGCCTTCTCACTGTAGGCTTCCTGTATTTTTAATGCTTATATAGAGTTTTTTGAGAAATGGCACTCAGAAGTTGAAACTTTATTTTAAACATGATAGTTTGTTTTTTAAATTCTTCATTTGCCTCACAACAAAAATATGTAGTTCAGAAAGTCAATTCCGGTTCCTAAGTGGTCCTTATTTTTTAAAATTAGCTACAATCTGATCTTGAAAAACAGCATGACAGAATACTTTTAAAGATATTTGCAAAAGTCAGCAAATATTTACTAAAGCCTTGGCACAGAAATACACTTGCCAAAGCCTAATTACATGTTATCTTTCCCCTCTCATCTGTTTTTCTAATCTTTTCCTGCATGTTCTGTTGCATGTATGTACTATTGTAAATGCTAGGGTTTTCTGTTTTTTCTTTGGCTGCTCTTCATTTTTTAGCAAGGCAAATATATATCTCTATTTTTAAATGATCTAAATAATTGCAGTAAAATATCCATGATCCTTAAAAACCCTGCTTGTACTTTTCAGTAATTTTATTGCCATGCATGGGGTGAGATTTTTATGTTTAGCCACAACCAGAGTTGTATGTGGCTAAATAAGATTTATTCATGAGCTTTCTCTGTTTTCATAATTTAAACTTTAATTGAGCACCATTTTACTCTGCCGTTCTGGAGAATGACAAGTAACAGGTTGTAGTTTTGACTGTTTTGCCCACTACAGGTGACCAACTGAGTGCCATACTGAATTCCATTCAGTCACGGCCAAATCTCCCAGCTCCTTCCATCTTTGATCAAGCTGCAAAACCTCCCTCTTCCCTAGTCCACAGTCCATTTGTGTTCGGACAGCCCCTTTCCTTCCAGCAGCCTCAGCCACAGCTTCAGAGTAAGTTTGTCAGCCTTACCTGCCTCATGAGTCCATTTCTGCAGCTTTGACATTGCCGTTCTCAGTTGCTTAACCAGCTACTAATCATCCCTTGGTGCACCTTTCTGGGTTTTTTTGTTTGGTTCAGTTTTTCATGATTCAGAACCGTGTGAGGTAACGCTCCTGAAGAAGTACACTTGTTCGACTTCAATTTCAATCTCGACAATCTTTTGCTGTTGTACTTGTTCTGCAGTGTAGATAAGTCGTGAAAGCGCATTTCCAATATTGTATGCAACTCTGGGTTTATAATGAAGGTAAACGTTTTATAATGGTACAAAATGTTGATAATTCTTTCAACATCAAAAATGGACTACGGTAAATTCGTAGCTGCTAAATTCTCTTGCCTCCCAGATTTCTGGTTTGGAGTTCGCTTCTAACTTTTAAGGATGTAGCTGGAAAGTGGGAACAACTTGGCACTGCTTTGGTGGGAAAGGCTTTGGTAGTCTTCTGTCGGGTGCTCATAGGGTTGGCATAGATGTGAAAGTTTGCACCTAGAGGTGATTAGCAGTTTACATGGTTAGTATTGGGAGGACAGGAAATTGGTTAGGTTTTGATTAATGAAAAATAAGAGCTTAGCATTTGTGATGGGTAGCAGATACTGCAGTAAATTCTTCCTTATAGACAGCACAGATATAGTGTGGGTCATGGGAATACTAATCTTCTCCTGTCTCCCTCTAAATGTCCTTCAGAAGTGCCTTGCTTCTTTCTTGTGGGACCCTGTCAGGCAGTTCAGCCTCTAGGTCTCTGCAGTCCTGGATCCTGCCCAGCTTACGGAAGTCACATGGAAATGCTTCATATGACAACTAGATTAAAAGTTGTAATTCATGCTTGTGAAGGACTGTCAGAAATGCTCTGACAGTGATCTTCTGTACTTAGGCTGAACTTAAACCGATGTCCTGAAAGCAGAATATCCCAAAACCTGCTCAGATAAAACAGGTGATTGCCACTGGCATCAGTGCACCACCACTGAGAATTTGGCAGTTGTCTAGTCGTTCCCATCACTTAGTTTTCTTCTGTTGTTCAGAGTAGTAAAGTGAGAGTTTCTTATTCACCTTTGTATAAAAAATAACCCTCATTGTTTTATTACAAATTTCAGGTTATTTTTCCTTTATATATAGATCTGCATTGTATGAAAAGATGTCAACATTTTCTATTGACTGGCCAACAAGATCTTGCTCAGTGTGTTTGCCTGTCCAGCAGATGTAGATACAACTGTATTCAGTAAACTACATCCATCATTTGTGTTTTAATAAGGATCCCTGATTCAAAAGGAAACCTTTTTTTCTTTTTTTTTTTTTTTTTTTTTCAGGTAGGGGAACGCTGGTAGTTTACCAAATGAAATAATAATGCAACTGGGGAAAAAAAACCCCTTAAAGTTAGTGTCTGATCTGGGATCTTAGCTTAGTGTAAGATCTCAGCCGGTATGGTTATTTGCCCTTCCAGTAGGGCAAAAATGATCAACCAGAACTCATATACTGGTACACTAACTGTGATTCAATACAAAGACTTTCTTCCAAATAATTTATATTTAATTTAAGACGATGCAGATAATGTAAATAATGATAAAGGAGAGAAATATTAATGTTTGTTTTCACTATCAGAATGTAAGAATTATATTGGGGAAGTTTTCCTGTTTGAACTTCCTTACTCTTTTGCAAATTTGTTAATCCTCCATTTGCAAGTTCCTCCAAATTCAGATATTGTCAGGGAGACCTGTTAAACTATACTCATACACTTGTTCATTTAATAGTCAAGTAAATTATGAGGAATATAAGACAGATTAAATATTTCATTTTAAGCAGTTATTGTATTATTACTAAGTTTTTTGAAACTTTACAGATTTGAAAGTAATAGAGTAATGTGCAGTATAAGATTAACTAGAACAATAAGACGTAGATATTTTGACAGCAAAGTTCTATTTAGGTCAAATTCTGCTGTATGGTTTTTAATCTGTATTCAACGGTAAAGCAGCTATAATAGAGCTGTTACAGAAACTCTTTAAGTATGCAATTTTCATTCATTATTCCCAAAGTACATTGCAGTCTCCTGTTATCAAATGTAACAAAAGTCAAGTCCGCTAAACAGCGGATCCCAAGGCTCCGTATCCAGTCACTTGTATTTTTGCTCTAGACATGCTTAGTTTCAGTTTACATGCTCTGTCCTTCAGTGCTTCCTGCAGTAAAGTTAGATCTAAAAGTTGAAGTGAATGTTTATTGTCAGTAACCGCTGTATTAAAATATAGCGTACTAATGATAGTCTAATAGTTAAACTGTGCCATTGTAGATTTCCATGGCTGCAGAGGTTATACTAAATACCAGCCTTGATTGAGAGTCTGCCTAAATTAGTCTACCCACCTGTATTTTCTGTTCTTTCTCAGATGTCTGTCCTCCTGGGGAGAAAATTTGTTAGGCAGCATGATTCTGACAGAAGTTAGGATCATGCTGAATGTTCTTTAGAATTATTTCATTAATTTAGATTTTTGTAACAGGAAGAAAAATGTTGGTCTGATTACAACATATACTCTTTGCCAGTGACAGACTGTAGTTTTCCTTGAGAAGAGTTTGTATCTAGCTGTTATTTCTGAGGAATGGTTTTTGTCCTTAGGGTTTGGTTTGGTTTCCAAATTCATTTAAAGAAGAGGGGAAAAAGCTTGTCACAAACTTTTATCTTCTGATACACTGTCTAGTTGGATATTTTTTTTGTGGAAATACTACGGTTTTGGACATAACACTGGAAAAAATGAAACGTCTCTGTTATTCTTTTCACATCATAAATAAGTAAACTATCAAGTCCTGTGTGTTTCATCAAAAGAATTTGCTGCAGAAGGGATATTACAAAAAAGAAGGGGAGATCTGTGTCACTCAGTTTTGTGTTGTTTGCTAGAACTCTGAAGGGCTGACTGTTCTGACCTACTTAATTCTGTCACTAATTTTTCACACGTGGTCACACAAGGGCAAAAAAAGCTGAGAGATTGTTTTCTGTTTTGCGGGGACAGGCGAAATTAAGATGCTCTTGTCATGTATTTAAATTCCTTGTCAGTCTTCTATTCAAGTCCAAAAGCGAAGAGATGGCGTAACCTCTCTGGAGTTCAGGAACAGCTGTATTGACCTGGAATCTTAGCAATATTTTTTTCCAGGAAGAGCACAAGTTTATGTATGTTTCTTCCCTGATTATTTCCTCAAAATAGTCTGTAATTACTCCAGTCCCTGCTTACTTCTGGGAAGTTTGTAAGATCATTGACTCTTCTCAGTGGTTCCCAGTGATGGGATGAGCGGCGATGGACCCATGTTGGTAAATAGGAAGTTCCATTCAAATATGAGGAAAAACTTCTTTACAGTGAGGGTGACAGAGCACTGGAACAGGCTGCCTGGGGAAGTTGTGGAGTCCCCTTCTCTGGAGATTTCCAAAGCCCACCTGGATGCAGTCCTGAGTAATGTGCTCTAGGCAATCCTGCTTTAGCAGGGGAGTTAGGCTAGATGATCTCTAGAAGTCCCTTTCCAACTCCTGAGAATTCTGTGATTCCGTGATCATTAACAGATATGTTCAGGACTGCAACCTCCCATAGCTGCATAATTATCCCTGGTTGCTTGATTAATTTGTCCCTGAACTTTGTGAAGAGCACAGAAGACTCAAATTTCTGCTTGAATTCTGAGTATAGGTGAAGTGTGGAAACCTAGAACATCAAGAAAGATCTTGTTTCTCGACCTTCAGCACTGCATGCTCAGTCATAAAGCTCATTAAGTGTGGCAAGTCAGGAAAACCGGGATCTTGCCGTGCTGTCCAATGTCATTTATCAAAATTTCACAATTGGCTTTTGAGCTCTGAAGTTGAGGAGGGAAGTGTGGGACCTTGAAGTCATCAATGTTAGACCTTTATGCCATATTTCCTCACATCTGAGTTGCTAGTGCAAACAAAGAACAGATTTACAGGCTGAAGAGGCTTTGGACCCACCTTACTGGCCTCCTTTGGCACATTCTCCCTCTCCCACTTTAGTTCAGGCAGCGGCTGCACAGCCCTGTTACTGTTTCATGACTGATCTCAGCCTGGGCAGAAGCTGTGGTGCTGAGCTGCTGTTCTAGTCCAGTATATGATCAGCCCCTACCATTCACGTGAGGACTTCCTTCGAAATGACTTGTCATGTGAAGCAGCCAGAGGGTATTGGTTTAACTGTTTTTTCAGATGTTGCATATTGCCAAAGCATCATTCCTGGAAATTTGTGCTAATAAGTTAAACAGTTTCATACCTTAGGTTTTATGGATTTGATAATCAAAGCTATCTATGAAGCATGTATTTGTCCAGGTTAATCCAAAACCATCAATGGGGGGCTGGTATGCTAAAGTTTGGAGGAAGAGCTTGTGTCAAGCTTTTTTTTTTTTTAGAAATAAATTTGGCTAATCATATCTTCAGGAACTATAGTTACAAAATCATTAAACTGTAGAATCATTTTTATCTACCCTTTTAACACAGGAATGCTTCTTTCCATTAACAAAGTGAAGTGGCTCAAGTGTTGGTGCTCCAAACCCTACCTTTGGTTAAAGAACGTTGCTAGTATTTTCCTAACGATACTGATGATTTCAGTTTTTGCTTTCATTCAGTCACTCATTCCTCTACTATAACAGTATCTAATACTTTTCTCCTTCTTTAATATTCAAACGTTTGTTGTCTTCAGTATATTCTTTTAGATTCTTTTAGTGGAGGGGCGGGGGAGAGGCGGAAAGAGTCCTTGTCCAACTGTCGTCACTACGGCATTTGGCATTTTCAGGATGTGAGAAAATACGTTGATTGCAGTGCTTGAGGAAACTCAGCTAACAACTGTATTGTAGCTTCCATGTCAAACAGCCAGTGAAAGAGGAATGTGTTGTATTTTGAAGAGGCATCCATTGCTTAGGCAAATGGGCAAAAGCAGGTCAGTGCTTTCCTTCATCATCGTGCAGAAAAGCAGTGGCATTTTGGAAGAAACTGGAACTTACGTCTGGTCTCCAGAGACGCTTTAGCAATTTGCTTGAAAAAAAGGAGTTTAAGAAGGTTGAATGCGTACCAGTTGGTGGTATGTCATGCCTCCTGGATTGGTTCACCAGCCTTTCCTCAGAGGAAATAGGCATGGCTGTTATAGGACTACGTCCTGCCATGGGTATTGAACTACCTTTTCTGTCTCTCTTGTGTATCAAGCTATTTCCATGTTGAAGGAAAGAATATGACTAAAGATATGCAGTCACATTTGAATGTGACCTGATACAGACCTTACCTACCTTATAGTTCAAGTCTTTCTAGTCTTCAGGGGTGCTTCAAAAAGATGGTATCCTGACCAAAAAGCTGGTCCCTGTGGCTGGTCGGGTATCCTGGATAAACAAAGATTGTTTGCGAAGGCAGCAAGGAGATTATGCGGGAAACTCATTATCTTTGCCCCACAGGCCCCTTGAAATGATTGAGAAGTAGTACATTGTTGAACATAAACTATATGACAGCATTTTAAAATGTGAGTATTCTCAGACATAGAAGGAAAAAATGAAAGAGTGAAGTATAAGTGTGCATTCATGAAAGTGGATTTAGTAAAAAATTTTCATTTCATTATGCATAGAGTGGAATGCTAGTGTATCAAATACAGTTGAGCTCAATGTTCTTAAAGGTGCCTTCCAACCTAGATGATTCTACTTTGCGCTTCTCCTGTTTTTCTGCATTTTACTTCTAAAAACTGATGGAGTGAGACCTGTTACTCAGTAGCTATATAGTTAGTACTGGCTCTCTCCAAATCATTTGTAGGCATCAAAGCAGGTAATACTGTTCTTAAATCTGTGCCAATACTGGGTTGAGGAAATAGAGATTATTTTCTTGTTTTAAAAAATAAAATTCATACTTATAACTTTTAAGGGTTGTTTCAGATGTGTTTTCATGTCTATATCATTTGATAGAAACTTCTGCTTCTCATTTAGGTGTCATGGTAGTATTGAGAAACAACAGTTCACGTTTTTTAAAACTTTATATTGTTTATATTCAGATTTGAAAACAAATAGCTTTAACGGGTTTAATATCTTTTCTTTGTTCTTTCCAGCGATTAGTGAGACTTTCAAACACAAACATCTAGATGTTTTCTAATTTTTTCAAAAGAACATGAGAATAGGCCATATTTTAGTTCTAAAGAATTTCTCTCTGAATTCACGGATTAAAAGTTGATGTTTCAAACTGGAGCCCAGTTCAAAACTCGGTACTGCTGGGTTTTATAATGTTACACGTACTAGAGCTTAGATCCTAGAAACTAATAGTGAATTCACAGAAGATCTTTTCTTTGAAATTTAGATCAGGGAGAACATTTTGAAGTAACTGTTTCTCATTTAGAACTAATGTAGGAGTCTAAACAATGGATTTGGAATACTTAACAAAGGAGATGCCTATCACTTGAAATGCTTGTTTTTTTCTCTTTTCTGCTTTTTCCATTGAATCTGTGCTGCTTCTGTGCAACTGTTTTCCACTGTAGAAACTCCATCCTGCTGCCTTGCTTCTCGTGAGCGTATTTACAAAACTAGTGATGTAGCTGGGCCTGCCTCTGCTATTTCATCTCTCTCTCACAAACTGAAGGGTGGGTATGCATGCCAACATAGCAAGGTTATTCAGATTTTTACATTCAAAATGCGTTTGGTTTTTTGCCTTCCATTCACTTTCATTTCATTCGCTTAATAAAATAACTGTCTTGAAAGTAAACATCCCAAACCAGTTTGGAGCTCGTTCAATAAAACCATTCAGTGTTGCCTTCCTGAGTTGCAGCAACTTCATGATAACAGAGCTAGCTCTCTTTCTGCTTTGTAAACAGAAAGATGACTGTTAATCTGGTCTAATGACACCCATTTTCAAACAATAGGCAAATGAAATATGGAAAAAGAAAGAGCACAACATATGTGGGGGTTTTTTTGCTGGCAGATGGTTTGTTTACAGTTTGCTCCACAATAATGCATTTTTTCATTTTGGGGATATTTTTTGTGTGTGTGCTTACAGTC
This sequence comes from Nycticryphes semicollaris, assembly GCA_013400055.1. Taxonomy (NCBI): domain Eukaryota; kingdom Metazoa; phylum Chordata; class Aves; order Charadriiformes; family Rostratulidae; genus Nycticryphes; species Nycticryphes semicollaris. The sequence continues at coordinate 86,107 of VXBJ01005355.1, read as the reverse complement.
TAGAATGCTAATTTGAATTATTTACCTATATACGTGCAAGTCCAAACCTTTTTTTTTTAAAAAAAAAGAAACAACCTTTAATATATTTTTTTTATTTCTGGAAGCTGTTGTTAAGCTTTGCCTTTCATAAACAGTGTTGTTCTAGAATGCTTTCCTGCTTGATATTCACTAGTCTACGCATATACTTTGAATTTGATACATTGCTGACTGGCATGTAGTGTTTTATGTCATCCAAAAAGATTATTGTTGTCTCTTCACTATTTTTTTTTTCCTTTGTGAGCACTTCTGTAGAGGGCTCTATCTAGAGTATTTTCACATCTGTCAGACCTTAAATTTTTCTTTTTATTTGTTTGTTTCTGGGAAAATTGTCTATGAAGTAATTATAATTTACATTTCTGAATTCATATATCACAAAGTAGACATCTCAAAATAGCTTATCAGTAGAACTAGTGAATGACAGAGCTGGCACGAGCAGAATGCTTGGACTGATATTTAGGAAACTTTTCTTTTTTAATTTAGCAAGAACAATCATTTTATAAACCATGATGTACCATTGCTGCTTCTTCCTTTCCTTTTTCTCCTCCCTGCTGCCACCACCACAAAAAAAAAATTATAGAATTATAGAGGAAAAAAAATATAAGAAACAAGAGTAAAGCTAGATTAGACTCTCACAATTTATGATGATGATGTCTGAGATGTTATTACTATATTCTACTGTTTACATTTGGCATATTGTTCCCAAATATAGACAAAATATTTCTTCTCTGCCTGGAGAGGTATGATCATAGAGGTATCATGTCCTTTGTCCTGGGAAGCCAGGAGAATACCCTAATCTTCAAGCTTGTTAAATATTCCAGTATAGGTATCCATCACTTTTTCCTGTTGCTGTTTGATGTGTTATATGCTACTTAAATATGGAGGTAGCAAAATGATAATTGTTTTGTAAGCCAAAGAAACAGCTGGGTTGATAGACTTTGCTCCAAAAAATACATCTGTTATGGTATTGTGAGAGGTAGCAGTAGGAAAAACTGATATTACTCCATGCTTTAACATATTTTCTAGCATAGGGATAAGGCTTCATGACTAAGAACTGGAAGAAGCTGGTTCAGATCCCATAATGCAGGAGGAAGTAAAGAAAGATTTCCCACTTTTGAGTACTGAGGGCACTGAGACGACTTCCTATCCTCTCTGTTTCCATTGGAAATGAAGGTCCAAATTTGCAAATATTCCCTGATTAATTGAAACTTAATTTTTTTAGTACATAGTTGTTTCCCCAAAAACAAGTTCAGACAAGCATAAATAACTTTTTAGTGTCTAGAAAAGTAAAATAATCTAAAGTACTGTGACCTTATTCTGCAAGCTTTGACAAAGAAAATTCTTTGTGTTTAACCAATGAAAACCCATTCAGATCAAAAGGACTTAACTTACACAATCATGACTTTACAATGTAATGGTTTGTGGTGAGACAGTTATTTAATTCACAACTGTTGCATTGCTTGTCTTAATTCTCAGTTTTTCAAAATTCTACAAGAGAGACTGTGTTCACAGAATTATTAGAAGCAGATTGCTTTAATGAGCTACTTATTTGTATGTACTTGTTTTGTATGTATTTATATTAAACTACACATAGTTTTTATAGTTCTGTAGATTAATATATGTAGAAATTCAGAGTGCTTAGGGGACACTAAATTAGTGCATCAAAATAAGAGGACATCATTGACCAGAGCTGATGCTTTATCTTAGTGGTTGAAAGAGGTGGGTTTGTTATGGTCTTTTTCAGTAGATTGTGTTCTGGTAGCAGAACATTGATACTTTGTGGTCTTAAAAAGGTGAATACCTCAGATTATCAATGTGAATAGTTTTCAGCATGTTTTTAAGCCTCTTACCAATTTGCTTTATCTCTGTAAGGCAAATTCTACCAGAACACACCAGATTGTGTTCCGGTAGCACAACATTGATACTTTGTGGCCTTCAAAAGGTGAATACCTCAGATTATCAATGTGAATAGTTTTCAGCATGTTTTTAAGCCTCTTACCAATTTGCTTTATCGCTGTATTTACTTCCTACGTTTCCTGACATTTGAGCATTAAAGAAAATAAAACTGGGAATGTGCTTGATCTTACTGCAAGTCTCTTGTTGCAGTCAAGCAGGCATACACAGAGATAATAAATAATCCTTGGTTTCTGTTGCAACTGTGGTAAACTTAGTGAACTCCTGGCCTTTTACCTAAGGACATAAATTGTGCTGCTTTTACTAGTGTTTTGTGGAACTAATGAACTGTGCCTTTTAATACCTCCATAGTAGTGTTTTCTTTGTAAGTATTTCCTAACACTTGTTTGTATGTATCATTGGGAGAAGAAATGTATTGAAAATATTTTAGGAGAAAAGATTTCCCCTTATATTTTCTGTCATTTGATGTGAACAGAAGCATGTCTTTTATCTTGTGCTTAGGTCTTTAATCCTTGTTTTGTGTTATTAAAGGTATCGCTGCCAAAATATATTACTTTAATTATAAAATATACTACACAGGTGACCGAATGAATTTCACAGGAGCTGCTAGACCCATTTCTCCAGCAGGAAAATCGGACATGTCATCAAAACACAGAGCTGACAGTAGGTCACCCAAGCTTGATGTGCGAATGAATAGAGCTGCTGCCGACCAGAAGAAACCTAGGAATACTGACGGCTTATCTGCCAGTGAATCTCTTTTGTTGAAATCAGATGCTGCAAAACTGCGGTCAGACTCTCACAGCAGGTCTTTGTCTCCAAATCATAACACTCTGCAAACACTAAAAACTGATGGAAGAACAACGACTGGTCTGAGAGCTGAATCTCCAGGGCCAGGAACCCGGTCTTCTTCTCCCAAGACAAAGACACTTACAGCCGTTAGATCTGGTGCTAGTTCTCCACGATCCTCATCACCCCATGACAAAACTCTACCTCAGAAAGCTCCGTCCCCTGTAAAAACAAAGCTTGATCCTCCTCGAGAACGCTCCAAATCAGATTCTTACACATTAGATCCAGACACCCTTCGCAAAAAGAAAGTACCCCTAACAGAACCCTTAAGGGGGAGGTCCACATCTCCCAAACCAAAAATCATTGCAAAAGACGGAAAACCTGTTACAGAAACTGAAAATAGAGCTCCTTCCCCTCATGTTGTACAAGAAAATCTTCACAGTGAGGTAGTTGAAGTATGTACTTCAAGTACTTTAAAGACTAACAGCATTACAGATAGCACCTGTGAAGACAACACAGAGTTCAGAACTCTGGATGATGGTTCTAATAAAGTTCATTTCAGCATAGGAAAAGCGCCACTGAAAGATGAGCAAGACATGAGAGCATCTCCAAAAGTGAGCCGCAAATGTGCTGGTAGGCACACAAGACCCAAAAAGGAAAAATCCAGCTTTCTTTTCAAAGGAGACGGCTCCAAGCCTGTAGAGCCTGCCAAGCAAGCGATGTCACCTTCGGTGGCAGAATGTGCCAGAGCTGTATTTGCTGCGTTTCTTTGGCATGAAGGAATAGTTCACGACGCTATGGCGTGTTCATCTTTTTTGAAGTTTAATCCAGAACTGTCCAAAGAGCATGCGCCGATACGAAGCAGTCTTACTCAGCCACCTGCAGAGGAAAAAGAAACCAAGCTGAAAAACAGACATTCATTGGAAATATCATCTGCTCTTAACATGTTCAACATCTCACCTCATGGACCAGATATATCTAAAATGGGTAGCATCAATAAAAACAAAGTCCTCTCAATGTTAAAGGAACCCCCTCTGCATGAAAAGTGCGAGGATGGAAAAACTGAAACTACCTCCTTTGAAACATCCAGTCATCACACAATGAAATCCAAGTCTCCTCTCCCATTAACGCTACAGCACTTGGTAGCTTTCTGGGAAGATATTTCTTTAGCAACTATTAAAGCAGCTTCCCAAAACATGATTTTTCCAAGTCCAGGTTCTTGTGCAGTGCTAAAGAAGAAGGAAAGTGACAAAGATAACAAGAAAACCAAAAAAGAGAAAAAGAAAAAAGAAAAGGTTGAGACTAGGCCAAGGGGAAATCTTTTTGGTGAGATGGCTCAGCTTGCAGTGGGAGGACCTGAAAAAGACACCATCTGTGAATTGTGTGGGGAATCCCATCCATATCCAGTGACTTACCACATGAGACAAGCTCATCCAGGTAAGAATACATACTTTTTTTTTTAATTCGCATGTCCAGCTGTTAAATATATTGCACACAGATGTTTGGTATTAGCTACTGTTATGAAAATGTCAGGCTGTCTTGTCTTAACCTTTTAACACAATTCACTACATAAACTAAATTAAAACTTGTACACACTACTTACAAACTACTTAGACGTGTGTATGTAGTTTTAAGTAGTTATGGATCTAAGCTGTAAAGATGTTGAGGAAAAGTTGTTTGAAACAAGGCCGAAATAATGAGCTGACTTTACAGTAGCTCTTCAGGAACATACTATTTGTTACTCTTCAGGACTTGAAACTCTGCTCAGAAAATGGGAAGTAAAAAAATATCATATTGGTTAATTAGAGTTTCTATGTTGCCGAAAGATTTCTATTACTGTTCTACTGTGAAAAGTAGGAAAGTTTTATTTACCTGTTGTGTCAGCACTGGGCGTCAGTGAATTTTTTTGTTGTTTAAAATGTATGTAAAAAAAAAACCAAAATCCAGTTTGAGTGTCTAGACAATTTATATTATAAAATACACCCTGAATCTGCTATTTTGTCTCTTCACGAGAGTATCTGATTTTTTTCAGGAGTTTGTTTCATTTCATGAAAATGTGGTAAAGAAGTGCTAGGTAGGCATTACCTTACATAGTCAACTGTTTTTAAAAGATACATAAGTTGTGTTTCCTTTAGAAAAGTGATCACTAATAGAAGGGTTTAGCTACAATATAGCTAGTAATAAGTAGTCTTATTAAAGACAGAATTATTTCTAAGTTTTCTAGCTTGTAAACATAACTAATTATTTTTCCAGTTAGTGAAGTTCAGGCTGATACTGTATGCATTCATTTTTGCACTATACATAAGTTAAAGCAAAATTAAGGCGCCTTATTATTCAAATTTTAGATAAAGTTGCCTAACATGTAGTACTGACCTTACCATCACTTAGAAGTCTGAGCAGGAAGCTGCTAATGCTTTGGACAGGTTCATAACAAATTCGTGAAAACAGCAGTGTGGTTGGATTATTTGGATACTGGGGGGGGCACATGGACATGCACCTTGTTTTTTAATAAGTTCAGAGATACAGAAAAGCATAAATTAGGCAAGGAAAAAAACCAAGCGTCTTCCTTACCTTTCTCCTCTCTCCTTTGCAGTAATAAGTAATATAATAATAACCCTTCTTTTGAAATAACTTCTTTTTTCCCACTTTTTTCCCTGATGTAGGTTGTGGCCGTTATGCCGGTGGCCAAGGTTATAATAGCATTGGGCACTTTTGTGGCGGTTGGGCTGGTAATTGTGGCGATGGTGGTATCGGAGGAAGTACTTGGTATTTGGTTTGTGATCGATGCAGAGAAAAGTATCTCCGTGAAAAACAGGCAGCAGCAAGAGAGAAGGTATTTTAATCTGTTCCCGTATGTTTAGCGCTCTCTGTTTGATAGTACTGTGCTCACAACTTGAAAATAAGGTAGGGGCACTTTAAAAAAAAATCGGGCATTTCAGAATTTTTTGAAGGTTTGAAAATATCTAATTATGTCATTTATAGGTTTAAAACAATAAGGTAGAAACTTTACTGATTACTTCTAACCAGACTTCTTCCCTTCAGATGACAGTGTTTTCAAATTTTGAAATTAATTCTATTTTTTTAACCCAAACACAACTGCAAAATTGGATATAGTACCTAATTTTGTTGATGTGTCAGTTTATTTAACTTTGAATTCTGTTTTCCTTGATTACTGAAATATGAGTACTGTTTTAACTTTGTTTATCTTTTCATTAATCATCCAAATCATTGGATACAGATGCCAAACCCTGGGCAAACTAGAATAATTTTTGATGGGAACAGTAAGAAAGGAGGTGTTCTTACATTAATCTTCCGTGACCAATTTCACATTCTTGCTTAAAGCATACAGATATATTGAGCATTTTAGATAAACAGAACAATGCTAATTTAATTTTATTTCAGAAACTAAATTTATTGAAACTTTTTTCACGCAAAGTTTCATCTTGAGACAAACATCAAAACTTTGGGCTGCATCAAAAGATACGTTGCTAGCAGATCCAGAGAGGTGATTCTGCCACTTCGCTCTGGTTGAGACCTCACCTGGAGTACTCCGTGTAGGTTTGGAGCCCTCAATATAGGAAGGACATGGACCTGATGGAGTGGGTCCAGAGGAGGGCCACAAAGATGATCAGGGGGTTGGAGCACCTTTGCTACGATGACAAGCCGCGGGAGCTGGGGTTGTTCAGCCTGGAGAAGATGAGGCTCTGGGGAGACCTAATAGCAGCCTTACAGTACCTGAAAGGGGCCTACAGGAAGGCTGGGGAGAGTCTGTTTACAAAGGCCTGCAGTGACAGGACTAAGGTCAATGGGTTCAAGACGGAGAAGAGCAGATTGAGACCAGATATTAGGAATAGGTTCTTCACTATGAGGATGGTGGAACACTGGAACAAGTTGCCCAGGGAGGTGGTTGAGGCCCCTTCCCTGTAGATATTCACAGGCAGCCTGGCCTAGTTGAGGTTGTTCCTGCTGACTGTGGGGAGGTCGGACTAGATGACCCTAGAGGTCCCTTCCAGCCTGGACCACTCTATGATTAAAAGATTGTGGAATTAAGAAAATAATAGAGCTGCCATTTTGCAATAGAAGGCTTTTTATAACAGGAAGAATCAAGCAACTTTACTATATGTGACATTGTTAGCTCTTCCTGTATAATTTAGTATAATTATACAGATATAATTTTAAAGTTTACCTTTTACAGTGTAATTTAAATATTCCTTTTTAAGGTATATTTAAATTATATTATAGTATAATAGTATAACTCAGTATAATTTAAGTCTAATTTAAATATACCTTTTCTAATTTCTTTAGATTAAACAATCTAGGAGAAAACCAATGCAAGTTAAGACTCCTCGTGCCTTGCCGACTATGGAAGCTCATCAAGTAATTAAAGCCAATGCACTGTATTTACTGTCGCTGAGTAGTGCTGCTGAACCCAGTATCCTGTGCTACCACCCTGCAAAAACATTCCAGTCTCAACTTCCCAGTGTCAAAGAAGGGATTTCTGAAGACTTTCCCATTAAAATGCCATGTCTCTATCTACAGACTTTAGCAAGGTAATTAAAGGAAGTTTATGAATATTTATTTTAATACTCACCTATTTATAGCATTGGATAAAAATGTGTGTATAAAATAAAATAAAACTTACATAGAAAAACACATATTTTCCTAATTCTCTATGATCTGTATTCTTATTTCTCTTCATTTCTATGATTTTGTCCAATTTCTTAGCCTGTATTAGCTCCAAGGGTCTAAAATACCCTGAGTAGCTTTTGGATGCTAAATAGTTTTTAATTAGTTTCTATCCAAAGAATTAGAATTTCCTGAAGAGTTTAACTTAGTGTGTTACTAGCAGGCACATGTGCTGCTTTTCTGTCTTGACAGTTAAAAATAGTAAGAAGGAAACCATAGGCCTTGTGCTTTCTTAGTATTTCTAAGTAGATTTACTAGAGCGTCCCATGTTTATGATGGATAGGCATTTGGGCCTACAATACGTAATGAAAATTCCTAATGAAAATATGAAAGAGACCAAAGGGTGATCCTCACTCCCTGTTGGTTGAAAATGCCATTACATTTTCCACTAACATTTGTAAGTCACAAGCAGTTTAAATGCCTTAGATGAGGAGTAAATTAATACCGCTGTCTGGCAAAATGTATTGGCAAAGCACTTTTGTCAATGTGTGCATTTCAGGAACTTGCAATCCTTAATCCAGATTTTAAAATCTCATTTGACATAGGCACCATCATGAAAATTTTGTTGGGTACCAGGATGACAACCTCTTCCAGGACGAGATGAGGTACCTGCGTTCAACATCAGTACCTGCGCCATACATCTCAGTTACTCCTGATGCAAGCCCTAATGTCTTCGAAGAGCCAGAGAGTAACATGAAATCTATGCCCCCAAGGTACTTCCTTGTAATTCTAAGTACTCCATACAAATGCTAAAGCATTAGCATAACACCAATATCTATTTAGTTTTTTTCTTTTTAAAAAAGGGAAAACATGGCTGTTGTTAAGTAGCTAAAGTATCAGGTCAGCCCAGATCAATCTCTGAAATGGCAGCAAAAAAAGCCAAAAATTTATGAAGCTGTAGTTAGAAAAGTATTTTCAGTGAATCATAGCATATCAGGTGCATTATCAACCACTAGCAATGTAAGTTTGCAAATTGGATTTGAAACGTTTAACTGTATTGTAAATCAATTGCTTCTCTGTAGAAAGCTCTTGGCTTTACACCCTAAATGTGAAAAGCTTCAGAAAATGATAAAGACTCTTAGCATGCCTCAGGGAAATTTATCCATAGTCCTTACTTCAGCCCTGCTTATTCCCTCATAGAAACAAATAGAATTTTTTCCAGAATCTTCAGAACTGAAGAAGTGATCTAAAAAGAATGGTTCGAGGACCATAGCTGTTGTGAACTCCTTGGAAATGTAGTGATTTTTTTTCCCCTATTCTTTAATGCAACTGACTGTAGCGCAGAGTAACGGCCTTTTTAAAAATGGAAGTAGCTGCTATCCTGCTTTCAGGATTTCATTCTGAAGGGAAGTTTGAACAGGAGAGCATTTCATTACCCTACATTTTTTCAAAGCAAATGTTTCTGCTTCTATCTGTGGGAAGTTAAAATGTCACTTAAGAAATGAAAACTTAATGTTATACAGGACCCAAGAGTGCTAGATGATTTCTGTCAAGTTAAGCTAGTTTCATATCTCATTAAGTTTATTATGATCTCAATCAAGGAATTAGAGGTTTTTTGTTTTGCTAGGAGAAGAAAAAAAATGAAACAACCACTCATACTGTTAATAATAGCTTGCAATCAACATAGATGTTCGGTGTTTTCAGATGTCAAATAGTGATTCCTCATAATGAGGATGTAATGAAGAGAAAACTTGCTTTTAATCTGTTTTTATTTCAATCTGTTATATTTTATACTGACTGCAAAAACAGTTTATTGGAATACTACAACCTACAATGTAGTCTTTTCAGAAATAGACCTTTTCTAACAAAACTCCTTAAGAGTGCATCGTATTGGTATATTCCTTTATTAAAACTGTGGACACCATGGTCTCCTGAGGCCTATAGGGACAGCATAAGCTCGAAGTTCTTCTCCAGACTGTAAGAAGTCCGCTGAAGGTAAGGAGTAAAACACGTCAGAGGCGTAGCCGTAGCAATTGAAAATTGGCTTTAAGGCTAATGATGTTAGAAACTTCTATTTCACGTGAAGTTTGACATTTCAGCTGTCTTGCATATTAAAAACTCACTCCATAGATGTTTTCACGTGCATTCTCAGGGTGAATTTGGTCTGAAACTTTAATTCAGGCATGATCTGAATGTTTGTATTCTCTCTAAACGAAAAATACCTAAATTGTTGGAACTTGCCATGTACATCATTACATTTGTTTATATTTTTCTATTGTATATATTTGGTTTTATTTGTTTATAAAGCACTTGCATGCTTTTTCACCGTAAGTAATTCTAATTTGTGTTCCTTTTTTTTTTCCAGCATTAAAACAGTTATTAGGTGCATAAGACAAACTTTAATGCCATAATAACATTGTCATTATGAAATGCATGTGTCGTTATTTAATATTCATGTATAATTCAAGTACACGTGATATATTCGTTAACGGGTCTATAACTTCCTTGATTTCTTTGTAGTTTGGAGACCAGTCCAATAACAGATACCGATCTTGCGAAGCGTACAGTCTTTCAAAGATCATATTCAGTTGTGGCATCAGAATACGACAAACAGCACTCAATTTTGCCAGCGCGTGTGAAGGCGATCCCTAGGAGACGAGTCAACAGCGGAGATGCGGGTAAGAGCACAGACATCAAAAGCAGCAAAAAACCACGTTGAGGATATGGCATTGGATTTACAGTTCTTCTCAGAAACTGTGGGCAAATAGGGATTTTTCTAAATACATGTAATGGCTTTTATTTCTATTTATTAATAATAAATAACGCAGCAGACAGCTCAGGAATTACCGCGATTCTGAAAATTGTGGCGCATCTTTTATGCTTGATTTAAGCGTTAAAGCAGTACTTTTCTTGCTCAGTTGAAACATTGTTTTTCCACGTTGCGTATTTTAACACATTTTTCTCACAGAAAAAAAATGAACAAAAATGCTAATTCTAAAGTTGCTGTATTGCTTTTTATTTTTACTGTGGCTATAAAATTAAAAATCGCGAAGAATCTAATGTATGCATCTCTTCATGCTTTCGAACAGAAGTGGGGTCCTCCCTCCTGAGACATCCATCTCCTGAACTTTCTCGGTTAATCTCCGCCCACAGCTCTCTTTCCAAAGGAGAGAGAAATTTCCAGTGGCCAGTTTTGGCATTTGTAATCCAGCATCATGATCTGGAAGGACTTGAAATAGCGATGAAACAAGCCTTACGGAAATCTGCTTGCCGAGTCTTTGCAATGGAGGTATTAAATGTACTAATGGATCTTGTACGATTGAAATAAGACACTTGTGAATTCTATCTCAGATTTTTTTTATAAAGAATTTTTGTATAGATTAAGAAGCAAAAAAAAGATATTTTGTGACATGCAGTAAACCTTATTCTAAAAATTCATTTGTATTAACTCTAAAATTTACGAATACAGAAGTACTGCCTTGTGAACCTTCTTCAATAGTGTATCTGTTGTGTAGAAAATCTGATAAAAGAGTATTATTAAGACTGCAAAAATCAATTATACAAATACTGTTTTCTCCTCATTTGCTCAACATTTTCCTGCTATTACTTGCCTTTCCTTTTTCAAAGGAAAGATTAATTCAATAGAGGCTGCAATAGGCATTCTTACTGAGGCTCTTTTTTTTGTATTTTTTTTTTAGCTAGACTTTAATAAAGTTTCATCTGAACTTCTATACAAGTATTTGTAACGTGAAAATACAGATGGATTTTCCAGATAAAATAAAGAACACACCTGTGTTGTTAAGCACCACCCATCAAATTTCCAAACATCAAGGTGCAGAAGTATTGAAGATTTTAGAAGAATATAAGAATGTTATAATTTTTTATTATTTTGATCAATTCAGTCACTGGCACAGACCAAACAAGGGAACCAAATCTCAGCCTCCTGAGTTCTAAAGTTCTAAATTTAAAAGGATCTTTATTTCATTAACCAATTTGAATAGTAAGGAGTGCTGCCACCCCATCCTGTAATAATCCATGAAAATACATAAGAACTTTGCTTTTTCATCCTTAAAGCTTTTTCTCAAACAATTTATTTTTGTGTATGGTGTTGATGAATTACTTTGCTATCTCCCCTGTAGTAAAGTTTTCATCTTAATAAAGTGATAGCTGCAGAGTGATGTATCTTACTTGAAGAGCTCTGCATTATTGTTTGCCAGTCCAAAAACATCATTGAACCTCCTTACATAAATGGTTTAAGAAATTATTTTACTCCAGGGTTACTTAACCAGTTGATAACTCCTTGTGTGTATTTTATTTTTAGGCTTTCAACTGGCTTCTTTGTAATGTCATTCAAACAACTTCTCTTCATGATATTTTATGGCATTTTGTGGCTTCCCTAACTCCTGCACCTGTAGAGCCCGAAGAAGAGGAGGATGAGGAAAATAAATCAAATAAAGAAAATGCAGAACAAGTAAGTGAGGCTCAGCATTCCTTTTGTAAATACAGTATCTCTTTTGATTCTGTAGCCAATTTAGAAATATTTCATTTTGCATAAAACAAAAACTCAAACAAGCAAAAACCAAAACCAACAACAAACCACCTTAATCCTCTCTGTGAAACAAGAGCTTAATTATGGAATTAAAATCCGAAATTATAGCTGAACTCCTTTGATAGTCATAGATAAATTAATTTGTCTTATAAAATTTCCAGATTTTGTGTGATGAGTTAATCTTTTAATGCATTATTTTTGTGAGTATTCGTGGGAAAAAAGGAGGGGGGGAAAAAAGCACAAGCACATTTCTAATTCAGTAACAAATTTGCTGTTTGGTTTTTATTCTTCCCTTGCCCCTGAAAAAGAAGAGAGAAAAGAGAAAATTTTTTTTTAGGGAAGCTTTGTTATTCAGTCTCCTGTGTCTCTCAGTGTTTTTAAGAGAAGTCTATAGTTAATTCTGGAAATCTATACTGAATTTAAGTAGTTAAGTATATAAAAATAATTATGTATATATAAATAAGTAAATATATATACAATAAATACAATTAATGTAGTGGTTCTTAAGAAACATCTACAGTTGATTCTGAAAATGTCGCATGTGAAATGGTATAGTCCAACATATCACACCTCCAGTCGGTATCGTCATACGATCTCTTCTAGGTTTAGCTCTGTTTGAAAATGTTATCGTGTCCACAATGAATAGCTCAAGAAATCAGGCTAGTACTCTTAGTAAATCAGGGTGATTTTTATCACTTCAGATTTAATCCACCTTTGAAATACAAAATCCTGAAATTACTCCTTCCAGCACTGCAGCCCTGGTACGTTGCTGCAGTTGTTTACGAAGCAGCTGTAATCCTGTCCTGAGTTTTATTGTGAGGGAGCAACTTCTCCCTGTTAACTGTATCAACCTGGAGATCTGTAATTCTACTTACTTATTTTCAAGCGTCCCAAATTCCTGCATGTATGCATTAAAGCTGATTCGCAGTAGTTCTGCGCCTTCTATTCTGAGCGTCCTTTCTGTGCCTGGCTCCAACAAGTTTTCTGCCTTGTAATAATTTCAACTGCTGCATCCGAAGCATCGCTAGAGCAAGGGAAGTGCATTGCCACTGGTCCTTATGCTGGTCAGCCTCCAAAATAAGAACCTTCACTATATATTATCTTAGCTGTAGTTCGGATAGTTACAGACTGAAAGATCTTCTCTTTCGCTGCTTCTCTTTTGATATAATGAAGGGAGGGGACTTAAAAATTTCTCCTTGGTCACTTGGCTACAATGAATAATTTTTTTGGCCTGCAAGAAACTGGCAACAGGTTCTCAGCTAATTGTTAAATACCGCTCAGGTGATGTGTACTCGAATCACAACATCTTCCTTCAGTAGTCTGTGCAATAAAAATACCTGTGTAAATATACATACACAGTGTAATAAATCCAGGGCAGTTTGGTGCTTTTCTACAACTAGGGTTCGTTTCCCCATGGGATATATTTTTACATATTCTTTTAATATGCTGGGAGAGGGTGAGAATCCCCAGTGTTGAATTCAGTAAAAATAGGGGATGGGGATCCAGAACCATAAATGTTTCAACACCTAAGATGTGTGTTTGAGGGCAATGTCCCTGCTAAAGCAAAACAAAAAGCAAGAATTACTCAACTGCATAGGAGACGGGGAGCAAGTTTATTATGTCTGGCTTTTGCTGCTCAAAAAAGTTGTTATTAACAGCTGGAATGTGTTATTTTCTATTTTATTTTATTTTCTAATTATTGCAATGTATAGATTCACATTTTTAAATATGTGGTAGTATGCAGTATAATTCCCAAATTCCTTGTTTGGTGTTCATGTATAATTTGTTATTGTACAAAATTCTTTGACAGGAGCTGCTTTGAAGTTCACATTCATTATGGGATTGTTGCGGGTATTCTTAAACAAAATATCATAAATATGTCTTTATTTCTGTTTTTTTACCTTTTTTTTTTTTTTTCCTCTGAAAGTCTGTTAACAACATACAAATTGCTTTGCACCTTAGGAAAAAGACACGAGAGTATGTGAACATCCTCTGTCTGACATAGTGATTGCTGGCGAAGCAGCTCACCCCTTACCCCACACTTTCCATCGCCTTCTCCAAACAATCTCTGATCTCATGATGTCGCTTCCCAGTGGAAGTGCATTGCAGCAAATGGCCTTAAGGTAAACCCAAATTGAGAAAACTCTGAAAAGGCTGGAGACTTTGTAACGTTACAGATTAGAGGATTTTTGCAACGTAGGTAGGAAGTTTGAAACAACTTTACCTGCCTGTGTGAAAAGGAGCACGTCTGCCCTTTCCACATAAGAAAGGTAAAAGATGTACATATGTGTTTATACGTGTAAGTAACAGGAAAAAAGACTTTGTGGGGAAAAATGTGTTGGATCTTAAATTCTGTACTAGATCCACTGTGGGAAAAAACCTGTATTGTTGAATAATATTGGTAGTATCTGTGTGTATGTGCCTGGTAGCGTAACACCTTTTGCTCAGAAATCTGTCACGCAAATAGTATCCTTAAACTGTTTGAAATTTTGCCTGTGTATCTGTCTCGAGACCCAAATTGCATCATAATGATTCTATTCACTGTTAAAATTCTAAGAAAACTTCACTCTTGTCTTCCTCAAAATGATGCATAGAGACACTTAAGATCCTCTAAAAATCTAAAGTTAAAGGTTTATAGAAAATACTTTAAGAAGCAAAAAATGTAATTAATAATTTCCCTGGTAGATTACATCTTTTAAACAATATTCAAAATTTTGAAATCCATTAAATGTGTTTTCAGATGCTGGAGTCTCAAATTCAAACAATCCGATCACCAGTTCCTGCACCAGAGCAATGTTTTTCACCATATCAACAATATTTTGTCTAAATCTGATGATGGGGATAGTGAAGAGAGTTTCAGTATCAGTATTCAGTCTGGTTTTGAAGTCATGAATCAGGTAAGTATTACACCTCTTTCAGAAACAGAGATTGACTGTGGACAGCCTGTACTTCCTGTGAACATCCTATTTGAATTAAAACATTCTTTATTGCAATGTCATATTGCCTTGATGTATCTCCATTTGGGATCTTGCTGCTGATACTCACATTCTCATCTTTAGCTTTAGACGTTCAGGTGTTGACCCTTGGACTTGATATCGCTCAAACCTAAATATTGGAGCAAGTACTTTGTTTGCAAGTACAGCGTTTGGAGATAACTCTGAACAGTTCATTTAGTTAATTCATTTGGTTCATTGAGTTAATGCAATTTTTTTAATGCTATGTCCTTGTAGTTCTTATTTGCTTATTTCTCTGTTTTCTTCTGTTATTCTGAGGAGCACAAATTAATACTCCCGATGAATATCTTTAAAGCGTTGTCGTCCATTTATTAAAGCATTGAGGCATTTATTCTCTTAGTTTAAAGGGCTGAATAATTTGAACCAATAAATTACAAATTTTTTTCTTTAATTCAGAGAGCATATTCCTCAGAATAAAGACATCTCTAATGGTTTTACAAATTGTAAATAATGCCTGTATTTGGGCTTACTTTCAGATGTTTGAAATATTTTGTTTTCACAGGAACTGTGCATAGTGGTTTGTCTAAAAGACCTAACCAGCATTGTTGACATTAAAACCTCAAGCCGACCTGCCATGATTGGTAGTTTAACAGATGGGTCTACAGAAACATTCTGGGAGTCAGGAGATGAGGATAAAAACAAAACTAAAAACATCACGATCAACTGTGTAAAAGGAATCAATGCACGTTATGTGTGTGTCCATGTAGACAATTCCAGAGATCTTGGGGTAAGCAGAAAATGAAACAAACTGCTTCGCATGAAACATGCATAGTCAAAGTTGTATGCATTTATTGGTCAAGAGCCACCATTCCCTTTGTCCAGTTTGTAGTTCTAATTCAGAAGCTCACATCTAAAAGGTGAAGTTTCAGACTCCTGTGTTTTGAAAGCAATACCTGATATGATCAGACCAATCCAAATAAGTTTGCAGTTTGCATGAACCTAAGACGGGGAAACTTAATTCTCAAGTGACATGTTCAATTTCAGATGTGGTTTCAAGCATTTAATTGTTTCATGTTACTTTTCCTGCACACAATTTCTGTACAAACATTCAAATAAGGAGTTTTTATAAAATCCAAATTATTCTCTAGACTTAATACGTTTGTGTTGATTGGTCTGTAGACTAATGTTACAAATATATCTTAATTTCAACTACAGCTTTTAATACAAGGAGCAAATGATGTATTTTTGAGAATTGTGCTTTGGAATTCTTTCTCCTTGGTTTTGATCACTTAATTTTTATTTTTTTTTTAATAATGAAACAACTTTTCTCTCCTTTACGTACGTATTCTCTTAATACAGAAGAAATAGTCAGAATGGTCTTCAATTGAAGTGTTTTGCTCTTATTTCACTTATCTGTTGCAGAACAAAGTGACTTCAATGACCTTCCTAACTGGCAAGGCAGTAGAAGACCTCTGCAGAATAAAGCAGGTAAACATTTTAACAGTTGACATGGAAAAACTGCCATAAGTTTTTGGCTGCGAGTAGAAGAGATTTTTCTACGCAAATAGCTTCCATTTCTTATGGTAGATAAATTATTTTACAATTATCAGACATCATAATATTCTTGGAAAATACTGTATTATTGATGACATAATTCAGTCTTATATACTGAATATTAATCAAGCTTTTACTCTCAATGAAACAGAACAGGGTAATAAGATATTCCTTTTTTGTAATTACTACAGCTGAAAGAATAAGCGATCATGTAGAAAGTTTCCAAAAAAGACTGTTTACTTTGCATTTTATAAGGTCCAACGGGCTGTTTGATTTCTTCTACTGTACTTTTATCTTAGATGTACCTGAAGTAATTGCCTGAAGTAGCATTCTATGTTGTTAGATATTCTGATGCCTGCCCGGCTTCTTAGTGTTGCGCTGTCGCTGCCTTTTATCCGCTTCGTGGAATCATTTTTCAGTAGAGAAATGCAGCTTAAGAGGTAGCGGAAGCAGAACACCATGAGAAAGGAGAAAATAAAACCTTTACCCTCAGCACAAGGCTTTTCTAGTTAGGTGGTCTACTATGTGTTCGTGGCACACGTTTTGCCCTGCCGTTCTGGTTCTCAGCTTCAGGTAGCTGAAGACTTCTGTCTGGAGGCTCAGATTCAGGATGGTTTTTAGTCCTTGTACTTCTGCTGCCAAGCCAAATGATAGATCTGTGTTTTTCACACAAAAAACAATGTTTTGTGTTTTGGCGCTGTTGTGACCCATCAAAGATACTTGGTTTCAAGCAGGCAGTTACCATTTTGGGCTCAAAAATTTATTATTTGGATTATTGGCAGTGGCGAAAATCTTCAAGGAGCAGCATCGTTGTATTGCTGAGAGATGGTTTGCTTTTCTCCACCTCTTAGATAGCATTTAAGGCAAAGATACGGCTCCAAAAGATTTTACATAGATCTTGAAGAAACAAAACTTTGGTCCAGCGGGCTGGTACTGAACAGTGAACAGTGAAGAGTGAGTGTGTGTATATCCACAGGGAGTTACAAAGTTTGTGTCTGTGCGTTTCTCTGTGAGTCTATATATGTAGGTACACGATATGGATGGGCACACATACACAGGCACCCCCCTCTGGGAGTATTCTCTGTGGGGGTTTTTTGTCAGAAGACTGACTTGGTATGCCTGGTTGTCCCAGCTATATAGAAGGTGACCACGAACGGGGCCCAGGAACTGGACTTGTGATCATTCATACAGCTTGTTAGCTTGCTCCCTGGCCTGGTTTCTGGCCGCTCAAACACAATGCCCAGGTCTTTTTCCGAGGATGGTTCCCTCCCAGAAGACTCTTTGCTGAACAGTCCTCTAACACTTCTCCAACAGGTTGTTGTTTTGGTTTTTTTTAATCTTCAAACACACCCACGTACTATCCCCTAACTCATGCAGGGCCTGTCTCACAGTATATTTAAATAAAAAAGAAGTCAGTGTTGTCTGCTTTAGCACGCCTCAGTGCAGATGCTGAGAATTAGTGTAGGAATTGGAAAGAAGGAATATTAATTAGCTTGATTGCAAATGAGCCTTATGGATATGAAAGAGGGCTCACTCGGCTCAGGGCCAAGTGTAACTTAGGCCCACTCAGGCCACTCTGAGCAGTGATGTGAGTACTGTGCCTAGTTGGGTTTTGGCTTCCAGAACTGACATCACAGTTTAAATCGTATAACATTATTTACCTTCCTTTTTTTTTATTATTATTTAAATCATATTTATTTAAAAACAAACTTAATTTGATACAGTTCGTCTCGTTTTTACAATTACTAAGTCCTACATCTCTTGATAAGGATATCAGACACTGAATTCCACAGAGTTATTTCTTCGGCAGGGTTTATGTGAATAGGAAATAAATAACTACTGATAACTGTGTGTTACCATTTCAACTAAAAATAGCGAGCAAATATTAGTTTGAAATGATTTTTTTTTCTTTTTAAATATGTGAACTGTTGCTTAGAAGATAAAAGGGACAGATAACCCACTGTTTCTAATAGGCTTTCTAAATGGCTGTGTGTTATTTCTTTTAAATTGGAGATTATTTTTTTTAATCTGAATTCATGAGGTTATATTTTTGTAATTAAGCATGATAGTTAAACTTCTTGGGATTGAAGATTTCAGTCTACATTGTTTCCAGTGATGGATGATGGGTTTGTTTTAGAGGTATGTGACTTTTTGTTTGATGTAATGTCAGTTCCCATCTTTATATTGCTGTTTAATAGGTAGACTTGGATTCAAGACACATTGGCTGGGTAACAAGTGAACTTCCTGGCGGTGATAATCACATCATCAAGATTGAACTGAAGGGTCCAGAGAACACACTAAGAGTTCGACAAGTGAAAATTCTTGGCTGGAAAGATGGCGAAAGCATTAAAATAGCAGGCCAGATTTCTGCAAGTGTAGCTCAACAAAGAAACTGCGAATCTGAGACGCTGCGAGTGTTCCGACTTATCACATCCCAGGTGGGATTTTAATGATACATTCTACAGTGAAAGCTAATTTAAATCCTGGATGTGCAGTGCTTTATGTTTTGGTGTAAAAATCTCTCATCTGCACAAGTTTGTCTTTGAGATAAGCAAATTCTCACTGTCTTTCTTCCAGGTATTTGGAAAACTCATCTCTGGAGATGCTGAGCCCACCCCAGAACAAGAGGAAAAAGCATTGTTGTCTTCCCCAGAAGGAGAAGAAAAAGTACACAATGTATTTATTTGTATTCTATCAATAATACTTTGCTGAAAAAAATGATCTGGGATGATTTTCAGTATTTGTCCTATGTCTTAAGCTACATAATTTTCAGAATGAAACAGAAGTAAAATTTCACGATTGCTTATTTTATTTTATTTTTATAAAGTCTCGTTGATTTCCTTAATTGGCCAATTCTAATTGAGCATATGCGCTTAATGGAAACATCATAGCAATGGTGGTGCAAATGATTCCTACAGTTGCAGAACTACTGAACACCTGCAGTAATGGTCAGCCTGAAAGTCCTTCTTGCCTTAAGAGGGGCTCTGGTGATGTTTAGAGAAGACATATTAAGAAACCGCACTAGGATCCTTTTACCCAGTGTACTCTCCTGTCTTCCAGCAAGGATTAGTTGAAGAAGAGTTCCTGAAAAGGTTGCTGTAGCTGAACTGTCATGTTTAATAGCCAAAATTGGACTGTCCCCAGAGAAAGTAATTTAGTTTTTCAGATGTTATATGGCTTCACTCTACCCAGCAGCTTGTGGCGATAAGTTCCATGACTGAATTATGGTCAAAAGGGTATTTTTCTCATGCCTGCTGTGCGGTAACTTCATTGTGTGTTCCCGCTTTCTTTTATTGTGAAGTACAAACTGAAAAGTGTGTTCTGTGCACTGATTTACGAAGACTTAATCAATGAAGAGAATGAATCTCGGATAATTATACTTTACTCATTTTCCTTATTGATTATTTTATTCCATGCTCAAATTTCCTCTTAGAAAGAAAGTAGATACATATAAGAGGTGTTTATTGCCCATGGTTAAATTGATCCTGCTTATATATCTGATTTCTCTGTTAAAAAATAATCTACAAACTTTGAGAACAAAGTTTCATGATATTCCATGTTAATTGCTACAGTAATTAGGAAGTGCCCTTGAAATTCTTGACCTAATACTAAATATGCTTTTTATGAAGGCAACATCAGATGCAGACCTGAAGGAGCACATGGTAGGGATCATATTCAGCCGGAGCAAACTGACAAATTTGCAGAAGCAGGTTTGTTCATTCTGAAATGCTTTGAGGATTAAATGTTTGTGTGTTGTAATAAGTATATTTGTTTTCAGTGAATAGAGTGCCTTTTACCTGACAGCGTCACTGCTTCTGTTGTTCTTCATATTCAAATCTTGGGTTGCATTTTAAGTAGTGTGTGTGTGGTTTATGTGAAAAATCTGATGAAATTGAGAGTGAAGAAACCCCATTTGAATATGATAAAACCCCTGTCCTGTTAGACTCAATTTGGAAAGAAAAGTTTTAGAATTGAGTTGTTAATTGTACTTTTTTGTGTTTGCTGATAATATTAGCATAACAGTCAAACCTCTCAAATTTCTAGGAGAGGTTCAGTGACAGAGTTTAGATTCTTAGCTTTGCACATTTTCCCCCCATTTCTGTCATCAAAAAGTATTTAGGTTCGATTAAATTTAATCCTAAAAAGGTAATCAGTACATGGATTCTTAAATTATTCTTTCCTGCAGTCTGGGTTTGTAGTTTTCTTACTTACCCTTGTTTTTCTTAACATTAAGCATACTCCATCTACTGCATTTTCTTTTAAAGACGTAATTTTTTACAAATAAGCCAACTAAAGCATCTTTTATATCATCTTTATTACACCTTTCATGAAGTAAATATTGCCATAAAGATTTTTCACAATAATGCAAAAGGTATTAGATTCATTTTGAAGTTTGTTGGATTAGTAAGTCATGCTGAATCTACTTTTTTGTAAACCATCTTAGCAAACTTTAAAATCTCATAAATATGCTTTTTAACTTGTTACAGCATGTTTTTAACATGTTGATAGAAAGAAAATATGGTTTCTAAAATTTCTTAAGTTTACTGAATAGTGAAGTAAACAGGAGACTTAACTCTTCTAGTAATTGCTTTTCTTTCGTGGATGTTGAGTAAATTTAATTTCTTTGGTGTTGTGTGTGTGCATGTTTTAATCTGAATTCTATGTAAAAAGGCAAATTACAAGGCAGGAATTACAATAAGAAAATACTTATTTTAATGAAATTTTCCAGAATGAAAAGAGGAAATTCAGTATTATGTCTAAATCTAAATTCTAAAGATTTTGTCTCATATTTACTTTAAGAAGCAAATTCAGTACTGAAATAAAAATCTGATTTTATCTGATCTTTACTCTAAATTTAAATCTAAAATTCCTCATTTGATTTTGTGTTGAAAAGTAATTTTGAAAAGTAATTGTGTTGAAAAGTGACAACTTGACTCATAGCTGCGACGGCGCGTAAAAGGCAAATCACCTCGACTTTCTAAAAGTTTTGGAGAGTTACTGTGTCATCTGGGTTGTGTCTTGGGTAGGTGTGCGCTCACATCGTCCAGGCCATACGCATGGAAGCCACCCGTGTGCGTGAAGAGTGGGAACACGCCATCTCCAGCAAAGAGAACGCCAACTCCCAGCCCAGCGACGAGGACGCCGCTTCCGACGCTTACTGCTTTGAGCTGCTGTCCATGGTCCTGGCGCTGAGCGGCTCCAACGTGGGCCGGCAGTACCTGGCGCAGCAGCTGACTCTGCTCCAGGATCTCTTCTCGCTGTTACACACGGCTTCCCCCAGGGTGCAGAGGCAGGTGGGTGCCAGGCTGGGCCAGCTTGTGGCCAGCAGAAGTAAGGAAAGTGATTGTCCGCCTGTACTCGGCGCTGGTGAGACCACACCGTGAGGATTGTGTCTGGTTTTAGGCACCTCAACACAAGAGAGATGTCGAGGTGCTGGAGCGAGTGCAGAGGAGGGGAAAAAAGCTGATGAGGGGCCTGGAGAACAAATTTTATGAAGAGCAATTGAAGGAGCTGGGACTGTTTAGTTTGAGGAAGAGGAGGCTGAGGGGAGACCTCATCGCTCTCGACAACTACTTGAAAGGGCATTGTAGAGAAGTTGGTGCTGGTCTCTTCTCACAGGTAATTAGCGATAGAACGAGGTGTAAAGGCTTCAAGCTGCAACAGGGTAGGTTTAGGCTGAGCATTAGGAAATAATTTTTCCCAGAAAGAGTGGTCAGACATTGGAAGAGGCTGCCCAGGAAGGTGGTTGAGTCCCCATCCCTGCATGTGTCATTTAGATGTGGTGCTGGGAGATGGGGTGTAGGGGAGGAATTTGTAGAGTAGGGCTGATGGTTGGACTCGATCCCAAGGGCCTCTTCCAACCTGAATGATTCTATGATTCCATGAATATAACAGAAAATTCCAGTTGAAATATTGCAAGGAAAATTAAAGAAAGGGAAAAAGAGTGTCATGGAAGAGAATCATGATTTCAGTACCTCAAGGCAAGTACTTTATTTTCAGAAGTCTAAAGTGCCGCTAGCTATTCTGCCACAGAGTTTCTGAGGTCTAAAGATTAGATGCAAAGCAGGTAACATGTCTGTAACGTGCAAGCAAATGAGAGTTGTATAAACATCTGTATCACTGTTACCATAAGTCCAGTACTAAGCATATTTTTATCATCATCACAGAATCACATCAGGGCTTGGAAGGGACCTTGAAAGATCATCTGGCCCAATCCCCCTGCCAGAGCAGGAACACCTCAGTCAGGTCGCACAGGAACACGTCCAGGCGGGTTTTGAATATCTCCAGAGGAGGAGTCTCCACAACCTCTCTGGGCAGCCTTGTTTGAGTGAGATTGGTTCTGGACTCCTCAGCCTTGTCTCACTGAGTATATTAATAAACACTTCCAAGCAAGATAAGAAACCCCACAGAATTTCTTACAGGTGTGATTTAAGTATAGGAAGTAGACTCAATCCTCCTAATTGAAATAACTTGAAGAAGGAAGACTTCATTCGACTTTGCTTGAAAACTGCAACTGCCTTGGTAAGAACTGTGGCGTTCTGATTTATTTATTTTTTTTTTTCAGGTAACATCCTTACTAAGACGTGTTTTGCCTGAGGTAACTCCCAGTCGCCTGGCTAGTATTATAGGAGTGAAGTCTCTTCCACCAGCAGACATAAGTGATATCATTCACTCAACAGAAAAAGGAGATTGGAATAAACTTGGTATCTTAGACATGTTTTTGGGATGCATTGCCAAAGCTCTCACTGTACAGCTAAAAGCCAAAGGAACTACTATAACAGGGACAGCTGGCACTACTGCAGGCAAAGGAGTTACTACGGTCACGCTTCCAATGATCTTCAATTCCAGGTTTGTATAGAAATGTGTACATATTCTCAAGCTAAAGGCAGAAAATAACTGCATTCTTTGATGTCAGTTATGTTGTCTCTTATAATCTGTGTTTTATAAATGGAAAAAAGATGTATAACACTTCAATAGTATGAGTCATAAATTGTTAGTGAGTTTGATTTTAAAAAACAATCAAACAAAACCAACCAAAAACCCAGCAACTTACTATATGCTGAATATATGCACACTTTCTTTGTGGTGGGTTTGGACAAGGAGTAACTGATCACTTGAATTGATTTCATGTATTACCATATGTCCTTTGCAGCTACATTCGGCGAGGCGAAAGCCATTGGTGGATGAAGGGTTCAACTCCTACACAGATTTCAGAGATCATTATTAAACTCATTAAAGACATGGCAGCAGTAAGTTTCTATCCTTCAAGTGTGTGTAAAATATTCAAGTACAAAGACTAGGTTTTTTCATTATTTTCTGTTACAGTTAGCATTGAGTGGAGCTGTTAAATGTGAGTTGTTCTCAAGAAGAAAAAGTTAGTCTTCTGGTAGAGTCTAGGCCCAGGAGCAGTAGGAACTGAAATAAGCTCTTAAATGACTCACTTGTACCAGAAATTTAAGTAGTAAACAGTAATTGTCTGTCCCTTGCTACATTATTAACTTGCCTAATTTTTTAAGTCTTGAGTACTCGGAACTCCACTTGAAAATTAGTGAGTGCCCGTGGAGTAAGAGAATAGTGTTGATTTCACATACCTGTGTGTAGTTCTTACATGTGGAGTTTCTGGTTAAGACTGCATGTTCCGGTGGACTTATTTCAGTCTTACTGAAACCCATCTTTATAGCTCTTGATGACTTTATCCATCTGGGCTGAAATTTTCCATAGCTGTCTTCGCATCAGGAAAAAAAAAAATTTGATGGGAAGTGATTCAGCTATTTCCCAGCTATTTTCCTGTTTCAGTGAGATGGCCCAGATTTTCCTCTTTTTTTTTTCCTCAGCCTTTGAAAGCTGCGTTTCAGTGTGCTCAGCTTTGGAGTGCTGTTTTCCAAACCATTCACTGTGCGTAGATTAAGGAGATCCCTTCCCAAAGCTGCTGCAGCTGGGTGGGAATTCTCTGCCAATTGCTGCTGTTGCTTCTGACCACTCGATTTCAGAATCTCACGGTTCATCTTTAGTCAAGATTTACAGTTACAGCCTGTCCCATCTCTCAGCAAGGCCAGTCCATGCATAAAATGATCCCTTAGTCTTTGCCTCAGTTCCTCCAGTGAGTAAAGGGGAACAGTCCGTTGGGAGGTACCTCTGTGGTTCCATATGATGGATTTTTGTTTCTGCTTATTTTATTTTATTAATGCTTTAACAGGTTGCATACAAAAACTAGGGCCAAAAAAAAAAAAGCAGTTGCAAAGAGAAGTACTCAGAAGGCAGTAAAACACCAGGATTAAGATGATGCTTCCTGTATGTATATATATATGCCCATATGTTTCTGTTAGGTACCCCAGTGTATAAGATGCAAAGTACATTCAAAATTAATTGGGGGGGGGTGGTAATATTTTCAAGTGTTTTTTTTAAGGGTTATTGCCAGTAACATTTGTAGCATCGTTGGTAGGTGTGCTTTGGGTAGGCAGGAGAACGTCAGGGAGGTGGTGGATTTTCTTCTGCAGCATTTTGAAATAGTCCTGGGCGAGTCTTTTGAAGCAAACTCTGCGGTGCTTGCTTTATGGGACTCTGGCTCCCATGATGATGGGACACTCACTCTGTCCTTTAACGAAGGGATGATGAAAATTAAGCTGATCCCAGAATAAAAGAAAGACGTTAGTAGAAACAGTGTCTGGCTGACTAGAATCAGATGCTTGTATTTTTGTCTAAGCAGCTCCTCTAGCAATTCAAGACCTTCACTCACGAAACTGTTGTATTTGGTAACACCTGCTTCTCCAAAACCACTGCAGGAGTTAGTAGGGAATTTCTTAAAGCTCTGGAGTCAGACATGGCAACTTGTATGTGTACCCAGAATATGCTAAGCTCCATCTCACATATGCCTGATGGTTTTCCAGTAGTGCTGGCTGTCAGGTACACTGGTGTGGGTCTTGAATTCTCTTGTTTAAACCATTCTACTTGCAAGTAATAAGGAATTATTCATTACAAAAAAGAAAGGGATCAAGATATGGATATAAATCCCTCTTTCAGTAGATTCTGAATTGCTTACATAAAGCGTAGCAGCTCCTAAAGGAATGACTGGCTCTGAGTTTACTCTACGTATTCAGTAGCCAAACAATAAGGACCCTCCTCTCCTCTTGTATGAAGAAGAGATTGGAACTTCATTCCCTTTCACTCACGGAGACCTGAGGCCATTCCAGGCTGGGAGTACTAACGTTGCTTGGTTACAATTTTTAAGGGACCTCTGTGGTTTTGTCATGCTCAAAACATGTTCAAGAGTTCAGCCCTGTTACGCAAAAGAGGGTGGAGGAATAGAGGGGTCCTAGTTTAAAAACTGGAAACTGTGGACAGTATTCAGGAAGGCTGAGCTAGAAAAGTGAAGCTGATTTCTCTAGAGAACCCACTGTCATTTGTGGCGTTCACAGTCACTTGCATGTGCTCCAGCTCTGCATCTTTCTTTCTCCAGGATTCTCCAGGATTTTCTCCAGTGCTTTAGGAATATGCCCTTCCATTCTTCAAATCATACATCCTCCACCTAGTTCGAGTTAGTTATTCCAATACTGGCTCAGAGCCTACCTCAGACAGTCACCTGCGTATTTAAGGGCTAATTTTTACCAAATCTGTCTGCTTTGAAAACATCCGACTTGTCAAGGGTCATCCTTGACTTCCTCTTTTTCTATTCTAACTTGAGATCTCAACCTGATGTTGCATGTAGCAGCTCTAATCACAGTTTTGGTGGTTCTTAATATTAACAAAAGCAGTAATAAATTGAGTTTCCTCTTTAACAGGGTCATCTGTCGGAAGCTTGGTCCCGTGTGACAAAGAATGCTATTGCTGAAACCATCATAGCTCTGACCAAAATGGAAGAAGAATACAGGTCACCAGTGAGGTGCATTGCAACAACCAGAGTAAGAACTTCACTAAACTAAACTTCAGGTCATTGTAAACATGCAGTAGGAGACCATCCAAGAGCCTTTCTGCATTTTAGAAAAAAAAACAACTTCCTTTTACAGACTGTTCCAGGAAACAATTCATACAGATTACAGTTTATATTCCTGAAATCTAGCTGTGTGTGTAATGGTCAGGAATCCTAAGGCAATCACTGTCCTGATAGAAGTCTTGCTGTGTATGGATCAGAGCACCTGCAGAAAAACACCAGTAAAAACTGAATTTTTATTAAATACATATCTTGGGTACCTCCCACGTAACGAAAAATAAGTGTTACACTTACACATTTAGGGGTTTGTCCTTTATTTCTACTTTAAGTTTGTGATACTTGCCTTGCACTGAATTTATGAGATCTGCTTGGAAATGACATCTGCTTTGCAGATGACACCAAGCTGGGAGGAGGTAGTGTCGATCTGCCTGAGGGTAGGGGGCCCTTCAGAGGGATTTGGACAGGCTGGGTTGCTGGGCTGAGGCGAATGGGATGAGGTTCAACAAGGCCAAGTGCCAGGTCCTGCACTTTGGCCACCATAACCCCATGCGACTCTATAGGCTTGGGGCAGAGTGGCTGGAAGACTGTGAAGAAGAAAAGGACCTGGGAGTGTTGGCTGATGCTCGGCTGAACATGAGCCGACAGTGTGCCCAGGTGGCCAAGAAGGCCAATGGCATCCTGGCCTGCGTCAGGACTAGTGTAGCCAGCAGGAGCAAGGGATATGATCATCCCCCTGTGCTCAGCTCTGGTGAGGCTGCACCTCAAGTACTGTGTTCAGTTTTGGGCCACTCACTACAAGAAAAACATGGAGGCCCTGGAACGTGTCCAGAGAAGGGCAACAAGACTGGTGAGGGCTCTGGAGCACAAGTCTTATGAGGAACGGCTGAGGGAGCTGGGGTTGTTTGGAGAAGAGGAGGCTCAGGGGAGACCTCATCGCACTCTACAACTTCCTGAAGGGAGGTTGTGAAGAGGAGGGGGTCGGCGCTCTTCTCCCAGATAACTGATGATAGGACTTGAGGGAATGGCCACCAGTTGTGCCAGGGGAGATTTAGAGGAGATGACAGGAAAAACTTGTTCTCCCCAAGAGTGGTCAGGCACTGGGATGTCCTGCCCAGGGAGGTGGTGGAGTCACCAGCCCTGGCGGTGTTCAAGAAGCGTCTGGACGAGGTGCTACGAGACCTGATTTAGTAGCTGAGTGGGTAGTATTGGTGATGGGAGGACGGTTGGACAAGACGATCTTGTAGGTCCTTTCCAACCTTGTGTTTCTATGATTCTATGAAAACTGCACAGTGTGTGTCAGCTGTCTTTTTCCAGCTCCCTACACCATTACTTTAAGTGGTTTTGACTTCCAGGTCATCGGCTGCCACATCTCAAGGCTATTAAGAAAACGCTCAGGAAAAGTGTTTTCACCTTCACTACTAAGAAAAAGGTTCTGTAGGACAATGAAACCAACCCTCACCTGTGTTTTAGTCTCAAAATTAAAAATCATTTGCTGAGCTCTTTATTACCTGGGGAGGCTTTTTTTTCTTTGTCTTTCCACGATGTCTGTAGAAACTTGGACTAATAGATTGGTTGCAGTCCCACGAGAAGCTTACTTGTAAATTATGGCATTCCTACCACCTTAGGGAGGTACAGACTTTGGCTTCTAAGGTGTAATAATTACACATAAAAGAAGAGGTTTGCAATACTCAAGTTGTTTTTCATCTTAAAAGGCTGTGCCAATTGTCCTCTCAATCCCCTTACTCGTGTGTTCTCTGTTCTTTGGAGGATACAGTCTCAGAGTACCACTAGCTCCTGCTGGCACTGTGTAGTTTAATCATAGAATGGTTTAGGTTGGATGGGACCTTACAGATCATCGAGTTCCACCCCCACCCTGCCATGGGTAGGGACACCTCCCTCTAGAGTCAGCCCCATCCAGCCTGACCTTCAACACTTCCAGGGATGGAGCATCCACAGCTTCTCTGGGCAACCTGTCCCAGTGTCTCACCACCCTCACAGGAAAGAATTTCTTCCCGATATCTAATCTGAATCTCCCCTCTTTCAGTTTAAAACCATTACCCCTCATCCCATCAATGAGGTCTTAGAGGAGCATCAGCCTGGCCCTCCTGGTCTGTGAACTTACTGTCACGGAGGTGTGCATTTTTGGGGGGCACCCAGACGAGTTTTTCAATCAAAACCCCTTTGTCCAAATCAAACTTTTGCTCAAAAGCTGTTGCAAAATGCATCTGTCAAGAGCGTTTCAGTTTGGGTCACAGGCCTACCCCGACGGCTTGTTCTCGTGTGGCTTGTCTCTTCGGGATTTCTCTGTCATCGGTAGAGAGGAAGGAGAGAGAAGCTTCCTCTGAAGAACAGTCAGCTCAGGACCCTTTGCTTGGTGGTCTCAAATGCCCTGTGCAGTGAGGAGAGAACCAGGGGAAAACCAATCTCATTGAGCTACTTTTTTGTAGCTCTGGAGGTTTTTTTTTTATTAGTCTATATCCTGGAATGTCTTTTTCTCCCCCAAAGCCTGCAGCGTTCGGGAGTGATGTGCAAGTATTTGTCGTGTTTCTCTACAAAACACTCTGGTTGATCTTTCTTCGCTGTTTCTCTCTTGTGTGCTGACCGCTCTGTTTGTGAACACAGAGTGACAGACCCGAAAGAAACAAGGTAGTTCCCAAAAGTTCAGTAAGTTCTAGTGTGTGCTCGACTTCTTCTGGAAAAGAAAAGACTTGGGTTGCACGGGCAGGCTTCAGCTAATGATAACACGGTTTGCAGGTGACAGTGACATTCTTTTCTGCCAAAGGTTCTGGTTTTGGTATTTGGGATTTTATTTTATTTATTTATTTCGTATTTCTTGACCATTTAATCCTCCCGTTCCTTTCGATAGCTATGGCTGGCCTTAGCATCCCTCTGTGTACTGGATCAGGATCATGTGGATAGACTTTCCTCAGGAAGATGGATGGGAAAGGATGGACAACAGAAACAAATGGTGAGATTGAAAACCCTATCTTTTCGTGGTTAATTTTTATTCAGTAGTCGAAGGATTTAGAAAAATGATAGGGAAAGGTAGACTTGGCCTAACGTTTTTCCTTCCTTTTGTCCCACGTGGAAATTGTGTGTGTGTGTGTGTGTGTGAAGTATTTGTGTTCTAGACGAGCGCTGCTTGGAAATTCAAAAATTCCAACTTGAGTCAGCAATTCTGCTCGTGTTCAGGATGGAGCAAGGCAACACCGAGGGGATGGATTTTTGAGAGTAGATTTGACTCAATTAATACAACATCCTCTTTTTTTTGTTGTTGTTTTTTCTTTCTATCTGGATCTCTGTCACACAATGAAGTCAACTCTTTTGTGTTCCTCAACAACTTCTCTGAAATTCAGCTGCTCCTCCCCCGTCTCGGTGCAGACAGATTACCCCAAAGAAAAAGAAACTCTTTCTAACTGAATTTAGTAAAGCTACCATTTACCCAGAGGATTTACGAATTTAATGCAGAATATGATGGATTAATTGAGTTTCCATCCATGTTTTCAGTATCACAAAAAGCTTATGATTTTTTTTTTTTTCGATACAAATCTGGAAAGAGCAAAATAATGAAGCTGCTCTACTTTTAACTTGGTTAGGTGGATCCCTGTGGGAGGCAGGGCAAGAGAGATTAATTATGCCTTCCTGCTAGAAACTGAGGATGCTTTGAGCGTAGAAGCCTCCACAGCAGTTTAGTGTAGGTACAAAGACAAGGACTAAAATTCTGCTGAGAAGGAAGCAGACCCAGAGGTTTCTGAGGTGATTAAGAAAGCCAAGGGACTTCTGTACGGTTTTGGAAATGTCAAAGGAGCAGCTGAGACCTCATCCAGCAGGGATATAAGCTGCTGAATCCAGCCTAAAATTCCCCAGGTCCTATTCTATACCAAGATATTCAAATGTTGAGGTGAGCTGTGTTCCCCCTTCCAGGGCTGCTGTTGAAAAGATTCAGAGTTGTGCAAGCAATCTCAGGGAAGTCACATGTTTTTGGGAGTACAATGGCAACCAGTTCTCAGACACACGTATAAGCATAGTCAAAGGCAGTCGCTGAACTCTATTTGTACACGTACTTCAAAGCAGAGTTGTCTGTATTGAATTTAAAATAAACAAGTCTATCAACGGTGTAAGCTAATTTTATGGTGGATTTTGAGGTTTGTTTCTTGGCGGGCATTCTCTCCGAGTTATAGGTGACCTCCAGCTTTGATTAGATGTTTGAACAGAGTACACGTGCCATGTCAAAGTAATTAAGGGTAAACGTCTTGCATGTTGGCTGATGTGAGTACTCCTGTCTCTGAACTTTAATGTTAATGTGCCCATAACCCCTTGGTGCCGCATAAATCTTATCTCAGAGTAGTTGAAAATAACATTGTTGAAAATTACTACATCACACAGAGTGGGAGATAAAAGAATACCAGGAGTACTGATGTACTAAATTGTTTCCAGGAGTAATTGTTTAGATACTGATTATTCTAAAGATGCAAATAACAGTCTAGACAAGCTCTTCATCCCTCCTTATTAATCTGGGGGAGATTACCGAGGGAGACTAAAAACAGATGCTGAAAAGAAATGAGGGGTTTTAATAGAATTATTTCATAAATTTTCTTGATCTGTTTTTTTCCCCCAGCCCATGTGCGATAACCACGACGATGGTGAAACTGCTGCGATCATTTTGTGTAACGTCTGTGGCAATCTGTGTACGGATTGTGACCGCTTCCTTCATCTCCATCGGCGAACAAAAACTCACCAGAGACAGGTGGAGTATACGTCACAGCACCTTACATACACTGCAAACACTGTGTGCCTTTCCCCAGTTCATGTAGGAGCACCCAGGCAGCAGCAAGAACCAAATCTGAAAATGGTATTTCCTTTTTACGTTTGAGATGGGATATAGCAAGTTTCCATTTCATTCTTTTAGCTGTTTTTAGTTCAGTTCTCCTCTCCGTTATCTTCTGAAGAAGATTGGAAGAACCACGCAGCAGGCCCTAAATTCTAATTCTTAGGTACCTCAGCTTGCTGCGTTCTTGTCCTAACGTTGTTTAGGAACATTATTTTGGGGGAAAAATCTAGGAATTGTAGAGACTTTTAAAGTATATATTGGTTCTTTATTTAGGTTAAATTAAATCTCCTTTACTGCTTCTATCATCTGAGTCAGTGCTTATCAACCCCTTCATTTTTAATACATATACATTTTTTTTAATATCCAGGAAGACTACTTGACAGCAAATATTCCTACTGGTTCCCTTACATCAGTCTTCTCCTGTTTTCCAATATTCCTTCAGCTCTCACTGTCTTTTTACAGAGAAATACGTTGTCATACCCATAAGCTTGAAAATTCCCTGATTTCTTTTGCTTCTGTTTTTGAGATTGAAGTGTCTTTCTTCTTTGGCTTACCTAGATGAGTTGTTTGTTTGGGTTTGGTTTTTTTTTTTAACAAATTGCTGTGTACTCCGCTAATTAGTGTTCTTTTGTGTTATTCTTTTATCCTCTTCATATCTAAACCTGAAACTACATTCTCCTTGGAATATTTCTTTATCTCACTGAAATTAATGTTGAAGGTGCCTTTACTTCTGAAACTACTGAACAGCTCCTCTTTCCTGACAGTATTTATCGCTTGTGGGTTTTGTGACCCTTTATTTTCCCCTTTTCCTTTTGACAACTTGTATTTGTACAAAGGCTAAAATAATACACCTCATTAATAAAGGTAATTCCGTGGAAATCTTTCCTCTCCTCCCTCTCCTAGGGTACACCTCCATTCGGTTTTTAGTTAGGATCAGGAATCCCCTATCTCGTTACCCTGCTTTGATTTGTGTTCTGGAGCAGCCTTGGAGTGCGTGAACGGGATTCCTTTCAGGTGAAACCGAAAAGAGAAATAAAAAGGTAGACTGGAGGGAGGAGGTGCTATCGGTCCTTCAGTGCAAGGGATCAGCTGGTCTCGAGCACGTGTGAGGTAAAATTTCAGGTCGCTGGCACCGAGTTTCACTCTCCAGATCTCCTCCTTGGTGCCTCAGCATTTGCAGCATAGACTCAGCCGGGAAGTTCCACATGGATACGTTTCCTTCTACCTCTTTAGCCACAATCTCTGCAACCCCCTTTGAATTTTTTTTCCTGTTTTGATTTGACATGTCTTCTCTTCTGTCATGGCACAGCACAGTCTAGTCTCATTTATTTTTCTGATTTCTCCTATATAGCCCGTTCAGATTACTGTTGATAAAAAGTAAGTTCATATCTCACAGAAGTCCTTACATCTCCCCTTTAATCTGTCCAAAATAGCTACTTATCAGATTTTCCTGTTTACTTCTAAAAGCATGTTTCAGCTGTTCACTCTTTATTCACCACCTTTACCTTTACATCTCTCATGTTAAGCCCCTCAAATTTTAATTTCTGTCATGTTCCCTGTCTCCTCTTTTTTGTTACCTTCCTCTTCTTTGTCCAACTTCTGTCATATGCAACTCTTCAATGTATTTTCTCTCCTTCCAAGAAAGGGCAGCCTGTAAGTTACCACGACCCGCTCGTGCAAATCCTTCAGGAAACAATTAGGGTTTGGGTTTTTTTGATGGTTTGGTTGGTGTTTTTTTTTCCCTGATTCTAATAAGAATGAAAGCAAAGTTTAAATGGAGTGTGTACATCCATACCCAGGAAAATTCTTAACTTGTGTTGCATTGCAGGTGAAATGAATGAAAGCAGAAGTGCCTTCAAAACTTAGGAAAGAAGAAAAAGAAGAGACTGCATAAAGTCCACTAAGGATCTCATGCAGTTGTTTTTGACTTTTTGCAAAAAATTTGAATTTTCCTTACTGTAGCCAAAACTATCCAACGTGTAGTCACGTGACAGTCAAAAATACTACTATTACACACTTAAAGCATCTCTATTGGATAGTACTTACTATTAAGACTATAACTATTAATGTTGCTCTGATCAACTACCAACAGGCTTATGTTTACATGTGCTTTTAATATACCGTGGCCTATTGGATGAGTTGAACAGGAGTTATGAACTCCAAAGCTCTGTGTTTTTTAAACAGGAAAGTATATTGTGCAGCTCTCTTCTTAGGCTTGCTGCATTATTGTTTCCCAACCATGTTAGCTCAGGTGTTAATTTTATATTTTTAATTTTTTTTTGCTATTAAAAACACAAAGCCTTTCTCCATTCTGTGATATGTGCAAATTATAGAACATGTAAAAGAAAAATAGCTTGTAGTAGACAATCTCAGCAGAATCTATAAAAGATCTGATGAAAATCCAAAGAGACAGTGACAAAAATAACACAGAGATGCTGTTTATTATCTGTTTGGTTACCCTGACAGGTATTCAAAGAAGAAGAAGAAGCTATCAAAGTTGATCTCCATGAGGGCTGTGGGAGGACCAAACTTTTCTGGCTGATGGCATTAGCAGATTCCAAAACTATGAAGGCTATGGTGGAGTTTAGAGAACAGACAGGTAAAACACAGCTCTTGTTACTTGCTCTTTATCATTATTGTTTTTACTTTTTACATGAGCGTCTATCCAAAACAAAAAAAAAAAAAAAAAAAAAAAACAAAAAAAAAAAAAACCCACAAAAACAAGTTGT